>SOPF01028504.1:441051-802971 GCA_012979155.1 Hypericum perforatum
TAATTTGAAATTTAATATGGATTATTACAATTTTGTAACATCTCACACATAATTGCTCCATTTTCCCAATAACATTTACATACAATAATTTATTATAATTTAAGATATTTTTCAATATGATTTTTTGGAGTACACTCCAAATCTGCGCATATAATAGAACAATTAAATCAATTAGATCTAATATGACTCTCGATATAAAAATATCTTTGTAAAATATGTGACATATTTATGGACATCCAAAACTTGTTCTTATAGGTAAATGGTTGTAAAATTTTGCAAGCATTATTTTCAAAATACACATGATTTTTGGAAAAAAATTCAGAAAATTTAAAAAATTTAAAAAAATCAAGTTACAAAAATAAAATCGTGAGTGACTGAGTCATGATTTATTTTCCGTGATTTGATCACGAAATTATTTTTCATGTGACTTGGATTAGTGTCCAAAGTGGATACCAGTTTCGTAACTAAAATTTTTGTAAATTATTTTCATAATTTATTGTTAACATAACACTATTTTAGAAAAAAAAATCTATTATTCCTTGCTTTGAGCATAGATATATAAATTATATATGATAGGAAAAATGTCGTAGAAAATATTAATAACACTATTTAGATCTAAATCTAAAATATCTCATTAAATTAATGTACCTTATAGACTCGTAACATTATGTGTTGTAACACAATTATGTTCCCAAAATTTGAATTTCAGAATTATAATCAAAGTAAATGAATTTTCATCAATACATTTATGTAATCAGTGCTCATATATTTGGTACAGTGATAATTTAAAAAGAGTATAATATAAATTAATCATTTACAAATATTAAACTTGAAAATATGAATTTAATAAAATTCAAAGAATATAATTTAAAAATAAAGAAATTTTGCTTTTTACACTGGAATGACTAGTTCATCGTCTTTGTTGAGGCACAAAACATGTCGAATTTGATCACGTATTACAATCCGAATAATAAATAATAATTTTTTTAAAATATCACATTAAAATTAAAATTTTAAAAGAAAAATATATCACAAACAATTAACATTTGACGTTTTGGTTGGTCGAGACAGGGCCCTTCATCCTATCTCTCTACAAGTGTTGGGATAGCAGATCAACACCAAGATAAGGTTTTCGAGGTATTTTTTAATCTACCACGATTTTTTTCAGAGAAGATTATCGCAATAGGGGTTTGATGAAGTGTAAAGTGTAAATTCGCACAAAAGATGCTATATTACTTTATATATTAGGGTTAAAAACATTTAAATACCCAGTATTATTAAAAGAACAATTTAAGTCATGAATTATGGAAATAGCCAAAAATGAAAAATGACACAAGGTTTAAAAAACACTAATATTATCATGCTAAAAAGTCCAATATAGCCTCTATTGTCCTTCCTATCCTACTTCTCCACCGGCAAACCTATGTTCACTCGCTGTTTGTTCCAAGAGCCTGATTCCAGATATTAAACGCGGCGAATCTAAATCGTGCCAACTCCTTCGTTTGTGCCCTCTCGCGACCGCATAATATTATTTAATCCTTTTCTGGGGCTTTGCCCCTCCTTTCCACACACAAAAATGTCCCCAAACGTCCGTAATTACACTCTCAGCAACCCCCACGATAACTCCCAACAATTTTTTTTGGCTAATCTTGTTCCAATCCATGAATCTGTTGCAACTGGGTTTTAGAAAAGTTGTTATATATAATATGGGGTAAGAGTTGTGACTAATTTTTGTTCCCGAGTTCTTTGGCCAAGTGTCAAAGCACCAGAACTTGGGTCAACGGGTCAACCGATGGGGGAAGTAGAGGGGATGAAGAGATGGTATAATGGACGTTTTAATGTGATATATTTTGTTTTTTTGAAAATTTGGGATACATTCTGCGTAGTTCAATAATTCAGAACTAAAAGTCTAAAAATATCTGTCTTCAATAATACATGATAGCTATTTAACCATGTATTTTACTTTCCACAAAAACTAAACCATGTATTTTACTATTTATAAAAAAAAATCACTGACCTAGAAAAAAGGAGTTGGGACAGTAAAAGCTTTTCCCATCCGTCGCTCTCCAAAAGACAAGGGCATATCCTATGAGATCAAACGGCGGGCCACATGTCACGTCCAAAGGACATCCATGCACGTGTGATTATGGGCCCAATAGTTGTCCCATTTCCTATACGGTGGTTATCCTATGGCCCACCGATTTTGACATAGATTAAATTTGTTCGTTGGCTCGAAATCAATCCTGTTAATTAATTAATTATTTTTGGTAAAAACTATATTTTTTCAATTGTTCCTGGTTTTGTTTTTTTTTTTTCAAAGTGGAAGAAGTGTTTATATGACATCGTCTGTCAGTTAAATCATATTTTAGAAGATATCTGTCAGTTAATTCTAAAAGGAAGGGATTAAGGCGAGAGTAGTCGTTGTTCTACGCTGAAGTGCTTTGGAGCTTCATCAGAAACAAATAAATATGCACAACCGAAATGAAATAGCTAATAATCGCTGAATAAAGAGAGACCAACTGCTCCTGCATTCCAATAAATGAAGTGGGGCATTTATGAACGTTACCCAAAATGCCCGAGCAAAGTAGCATCTTTTCCAACTCCCTTTCAATAGCCAAACAACATGGTAATTGTTCATACCACATATAAAACCACGGCAACATGGAATTGTAGATAAATTTTTTAGTTTTAATATTTGAAATCGACTATTGTTGCTCTCTTTAATATTTATTTTACATTGAAAAAATTGCACTACGTGTCCTCTGGTTTATAAAAAAAATTTGACAATATTTAGGAGTAAATGTTCAAATAGTAATAAAAAGAATTATCGCAGATGTTTCGAGGTTGAGCCTCGCCAATAAAGCAAATTTCATGTAAAATAGAACTCTACTCTCGACTACTAGAAGTAAGAAAAAAGCAACACCTAATTTTGGGCATCAGCTGTAATAATACATTTTTCAATTTTAACTATATTGCAGATATTTAAGTTTTCTTCCACCAAAAAAATGTATTTATGTTTCCAGGTAATTCTTCAACATGTTGGTGGGGTTGGGATCAAGTACAGGTATTATAGCTTACAAAAACTAACAATCAATTTGGCCAACCTACCCGGTAATAAAATCGAATCAAGATACATCACGTATGAATATGATAATTTATATTCCTCGTCCCAAAACAATAAAGTGTAAAATTAGTTGGGAATAACTACGGTACTAGTAGTACCTAATAGTACCTACCATTACTAGGGGGTCCATGCAAATTTAAATTGGTAGTGCAAAAGGCTCAAAATTTCAAAAGAGAACCAAACCTAAGCCAATAAACTGCAGCATATAAAGTGAACGGAGAGATGAGCAATTGGAATTATTGTGTTGGGTCTTAACGAACAAGATATAGATTTCCCACTCACGAAAATGTGAAAATGACTTTGGGGTTTCCTCTCCTTGTGTAAGGCGCGCCAAAAGTTACACTGTCGAGCACCGCTACGCCATTTTATTGGTATAGAATTGCATTATTGTACAATATTGTCCCAACAACTACCATCAACAAAGAGGCCGGCTCTTTTTATTGGTACGTTCTCCTTTTTCAATTGCCTACAACGCGAATCATAACAGGACCGGTTGCAAATGCGACATGGCAGGCTACGAAAAAAAAAACTTCAAATTCATCCGGATAAAATTTATAATTACTTTAAAGTGATATTTTTCCGCAAGTTAAATTTGCAACGACGTGCTTTAAATCATTTTAGAATTTTTATATACAATTTGAAAATAGGACAAAGGAGGTCCAACTTGTGTTATCTTTGTGGTTTATAGAATTTATCTTGTAACCATCTCATTTGATATATTTTATCTTTCACTTATAAATATGTAATTATCCTGGTGTAAATACTCTTGCGATTTTTTTTGAGAAACAATCAAATTTTACTTATTAAAAAAAATTAGGTACAACCATTTATTTCAATCAGTGTGATTATCTCAGCATAGTATGTCGTTAAAATATTTGTGACAAATTAGAATACTATACTATACCTGATAAATTACTGAGAACTCATTAACATTCCTTATTTTATACAAACTAAAAACATACTTAATATGTTTACTTAGTGTATTGAAAATTTTACAATTTTTGTATAGGTTTGTATTGAGTCTATTTTTCATGTGCAGTTGACCAAACTATTTTATTCATACATCGATCGGATATTATACATTCATTGGCATAGAAATTGATTTGAAGTTGACGATCGTGACATTCATGGCATGGAATTTAATTCGAAGAAAGTTAGTAGGCACATGGTATGAGAATACCTTATTACGTATCTTAAATATAAAACTATATTATATAATCTATCTGTTTAATTTTTGTGGATACGAATATAATCTATTAATTGACTTATCAAACAAATACATCTGTCAAATTAAACTCACATGTGAAGAAACAAAAATGCAAGACGCTCATCTGGCATAAGCCGCCCATGTTATGAACCGGCACCATATTGAGAGTAAGACCACCTTAGGTAACTTGAGTATATTGATTAAACCAGAATAATTTGGTATATTTAAAAATATCTACATCTAATATATGTCATTTACCAAAAAAATACTTAATTATTTTTTAAAGAAATATGTCAAAGCTTGAAGCAAATGATTATTTTTATCCTTTGTAGCGGGTTTCAATTTGAATTAAATGATATAACTAATACACAAAAAATATTATTTAGGAAAAAATAATTTTGGAGGGACCAGTGTGAACTAAGAAAGAGAAAGTTTCCGTGGCCGTGACAGAACCGGCGTTTGCCGGTTATTACGCCCTCGTGTCTTCGTTTGACCTTTTAAACATGCTGAAGACTAGCTTTCCCAGGGTAATGCCGAATGCGCTTTTTCTAAATAAAGTGAAAACTGGAAAAATTATAATAAAAGGATATAAATGAGGAGGACCTATTAATAATTCGTCTAATTTTCGGCAGGAGCCGTTGATTGCGGTTGGAATAAAGCGCCGGTCTGACGTTTGACCACAATCTCCCTTTTGTCTTTTTTATCAGATATCAATTACAAACTTGGATAAACTAGTAGAGAGCTGTATGAGCTCAATACGCTAATCAAAATTCTCGGTTACTAAGTGACTTTAACCAAAAATATTATCCAACTATTATTATTTAATCACAAATAAGAGTGACGGTAAATTACATAATTGCGGCGAGATTGACATCTACTCTATATTTATTTTACAGGGCAGTCAGCAGTGGCGGTGGCAGTGAGTTTTAATATGTCAAAACTGTTTATTATCATGGAGAAGACAAAACTGTTTATTATCATGAAGAAATGAATATACAGATTACTTGGCTTTCTGCTCCCTTGTCGAGTTGTTGGCGTTCTTGAACCACTGTTACAGTTAACCGTGCAAGATTGATAAGAAATTATATTTGGTTTTGTGTTCAGTAAGAAGTGTTACGCCAGTTCAACGTCATGCTATAGTATATGATTTTCATATACAATTTAGTTGGTCTAACACTAGAGATTTTATTTCGTAGAAAAAACATTATAAATCAAACATATATCAATGAAAAATATAAACATGTTAGGAAATATTAACAAGATAACAAACATGCACGGAACAAGGAACAAGAGATGTTTGTTCTCTTGTTGTTATTTTCCTAAAAAGTTGGTATCAAGAACATGAAGGAAAGTTTGGCAGATCATGGAGTGAAGTTTTCTTTTGTGAAATTAGATGGATTATTGAATTTGTCATTAATAAGAGAACAAAATAAAAGATCTTCTTTTGTCTAGTGGAGAGACAATTTGTCAATTCAATATTATGTTCTCTTGTTGTTGTTTTTGTGAAAAAATATTTAATAATATAATTACGATTGAACTTAGATATATATATATATGTATGTATGTTAGTGACATCAGATTATATACTAAACGATGTCGAAAAAGTAAAAAATATAGCAAAATCTATACATGTAGCAAGGGTATTGAAAATTGCACATCATTAGCTGCTAAGTTCTAGGTTTTCATCTTGGGTCCTGAATTGACTTGGGAGAGTGCATATCAGCAAGACAGATAAGATTGGACTCCTCTCTAACAGTATTCGTGTTTCTCGCAAGGTCACACATGACTATCCCTTATTGACACATGAACCCCTTATTGACACACATCCATCATACAAGAGAGTTATTAGCTCGCGAGTAGGTAGAACGTATTCAAATCACTTGGCGAGATGACAATCATGTAGTAGTTGCACTATCTAAGCATAACCTGGTGTATTATTTCATACTTATTAGTTGTTGTGTTTGAATATGTACTTGAATTATCTCATCAGAGTTGATTTACCTCGATTAATCTGCTTAGAACTAACACTTCGTGGATGAACAAAAGTTGAGAGATATTATTAACGGTTGGTGGATAGAATGACAATGAATTCTATTTTTTCAAGATATTGGTGGTTAAAATCTCACCTCTTAAAAAAAATAAAAAAGTTTGACTGTGAAAGAAACAAAGTTGAAAATCATCTAACGTCTTTAGGCCCAATTACTTAAAACTAAAATTAAAAAAAAAAGTTAAGATACATTTTGCCTTGTTCTTACCAAAGAACGTAGTAAGTTCTCTAAAAAAGAACTTTTCTGTAACCAAAGAACGTAGCAAGTTTTATAATGACAATGTGTGTTGCATTAATGATAATAAATGGTGGAGTTCATCTAACACATTAATTAGTAGATGGGAGGATATCTGCATTTCCAGCATTGCAATGTCGTGTGGATGAACACGTTGATTTTAATATAGCAGAAAGCAACAGTGGGAACAACGTAATTAATGGAGCGCCCACATTCGCACATATGCAGTTTCCTGGATAAATCATGATCCCACTTAAGCGCTTCTTTTTTTAAACTTGACAGAATAATACAAATTTAAGATAAACAAGACATTAGTTATTTATAGTAAAAATTAATGTCATCCACAACTTATTCAATTTTTGTAAGCAGGTGGACAAGAAACTCTCCCCAGTTAGTAATATTGGAGTACCAAGTAGAAGAAGATCACAACAAATATGTTGATCAATACAATCGCATATATGACTACTACATGACCTAGATACAAAATTGAATGGTTGTTTGTATTACTCTAGTTGTTAAAAAAATTATAGGTAAATTGTTATTACTCATCAAAAGATTACACCATTCTACACAAATACACTATATCTTTTGTGTCTTTAAGTTCTAAAACTCTCGGTCTAGTTGTTAACTTCCACAATTAAATCACCTTTATACTAAGAATAGATCAAACGAGAAACTAATGATGGCAGTACTAGCTAACAATATATGTAGTTGTACGGAATTGGATACCATGGGGACAATAGAGGTTGTCCTTAATTAGGGATAAAGATCTCGGTCATTAGATTAGAATATACTAAACAAGATCTTAATCTAATAGTTATTAATACTCAGGACATTTACAACTTTTGCTAAAACTTAAAAACCCCGCATTTAATAGCCTCCTTCTTTTTAGCATAGTTATCATTAAATATCCTTTTTAAAAAAAACTAAGCATTTAATAGCTTCCTTCTTTTTAGCATAAGTATCATTAAATATCTCATTTTTTAAAGAAAATATAAAATTTAACTCATAATTTATGTTAATTAATTACACCAACATTTTCCTAACAAATAATTGATAGTCCGAACTAGTAAAGTCGGACTTTTAAACCAGTAATGTAGCTATTTTGAACTAGTAATGTAGGACTTTGAAACACTAATGTATGATTTTAAACTAATAACGTAGAACTTTAAACTAATAACGTAGGACTTTAAACCAATAGTAATATATGACTTTAAACTAATAACGTGGGACTTTAAACTAATAACGTAGCACTTTAAATCAATAAGACTATAAACCAGTAATGTCGAACTTTGAACCAATAACGTAGGATTTTGAACCAGTAATCAATGACTGCAAACTAGTAACGTAGGACATTAAACCAACAAAACTATAAACCAGTAATGTCAAACTTTAAACCAGTAATGTCAGACTTTAAACCAGTAGTATTTTGAACCATTAATTAATGGAGAGAGAAAGTAGGTAATTAAGGTGAGAGACAAATTATGTGGGTAATTATGATTTTAAATCCTAATTAGGTAGATGAGTAGTTACACATTTAATGGAGAGAAAAACTAACTAAATTAATATATTAGTAATTTGACTAAATTAACCTTGTCCTTTAAATAGGAACGTCCGAGGGTATCCAATTCCGTAGCTGTACACGTAAGAGAGGTTCTTCAAGCCGGAGTTAACACCCTTAATCAACTATTCTAAAAGAAACACCCTTATTCAATGGGTATTTCAAGCACGGGTGTCTAGCAATAATAAAGGCACTTATTCCTGCCAGAAAATGCCGGAAATTAAATGCGTTCACTTCGTGGGAAATGTTGGGCCTCTCGCCATGAAAAAAATTAAAATATGTAATTGGAAGACTGCATATATTAACGTGACTGTTCCATTACTCCAACTTCGATTGATTCATGACTGTCTTCCGGTTCCCAATTATTTAAAAAATCGATCCCGCATCATGGCAAATTGGGAAAATGACGTACAGTCAACAAATATTATTTCTCCCAAAAAATGTGATGGAAAGTGGATGGTAATAGAACTTTTATTAGTTTCATGCAATCTGTTTGAAGTTTGACTGTATTGTTACCTGAAAGAATATGTCATAGCATTTGAGATGTCACGTTCTGAATTATAGGATGTCTACATATCATCGTTACCATTAGTAGATATTTGGGTAGTCAAATATGTCATAGTATCTGAAGTGATATCTAACTCGATGTAGATAAAATTAGCTTATTGAATGTCTGAATATCAAATAGTTCAATAACATGCATATATGAAATATTTTTTAATATAACCTTTCTTGTAGGTTGCCGTTGCTGGAGATAAAATTGTGTGGAAATACAATAACTATGAGGAAAAAAATGCCTATTGATATATGACAAAAAGGACAGGATTATATTGTAAATCTGTTTCAATCGCGCCCACGTTGTTATTTCTGATTTCCTCCAACATGGTTAACTAAGAATCACACTCGTTTGTCCTGGACAGAACATGGGTGCGATGGAAACTTGGAGTTGGAAAAACATGTTATTCCAAGATGATTACAACATTTATTTAGGAAAGACAGACAAAAAAGTCATTCTTACGAGGATGTTAATGCATTTATCAATTTCTTCTCACCTTATTAAATATTTTTTTGTGAGGAGGTTCTTATATACGTAGCACCAAATTTTCTTACTATCTCGTACCATTTTTTCCAACCTTTTTAGAACTCAAACTCAAAATCAAAATTTACAATAATATATTTTTCACATGTTACTGGTTAAACACGTAGCACCGATTATATGCCTATCGTTAATCATTTTATTTAAAAAGTTAGAACCCTTAGTCACATCACATGCGGAGACAGATTGATTGGGAATTCAGCAAATTTATTTCCAGGTCACATTACCTAGGACCTTATAATTAAAAACTTTTCGTTCAGATAAAATCAGAGGTTGCCAAAGTTCAAGAGAAGTGCTTCAACTATTATTTTCTTTTTATCGTATGAAAAATCAATATATTGACAAGGAGTGATATGATAAATTGACTAAACTATGTACAAATCTCGGGGCTCTTATAATGCAACTGTCCAAATGGAATATGAATAAATAACTTGGTTGTTTTTGGCTACGCGGAATTGTGCATATACAACATTAACGCTCTACACCCTTTTCTATCTTGATTTTTAATTCTTTGATTGTTACAGAGATAAAATTTTACGAAGACTCTAAATACAACTCCTAAAAATAATTTCAGTATTTAGCCTATATAAGTGTTATGTAAATAATGCCATGTAAATAAAGTTCAACCTTGCAAAAAAATTGCAACCCCTTCACTTTTCAATAAATCCCCAAACTACAACATATAAAAGAGCAGATACCTACAATATTTTTACGATATGTGAATCGATTTTGTTTCTGAGAGAATAAATAAATTATTAATGTAATAACTATAATCGGTTAAGAACAGGTGGCATTTTTACCTGGGACCTTGGTTAGAAATAAAGAGATTGGTTCCGATCACTCAGCGAGCAATGAATCCACACCGACCGTTCCAGTGAAGTCTCAAAGGACACCCACATGACCCTGTTCTTTTTCCTCAACCGCTTTTCCAGCCTTTAAAAATAAATAAAAAAACTTTTAAATGAAGACCCATTTCTTACTTTTTTCAAAAAAGGAAAAATATTAATAAAATAAAATTAAAATGGTCACTCCATTAATTGATCCCTGCCATTTTCTGGCCTCTTTGCACCTTCCTTTCCTCACTCAATATAAATACACTTAAGCTCCTCTCTTAGCCACTCACCCTTTCTTTCTTCTACCTTCTTCATCCTCTTCTCAACTGGTTGGTTTATCCGAAGTTTTAAGGGATAACCCACACCAGCATTTGTAATATTATTACTTAAAACCAAAATAATTCCCTGATGGAGAAAATTTTCAGGCCGAGCTCAATGGCTCCAATTCTTGTTGTCCTCCTTCTTCTTCACTCCCTCCCTTGGGCTCTAGCTGGCCATGACTATGGTCAAGCTCTAAGCAAGAGCATCCTCTTCTTCGAGGCTCAAAGATCTGGTCACCTTCCCTCTTACCAGAGGGTCACATGGAGGTCCAATTCTGGTCTCAACGATGGCAAGGCCAGTGGGGTAAGCCCTCAAACTTTTCCCCTGTTTTTTTTTTAAATGTTTTAACGAGACTTGCGTCCGTTAATTAATCTTTTTGGGTGTAGGTGGATCTGGTCGGAGGGTACTATGATGCAGGGGACAATGTGAAGTTTGGTCTGCCCATGGCATTCACCATCACAATGATGTCTTGGAGCATTATAGAGTATGGTAGGCAAATGGCTGCTAGTGGTGAGCTTAACCATGCCATGGATGCTGTTAAGTGGGGCACTGACTACCTCATTAAGGCTCACCCACAACCTAATGTCCTCTATGGAGAGGTAATTTCCCATCACTAGTACTTAATCGGTTAGAGATTAGTCAGTTTAGTAAGCGTGTTTACTACAATAATTTCGAGATTTGTTGTTACGTGGTGGGTCCATTCGATTGTCGTTTTCATCCGGAGTGAAACAGAAATTGGGTTTACCCTTTTTCGACAATGATAGTGATTTTAAGACAGAGAAAGAGAAGGCCCATCACTTAAAATAATTGAGGCGCTTAACTAGTAATTTTAACATGTTTGGTGGTTAACGGTTTTTACGGGTTCTGTTTGGGTGTGTAGGTGGGAGATGGGGACACTGACCACTACTGCTGGCAAAGGCCGGAGGACATGACTACCGACCGCCGTGCCTACCGGATCGACCCGAGCAACCCCGGGTCCGATCTGGCTGGCGAAACTGCCGCCGCCATGGCTGCCGCCTCCATTGTCTTTCGCCATTACAACCCTGCGTATTCCAACGAGCTTATGACTCACGCAAAACAGGTAAATCTCGTACATTTTGGTGCGTACACATTGATACTTCAAATTTATATTGAAGTTTATATCAATTTTGAAGTATCAACGACTTGGATTATCAAAGATTCAAAATTTTATCAATTGAAAAAAAAATAATTCAAATTATTAATTTAACAATGCGCGAATCCAAAAATAGAAATTTTGAGCGTTTTTAGACTTTAACATTGGGCCAGTATAGTTTCTAAGGGTTAGTTGGTTTGGTTCGTTAGAGGTGACGGCGGATGGACCACCGAGTGTGTGTGTGTGTGTGTGGAGTGACTTTTTATCACTTTTCCGCACTTCACGTTTCTCGCGGTTGACCTAGGCGTAATTTATGGGAAGCTATTTTAATGATTTAATGAGCCGCGCGCACTTTAGCCAAAAGCCTGTAGCGTGGGCGCAATTTGCGCCCGCCCAGCTTTTTCTGTGTCAGGCTGGTCGTTGCATTTCGGCAGCGGTGCTTTAACCGTTCCCAGTTTTCCACCTAATAATTTAATCCCATATCTTACGCACAACATCTACAAATTTAATTTAATAGTTACATTATTTTTTATAAAATAAACAAGTAGTAGTAGGTCCTTTTTAATAGAAAAAATTTGAATTACACTTTGATATTTTATTTACTAGAAAACCGACATGTCGGGACCTTTCCTGGTGGGCACTATGGAGTCTTGTCGTTTGCTACCGGAATCAGTGGAATAGATAATTTTTTCAAAATGTCTAACTACGGAGTTGTTTCCATTGGATCCATTTTTTGTAAATTGGCCAAGTAAAATGCCTTCGACAAAACAACTAACTCCATCACGTTGATCAGTCTGATTAAAAAAAAAATACCGCAGATTATTGTTGGTGAAAAATTATTTTAAATTTTGAGTACTAAACAATTGAGTAATTTCATAAATAAACTAGTAAGTAGTAAGTAGCCCCCTCTCTCTTCTTTCTCTCCCTAGAGGAGTTCTCTCTCCCTCCAGGGAGTTTTTCCCTTTTTTTCAAACTTCTAGGGTTTTCTTCTTCTTCTTTTGAAGATCTACCACTACTATCATCATCACCACTACTACCACCACCACCACCACTATCACCATCACTAGATCTGGCCGTTTGAGCTCACCGCCGCCGTCGTCGGAGTTCGTCTTCGCCATCGCCGGAGCTCGTCCTTGCCGTCGTCAAAGCTCGTCCTCGCCGTTGCCAGAGCTCATCCTTCCCACCGTCAGAGCTCGTCCTCGCTACCACCACCGCCAGAGCCCGTCCTCGCTGTAGTTTCATCGTCGCCGGAGCTCGTCGTCGCCGGAGCTAGTCCTCGCCGGAGCTCTTCCGAGCAGCCTTTAGCCTCGCCTCCGCGTCACCTAGGTAACCCTCGTCGTTCGCCGGAGACTCGCCCTCGCCGGAGACTCGCCCTCGCCGGAGACTCGCCCTCGCCGGAGACTCGCCCTCGCCGGAGCCTCGCCCTCGCCGGAGTTTCACCTTCGTCGGAGTCCAGCCCTCTTTCCGCGACTGGCTTTCTCTCCGACTAACCGAGAGAGCTCGCTAGTGCTTCCCGGGGAGGTTGGTCACCGTCGACCTCCTCCCCGGTTGACTATATCTATCCTTTTATTTACGTTATGTTCTTGTCTTTTCATTATGGCTTTATGCTCTATCCGGGTATTAGTGCTTATTTCTTTCAGGCTCGTGGCTAGTTCGAATTTGGTTGGATTCGTCCGACCCCTCTTCGGGTATGCCTCGGGTATAACGAAGGTCTCTTCGGAGGCATTTTCAGCTGTCTTCTTAGCCAGCAGTAGTTTGGTTTGGCCGTTCTCTCTCGCGATGCTTGGTGCTCTCGGTGTTGTGAACTTGACCGTGTTCTCTTTTTTAGCCACGATGCCTGTGCGCTTCCTTGGTACTTTGTACGCCCTTTGTTGTTCTTTGTTTTTGCTTCTTGTCTCTGTAATCGATCTGTCGGTTTTTCCGACTTAATGAAATTATGTTTCCCCCTTCAAAAAAAAAAAAAAGTAATTTCATAAACTAGCAGACTACTACTAGTAAAGGAGGAGCTACTTGGTTGGCCCATAAATTAAAAAGCGAAAGTGCAATTAAAGTTATTCGGCGCTTATTTAGGATCCGGCACTGTAAGCCGTACGTACCATGTCGCCTCCGCGGATCTTGATCGTCCACGTGTTTCCGCTAACTCGAAACCGAACACACTCCTCTGTTGGAAATTACTTAGGATCGGACAAGAAATTCGTATTCATAACTATTTATTTATTACCGCGGGGTTCACTCGCTGGCCATCTTTCGTCACGTGCGAAAATTGTCGGTGGACGGTGGTGGTATTCGCCCATCCAATCATCCGATAGCGATTTGTCTATCCCTGTTTTGCCCTTTTCCATTCTGTAAATTCACGGTTGTGCCACTGACTGACCCCTTTTTGGTTTGTGTTTTTGCTCTCAGCTGTTCGACTTCGCCGACAAATACAGGGGCAAATACGACAGCAGCATCACAGTCGCCCAGAAATATTACCGCTCTGTTAGCGGTTACTATGTAAAGTCCCGAATTTATAAGTTGCACCAAGTTTTCTCAAGGGCAAAATTACAAATCAATACCAAAAGTATACCAAAATTGTGAGCCGAAATTAAGATAATTGTAATTGGTTATTGGCACAGGACGAATTATTGTGGGCGGCTGCTTGGATGTTTAAGGCAACCGACAACGAGTATTACTTGGATTACCTAGGCAGGAATGGTGATTCCATGGGTGGAACTGGGTGGGCCATGAACGAGTTCAGTTGGGATGTTAAGTACGCTGGGGTCCAAACCCTCGTCGCCAAGGTAGGCAAAATATTTTGTGTACCTTCTTCGTGTTGAACGGTTAATCCTAACTACTTTATTTTAATCTAAACCGTTTAATTTTATCTTTGGGTAAAATTGTCCTCTTGGTGTTTAATGGAATATTCATTTTATTATTTTCAATAATCTACTACGTCCATTGAATTTTATAAAATGCATTCTCAAGTCCCTATCTGACATATTGTCGATGTCAAATTAACAAAAATAAAAAAAGCATAGGTCATTGTCTCCGAGAACGGTTTATCCGAACTACTTAAATAAAATCTAAAGCGTTTGATGTTATCTTTAAATTGCAGTTCCTTATGCAAGGAAAAGGCGGGAAATACACGTCAGTGTTCCAAAGGTATCAACAGAAGGCCGAGTATTTCATGTGCTCTAACCTTGGAAAGGGCAGCCAGAACGCCCAGAAGACTCCCGGAGGCCTCATCTTCCGGCAGAGGTGGAACAACCTGCAGTTCGTCACCAGCGCGTCGTTTCTCGCCACCATCTACTCGGACTACCTGACTTCGGCCGGACGGAACCTGAGGTGTTCGTCTGGCAATGTAGCTCCCTCCGAGCTTCTCTCGTTCGCGAAATCTCAGGTAGTTTGATCGATCGCAAATTGTTCTTGCAGTTCGGAGTGTTGTTTGTGCATGTTTACCCGAGGGTTGAGCTCATCGACAGGTTGACTACATTCTTGGGGACAACCCGAGGGCCACGAGTTACATGGTGGGGTATGGGAACAACTTCCCTCAGCAAGTTCACCACAGGGGTTCTTCCATTGTTTCTTACAAGGTTAACCCCGCGTTTGTCACTTGCCGCGGAGGGTATGCTACTTGGTATAGCCGGAAGGGTAGTGATCCTAATCTTCTTGCTGGTGCGATTGTTGGTGGCCCTGATGCTTACGACAATTTCGCTGACGAAAGGGACAACTACGAACAGACCGAGCCTGCTACATACAACAATGCTCCTATGCTAGGTATCCTCGCTCGGTTTCACGCTGGCCATAGCGGATACAACCAGCTGCTTCCAGGTATTTACCACCTCGAGATTTAATTGTTTTAATCTTCAGTTCGTTTTGATTTAATATTGTTGTCTCATTGCTCGGGTTGCATTGCAGTTCACATTCCTGCTCCTGCTCCTGCTCAGAAACCAGCCCCGCAACCTAAAGCGAAGCCTGCACCAGGTTAGTATCCCTCTCCCCTGCCATTGGTTGTTCGAAATTCTCGTAGCAAGTACTGACTTGCAGGCCTCTATTTCGCAGCTTCTTCCACGTCGTCTCCTATTTCCATCGAACAGAAGATGACAACCTCCTGGAACTCCATCGGAAAGACTTACTACCGTTACTCTACCATCATCACCAACAAGTCTGGCAAGACTCTGAAGGATATCAACATCTCGATCGCTAAACTCTACGGTCCATTGTGGGGTCTCAACAAAAAATCCGGGAACTCATACGGTTTTCCATCATGGATAACCTCGTTGCCTGCCGGTAAAACCATTGAGTTTGTTTACATCCAATCTGCATCTGCTGCGCAAGTCTCGGTCTCAAGTTACAGCTTGGCCTGAAGGAAAAGCACATTCAAATTGTTCCTCGGTTCGTGGAAGGAGAAAGAATTGTGCAGATATACAGAGAAAAAAAACTCAGGTCCAGAAAGGTGTTTTTACTCCCTTTCTTGAGTCTATAGTAATACTAGCATGCAAGCTGGAATAAGGTTGAAGATCGGAGGGACGAAAGGAGCGAAGAGACGACCATTAGAACAGAGTGCTCATCCTCTTTCTCCTCCTCTTCGCTGGTTATACTGATAGGTTTGTGAGTTAGAGAAACATTTGAAGAGTGATGAGTTGAGGAAGTTAGGGCAAAAGTTGGCCTTGGCATCTCACTAGTTTCATGGATTGTGTTCTTTGCTTAGTTTCTTTGCACTCTTATTGAGGCTTATTGTGCTTGTTTCTTTTTATGCTTTGTGGTTGTAAGCTTTACAACTTTCTCATTTTCTTATATAAACAGTTTGTGGATTGCACTTATTAACTTAACATTTCTTTGCTCCATTCCTTCGTGCACCTTCCGTCGTTTCGTTTTTGATGTGATCATCTGCCTAACTTAAACGTTATTTTAAATAAATTCAAGCAATTTTACACTCGGACAATTTTTTACTTTGGACAGGTATCATAATCCGGAGGTATTATGTGCAGTGTTATTTTGGATTGTAATAGTTTGCAAGTTATAGTTGGGATACTTCATACTTTTCACATCAGTAAAGATATAGTTGCGTATTCTTATGTACAAAAAACCCCACGGCCTAACGAAATTCCGAGGAAAAAACATTCCACTGATAGCGGAAGCTCAAAAGCACAAGGCAGAAGTAACAGCTGACCGGCCCATTAAACCAAAGCAGATGCCCATTATGTAACCGGTGTTTGTTCTATGGGGCCGGATTGAATTTGGTATTTAAATGGAATATGATAAATTACAGAGGCAATTTTGGAAATTTATAATTAAAATAAGTTAAAACCACCAGTCACATGTTATACAAATATATGTTGAGCCCTGTATTTTTACATACCGCACTGTGCATATTGTACCATTTTCTTAAACGTCATGTACTATTTATTATATATCGCATGGGTATAATAAAATTGTGATTTTATGTTGTACCACTACTGTATATGCATATTGTAACAATATATTGTTGAAGTACAAGTGTATGCCATATGTGATGTACCACTGTATATGCATATTGTAAGAATATATTGTTGAAGTACAAGTGTATGTCATATTTGATGTACCAATATATAACACAGTTGTAACATTACATATAGTTGAACATTATATGTCGCATCCCCTACTAGTATTTTTTTTTTTGCATTCACTTTCCTGGCCCTTTTTCAGGTGTCCTTGTATATTATGTATGTATATCTCAACTGTGTGATTAAAAATTGCCCGTGTACCAACCTAAATTAATTTCTGATGGTGTTGCTCATTCTATTAGTAACATTATTCAATCTAACCTCTTGTTTAGTTCGTTTCAAAAATGTTAAAAAAATTATAGAAAAAAGTTGACTTTAGTACCCTGTGGTTTCACGATTTGACACTTAGTAACATGTGGTTTAGAAACCATAAAAAAGAATCCCGAGGTTTCAAAAAGACCTTACACTTAGCACTCCCCTTGCCCGAAAGTAAAACGATGTCGTCTAAGTGAGTGCGTGGCATCCATCTTGAATTTTTTTTACCCATCTTGCTGACGTGTCTCAATTTTTTGCTGCCTCTGGCCAACTCCCATACTACTGCATCTCATTTCTAAACACATGGGAAAGTCCACCCGGGAAACTTTCCTAGGCACGAACATGCTAATAACCTTATCGGACGCCCATGGCGGGGCAGCTATCAGGGAGGCAGCCATCATCAGCGCCGGAGACCTGAACATCTTGCTAGGTCCAGATGCAGCTATTTGTAAGCTCGCCGGAGGGTGGAGCGACTGAGGAGGTTGGGGAAAACTCTTCCGGTTGTTGAATCCGTGGTGGTGGTTGGGAAACAACACCGTGAAAGAGGGAGTGAAGTGATTTTGCGTGCTGTTATATGCAGGGAGCATCCTCACAGAGCCACCGCCACCGTCGTCCTCCTCCTCTTCATCCAAGCTGTCATAGGAGGAGTCGTCGGCAACGTTGTGACTGGCTCATCGCTGTTTAATTCCATCTCTCTCTCGTTTTTTTCCCGATTCTGATTCCTATTCTTCTTTCTGACAGCGGTTGGTGATTTAGATTTGTACGACACCAACCGGGGGGGGCTCTTAGGCTACTACTGGAGATGTCACTGCCAGTACAGTATCGTCTACAGAACATGCCGTTTAAAGCTGCCATATTTACCCTTCTATCATTCCTGCTCTAGTACGGTGTCGTCAACAAGATGGGTAAAAAAATTCCGAGCTGGATGCCAAGCACTCACTTAAGCGACATCATTTTAATTTTGGGCAAGGGGAGTGCTGAACGTGAGGTCTCTTTGAAACTGCAGAATTCTTTTTGATGATTTTTGAATCACAAGTTGCTAAGTGTCAAACCGTGAAACCACAAGGTACTAAAGTCAACTTTTCCCAAAATTATATCTTTTTTTTATCATACATTTACTTAACTAAATAATCATGATCCCCTCAAATATAGTCTTTAAAAAATAGAAAAATTATTCTCAAAACTCATTAATCAAATTGATACATATCACAAAGTACTTGTTTCAGTTTATCCCAATTATTTAGGATACAGTCACGCTGTTACTAACGACAGCAAAGCGAGAGAAAAACTATCGGCACAATATATATAGAAATAAAGCACCCGATGAACGAGACTCAGACTTTTTCCATCTTAATTATTCTACCCTATCAGCTCACCGCCATCCTTAACTATACCACCTCTCTCTATATAGAGTCTATTACAACTAATATTTTGGCGGAAGCCTATTACTACTAATTACCAACCTTAGAAACGACCCAGAAAAGATTTAAAGAATTATTTCTGTCGTTAAGACGAGCCACTCCGGTTCTCCGATGCATCCTTCCTCATCCCCCACTCATGGAGGCGCAGGTGAAGCTCAGCCGCTGCGATCAAGAAATGGACGGCCTGGATCGGCGTCAGAATCTCTACAACCCCTTTAAGCGTCTCCAGCCGTAGATCATCCGCCTCATGCAGGACTCGCTCCATCTTATCTTCCTTGGTCGCCAGCTCGGCCTCGACTCTCTCCTCCTCGTGTTGGCGCTCGTGGTCGTCGCCCCTCGTCGACTCGCTCACCAAGTGCGAGAGCTCCACCATCGTCGCGTCGGCTACTGTCTCCTGCAGCTTGGCCATCTTCTCGGTGACGTCCTTCTCCCTGCGGATGATCTTCCGCTGGAGCTGGTCGACTCGGGCGAGCTGCGCTTGGGAGAGGTCGCCGAGGTCACCCGTGGTTAGCCCTCGGATGACCTCCTCGAGGTGGTCCTCTAGCTGCATACCTTTTTCAGTGTCGTGTAAAGACGAAAAATGAGTTATAACATTAATATTTATTGAGTTGATTATTTTTTTATATATAAATAAGCGTTCTCTCAAGCAACAATACGCTAGTTCAACGAGTTGTGTACCTGACTTGGAGTAGAGCAAACAAGATTGTGTAAAGACGACAATAGATTAAAATTAATATTATAAGTTGACATTTTTTTATAATTAATAAATAAATTTGGTTGGCAATTGACAAATAGGGTTAATTTCATAGTACCTGACTTGGAGTAGAGCAAATGGAAGGCCATGCTCGGTCGCCACCCGCCAATCCACATGAAGGCGCTCTCCAGGGAGCTCCTCCACGGCGGCTTCAGCATCATCAGGACGTCCCTCTTAGCCCACCTCGACTTGCTCCGGTAGTACTGCTCGTAGTGCTCGACGACTCGCCGGACAACGGGCCGGAGAGCTTGTTCCCCGGAGTCCCCATTGGCGGATCCATTTGGGTATTCGTTAGACACCGAGATCAGCTGATCCAGGTACCGGTTCTGCTCCCCCACCCAACCCTCGAAGAACTTCTTGAAGGTTTCGTGATCAGATGACCCGTTTCTGGGTCCGTGCCCGTGTCCGAATCCGGATCCGGACGACATGGTTCACTTTCTCTCTCTGTATCCAAGTGTAGTGGATGCATGCATCGCAGGTTTTATATACATTGGAGAGAAGAGAGACAGAGATGAGATCTTGCAGTACAAGGGAGCTGTATTTAGTTTTTTTCTGTTTTAAGGAAGTCGGCTTCGGTCTTTTTAACTTTCTACAAAAATTGAAATTGGACTCATTCGTCTGGGAAATGGGGTACAGCATGGAACAAAAGTTTTGGTAATTGGACCTCTTTTTTTGGTTAATTGCTTTGAAATCCATGGACGATAAGAATTGGACCATTTTTGTAAAATTCTATATACTCCTCGAGGCCTGGTTACCAGTGTACGTTTTTTAAATAAGATAATTAATATGTATACTTTGCCTCATTTGCACCCAACTTGACTCACCCTCTCCAATTCAAATATTGCACTTTTACCATTCTTCTCTTTTGCATTGCAAAAATAATCTATTCCATACTGCGGCAATGATTAGACTCCCTAATGTGTGTCAAAATTGCAAACTTTTTTTCTTTCTATTTTTCAGATTTCGGACCAAACTGGATAAAAAAAATTGAGTCAGATTTGGTCGAGAAATGAGCCACAAATGATCTGCTTGAGCCGATTGGTTTTCATTTCTTGCGGTTCAGATCACTTCATTCCGACCTAACAACGTGTCCTCTGAATTTTTTGAATAATGATCAATAAATTCACTAATGTTTTCCTCTATATATTGGACCATTTTGTGTTTATCTTTTTTTTTTCAATTATAGAGAAAATAATATACTTTGGGTTTTTTCTTGAAACCAGCTGCCCCGACCAAAAAGTAATTTTATTTTTTGGTGTGAACAGAAAAATTATCCAATACAACTTTGACATTAAGTATCAAAAATATTTTTTTATTTACAACAGGTTGTCTGCATGTTGCAATTTCTCTTGCCTAAAATTACTGTAAATTATTTTATTTAAATAAATAACTTATGATTTCATATTTAGAACAATCGTAAAATTAGTTCAAAATCAGGTAGAACTATATCGTCCCTTGGCTACGTATTGCCGATGGACATTCTAACTCTTGGTTCACGGGGAAAGTACCTTGCGTGGTAAGAAAATGGGTGCAGTTTCCAAACACACACACACACACACACACACACACACACTGCAGTAGGTGTAATAAGACAAGAAAAAAATTATGATGAAAGAGAATTCACTATTTGAATTAAATGGGTAGAATGCCAAATCTCACAAATCTGTTACATTTATAAAAATTAAACATAGTTCATATTTAAGAGTAACTTAAGAGGCCGGAGGTTAATACCCAATAACATAATTTGGGTGAAATACACAACAAAAACTTATCGGAATGAGTTAAATTACCTATACCTTGATTCGGGCGTTAATATAATGTAGCTGGAAGCTGATATAATATATTGTCCACTAGGGTATTAATTGCTGATGGACAATTTTAACTTGTGGCTTCATGGGGAAAGTACCTTACGTGTGTGTGCATGTGCCTGCTTAGTGCACATTCCGTAGGTTGATATCTTTTCGTAATAAATTTCTGTTACGCCAGAATTGACAATTACACAATGATGACGATGGATACCAATAAGTAGGTAGATTATGGATTTGTCGTAGCTTAATTAATTTTGAAGTTAAAATTATTAAGAATATAATAATTTAAAATATTTATTAAAAAGTTTATTACTTTGAAATATTATAACTAGTTTAAATCTAGATTAGATAAGAGACCGAATACTTAATTCTATAAATAAATATGCAAGGATGGATAGATAGATGCTCAAAACTACTACAAGTTGTCAATTGGAACGAGATCACGGACAAGTTGCTTTTTGTTGTTGTCCGGCGGGCTCTGTCGTTAAGGTAAAATTTTGGTCTAGAGAAGCGCAACAAATTCTGGATTCATTGCAATTTCAGGGCTCGTGCCAATGCATGCAGTTCTGAATTTGTCTTGGCTCATATGCTTAAATGTTTCGGGCTCATTTAGAACTACAAGTATTAAGATCACGATTTAGTCAATTCAAATGTGATAAAATTCTAAAAATATGAAGTCTGAACAAGGCTTCTCCACTTCCTTTATGAAGTTATATTTCGGGCTCATTTAGAACTACCAAACAATTATTAAAAAATATGCAATTATTCTTCAATAATTTGTCAAACCCCCAAGTAATATTGGCGCAAAAAGCAAGCTTATTTCTCCTTTTTTATTTATTTTTTAAAATTTCTGTTGCATGTCTGTCTCCTTTACCTTTACGACGACGTCTTATTCTGGAAATTCAGGAAAAGATGAACAAAAAAGTTATATGTACCAAAATGTAGATCTCTGTAAAATGTATTGTTTTTTGGGTATATCAATCTTCAATCTCCGATTCAGATTGTTTCGACCAATCCTTCCTAATTCACGCCTGTCACAAGTGGTTGTCCTTTTTCCATTCTTCGAACCTGGTCGTTAGAATGGCGCCGGCATCTTGTGCTCCAACCTACGCCAAAATGTCTCTCACTGATGAGCGGAAGAGGCAGCTAGCCTGCGTCATGGAAATACTTAGCCAGTGGGAGTCGAGACCAAGCCAAGGACTCTCAACTGGGTATGTATATTTTTAGGCTTTCACACTTTTGGTTTGTGTTTACAACGACTCCTGGCGCAACAGCAAGCACCAATGTGACTTGGGGGGCGATGATTTCGTGCGGATTTTTTGGTACATCATATCAAATAATTTACATTTCAGGCTCATTTATAACTAACAAAAAAAAGATATTCAATATTGAAACTCTACATAAAGAGTGAATTTCTTCTTACCTTTTTCCTATTTTGAATCTCGTGTCATCTATATCTTGGTTATTCCAAGCAAAAAACGCGTTGCTACTGTGTTTAGGTTAAAGTTGCTATTTAGATTTTCTATTTTTTCTTGAGTAATATTAGAAATATATTTGTTGAAATGCATTACAAAATTAATTAAGTAGAAAAAAGACTTACTTAGAGTAATAAACAATGACGGTCTTAAAAAGTGTATTCTCATGGTTTTAAGATTGTTTATTCACGATATTTCAGGTCTCATTCTCATATTTGTTCACATAAATTTAACATGAAAGAGTAAGTATATCATGTTATGCCCAACCCTTCTCTAACTTGTCTTCTCACCTAGACAACATCAATGGTTGGATTAGGTCACAGATGATGTTTTTCTAAATAGTACAAACTAAAAAACATGGGGGACTTATTTTATAAAAATTTAAAATTTACGGTATCAAAGTAAAATATTTCACACGACCAATATTGTAAGAAGAATTTTTCATTGGCACAAAAAAAATGAAAATACACATATCAACTTTTTTTTTTGCGAAGTGAAAAAATCTACACATGCAATTATCACATGAAGATAATGAATTTTTTTGAAAAAATAAAAAAAAACACAAAAAAACAAGTGTGATTATCAGATGAAAAAATATCATTATCACATGAAAAAAATATATATCCAAACTTTTGTAGTGTACGAACTTAATTGTATAATTTACATCCAATCCATTCTCAACATAAAAGTATGTTGATGAGTTAATCAACTCAACAGGACATCTCTATTTCATTCGCAATCCGTGCATATTAAAAGTAAACACCAAATAATTTAAGAAAGAGATCATAAAGATGTATCTAATCCAAACAGAACATAGACAACGCATAATGGAGACTCCAAGTTGTAGCAAACATATGGCAGGATCCCACGGGGAGACACTAAGATATATAAAGTAATGCGTTTATGACTTAAGCCGGCCGAATAAACTAAGTCAATGAAATATTTCACTTGCCCAACACTTAGCATGTATTAGACACAATCTGACTATTCATCCAATATACTTTAATTTTTTTGGAAGATTCACCCAATATAATGGACTTATCTTTTTGCATGATTAACATACTCTCGTACTCTCAACATCTTTGTTTAGTACTCGACCGCTAGTTTAATTAGCATTTTTTGTCTGCTCCACCAGATTCTGATTTTTAAATTAATCAAAATTTTATGAGTATCTTCATAATGACTCGAGCTGAGGACCCAGTGGAATACCCAATATGAACTACTACGAACGAGTTAATTTATTTATAAATTCATATGTGAGCGACATAATTAATTTAGTTGGTAGCTTATATACTATAATGCCCACTTGGGTACTAATTGCTGATGGACAATTTTGTAATTGTGGCTATATGGGGGAAGATACCTTACGACTTACGTGTGTGTGCATGTACCATCTCAGGACATATTTCATAGGGGATATCTTTTCGTAATAAATATCTGTTACGCCAGCTTTGGCAAACTACACCAGAATGGATAGATGCACAGAACAAGGACAAGCTCTCAATTGGAACGATATCGGACAAGTTGGATTTTGTTGTTGTCCGGCGGGCTCTGTCATTACTATGTATACAAATTTTGGTCTAGAGAAGCACAACAATCTCTGGCATGGTTCCAATATCAGGGCTCGTGCGAGTGCATGCACTTGTAAATTTGTCTTGGCTCGTATACCTGATCGAGGCGGGTGCTTCTTTTTTATGTTTTGTTACTTAGTGTTGCGTGATGTGAGATTCTGTTATAGACAATTCTCAATACAATTCAAGTTATTTATGTCCAATTTTGATTAGTTTTGAAAAATTTATACGGTACTCTAAAAAAGCTAGTTCTACGAAAAAAAAATTAAAAAATATGTAGAGGAAAATGTATCCATTTATGACGTTATCAATATTTGACTCATTTAGTATTACCAAAGTATCATTCAAATAATGTGCAACTATTCTTTAATAATTCACAATCATTCATATTTCAGACTCTTTATACCACCGAAACAGTTATTCAAACGATATGCAGAGGCAAATAGTGACCCTTGGACTTGAATTTTTATTTAGGGATAAAAGTGCCACGTGAGCATAATTATGAGTTTCTCTCGAAATTACATGATACTCCTTATAAAGTTCTTGCACGGATCAGCGTCGGAGCTCAACTATTATTACACTGATGTTATCTTTGCTCCCTCCTGCCACTGCCAGCCTGGCCAACGCCGCCGCTGCTTGATCAGCGCAGTTTCGGTCAGAATGATATCCGCCATCAAGGTAACTTCTGACAATCCCACAAGTATCCTCGTCGGAGATAGCGTCCCATAGTCCTTTAGATGCTATCACAAGGAACTCGTCTACTTCAGCCCTCTCGGTGACCGTCACCTCCGGGCCGGTTGATAAGCCGGAATCGGCGAGTGTTCCATTGAGGCGGCCACCGGAGCTCTCCTCGCACTTGCGTTGTCGTCCACCCCCTGTATCAGGCTGCAAAGTAGTAATCATCAAGTATCCCACTGCCGTAGAATTCAAATTGAATTTATATAAATACACAAATTTTTTGGTAAGCTCAATAATATTAATGTTAAAAATCAGGTTTCGTATTTTGATACGACTATTTTGTAGTTCTAAATTCTGTGGTAAGGTAGTAGAAGTTTTCCACACTTATTTAAACTATGATATGTGGCATGAAATATTATCAATTTTATCTCACTTCACCAATTTCTTTTAGCTCGGATTATTCCGCTGACAGTCAAATAAATCATGTCACATGATCAAATAATTTAACACTACAAACATTTGTATAAAAAGTACAAAATAAAAAATTATTAAATGGACTATAATCTTTTATTAATAACGAATAGATATTCACAAGATATGCACTCCATTGGACTTAGTTTCTAGCATCCAGGAAAAAGATCAAGAGAGATCGAATGCAAAAGAATGTCGGTTTTATCGAGCTTCCCTAACATCCATTATTGAGAGTATTGTCCCAGATCGGTTAAAATATGTGGGATGTACAAATTTATAAGTGTTGAAAATTTACCAAACTATCACCTTGATGTTTTGGGTTGGATATGGAGATTCTAAAATGGTATCAAAGCGGATTGATCCCGTGCCTATTGTTGAGCTCACACGACCCCCATTTTTGCACTTTGGTGAAATCAAAGCAGTATAATCTTCGATCCGATGTGGGTCTCGTTTGAAGAGGCGGGTTGAAAGTGTTGTCCCATATCAGTTAAAATATTAGATGAACAAATTTATAAATGTTGAAAATTCACCAACCTATCATCTTAAGGTTTTGGGTTGGATATAAAAATTCTAACACTAAGTGTAGCTTTGTCTAGATTGTAACTATCGTGGCGTGTATTTGGGGTGTTGATTGAAGTAAGCAAGACAATGGTCACGCTCTTTTCTTGCCGTAAATTTATTATAGCTCTTTTCTTGCCGTAAGTTTTACTAGCCATAGAACCATATAGCGATTACAATTTTCAAAACAATTATATGGTATAAAATTTACTGGCAAAGAAAATGACAGTGCAGCTACATACCTGACACAAACTGCACAAGAAGAGCACTAAACCACGGACACACCTCTTTCAAAAAAAAAAAACCACGAACGCACCTCTTAAAAGAAAACCACGTACACACCGAGCCAAAATAACTTGGAAATCAGCACAGAAAAAGTGAAAGAAGGCGGACAACCCGATGCCGATATACTTGAAACTATAGAGCTTATCTTTGGTAATATACCACTTGTGGTCGGGGAATTGAACCTCCACACAACTCGAACAAACCATAATCTGGACATGTGAAATTTTAAGCAACAGAATTAACGCAAGAAACCAAATTCGTCCGGAATAAATTGAGATGCATCCAGCTATAGTCATATGGTTCTTCATTAAGTGCACATCAAAATGTTAGCAAGTTACTTAGGTTGTAGATTATAAAAATTAATTAAAATATACGTTTATTCAACTACTAATTCAAATATTATTCGAGTTGATTTTTGATTTTTGAATATCACAAAATTCTGAAACAATTATTTAACATTGTTACATTTTTAAATTTCAAACTCAAATCTTTCAGTTGTGACCAAATTTCTTAGTAATAAATCTGAGTTCTCGTTCGCTATATACTCATTGAGAATTGCATATATTCGAAAGAAGAATTTCATATTATTTATCCATATCAACATATCCGTTCTTTTTGTTAAATATAACATTAATATAGGTAAGTTAATCTCATGACATAATAAAAGCCTATCGCTGAAATAAGATGCAGACTTGAATTTACGGCAGACCATAAAGAGGTGACCAGAATTGTGTGTTTACTTATTAATTAGTAATTAAAAAGTGAATAATGATCAGTTAAGAACTTATAAAAAAAATTGTCAAGTTAAGACAAATCACCTTGTGGATATCACGAGACAAAGGAACAGCCCCGCCAGCGCGACACAGAACTGCCCCGGAATCCCCACAATTGGCGACGGCAATCTCCCTCTCCCCCACCATCACAATCAGCGCCGCCGTGGACCCCACCTCCTCGCCACCGTCTTCGCCGCCGCTTCCGTCGGCGACGTTCTTGTGAACATTAACCACCTCCTCATCCATCTTCACGAAACAACCTCTCATCACTCTCTCCCAGTACTCCGCACCCTCTCCCTCCTCCTCTACCGCCGCCTCTGCAACGATAACGTGCATCCTCGCCCTGCACCACCGTGCGGCCACCGGCCCTCCCCGCCCCTGCCCGTCGTAAACCCCGAAGAAGTCGTAGCTCCCCCGCCCGCCGCCGAGCTCCACCACACAGGGGGCCACCGCCACCGCATCCTCCATCACCCTCTTCCTTCCCATCACAGATATCAGCCCGTGTCGACTCACGCCAGCCATCACTTCGCGTCCGGCCGACTTTTGCTTCCCTTCTCTGCCCATTTTTTTTAGGGCTTCCAAGGGTTTTCTTTATAATGTCTTCGTTTAGGGAGCAGCTGATCAGCAGCTCACTGAGCTTCACTCGACCAAAAGAAAGAGCAAACGATACGTCTGAACTGTCCTCGTCATAGAAGAGCTCTTAAACTTGGTAACGTGTGTCGTGGCTCTTCCTGCTGCATATAATAGTGTTGAGTATTAAAACCAGAAATTTAAAGAGTATTCCTTACTAGTGAGAATTTTGAGAAAACAAAATATAAAGTTAGAAAATAGTATAATCATAACTATCAGTATTAAAAAAAATAATGAAATACATTAACGACGTTATCATGAAATTCTAGATTTATCTTTCCTAAACTATCTAGACATTTTTTTTGTTAATCATGTTCAACTAATTGCTAAAAGAGCGTTAACGTCCTTCATACATAATTTTTTGACGTCATTGTGTTCGCATGAGTGGGAGAAAGTATTTGTGACAATTAAATTCTGGAAAAAACTTGGGAAATACGATTATGATTTTCTTCATTATTGTCACTCGCAACCTTTATCGGTCAAACAGGCAATTTTTTGCTCAAATTAGCGGGATTGTTGACGTGACCAAAAACAGTTGTTGGTTGATTTTATTTTTCTCAAGTTGTTTTACGTGGTTAACGTTAACGACAAGTGATTCATTCTAATAGTGGCTGTAAATTTTCGTACTCAAACAATATTTGATATACTATTCTTCATATTTCATTTCAAGTATATTTAACTTTATGTTAAAAAATAACGAAATAACGAAATCTTGAAATTTCCGTTTAAAAATGTTTCCTTAATCATGTTATATATGATCATAAAATTTGCTCATTCTTTTTTAGAAAAAAATTACACTTCCGTTCTGAATAAAAAAAAACAATTTTTTACTTCAATTAATTGTATTGTACTACTAATCAATTTGCAGTCCCCATTCAAAAAGTTGTACCGCCATTCAAGATATTTATATTTTGTTTGGAAAGGTTCAAGATATTCATATTTATAATCTATTTACTTTAAAGTTGCGATTCAGGATGATGGATTGGTTCGTTGCACTTGGACCTACCGAGAGATTTTTTAAAGTGTGTCTAAATTACTTTATCCAATGAACTATTCTCATGAACTATCTCTTTGTTATAATTAACTTTTTATTGCGTGATATTGAAGGAGACATTGGTAATGGTGAAGACACTTTGCAAGTAAGAATTCACTAACTATAGAAGATAAAAAAAAATCAACACAACATATAATACGGTTGACTTTAATGTCTAAATTCTTTTACTGAAAATTATAAGTTAAAGTAAAGATGATAACATGTTTTTATAAAATAGTATATTAGAATAAAAGAAAACTATTTAAATCAAATAAGAAGTAAAACAACTCAAACTAAATTGGAAAACTTAGTCGCGAACGATTGACATCCGCTAACAATGCCAGCCCCACAAATATGCCTCTTTTGTGTGCTCTACCTTGGTTGGCATCCGCCAACCAAGAAGAAAGACTTATCACACTCAACAAATTCTATCTTGAAGAGAATTCATCCCCTTCAAAAAAACTATAAATCTACACGTGAATTTCAACAAACTCCACATTGACGAAGCACCGCCCAATGAAGTATCATGAGATCTTGCAAAACCAATTCAAACATACTAACTCTTCAACAAACCATAAATAACCACCACCAATAAAACCATAACAACTTTCTCACCTCTTTTTGTTCAATCACTTGGAACAAACCTCCAAGCTTTGAGTTTTTGAGCTTGCTTGGCCTATTCTCTCCAATTTTTATTGAATTCCAAGTTGCGAGTCCACATGCCAAAGCAACCTTGTGACCAATAGAGATGCCCTATATTATCTAGTTAGCCCATACTCTTCAACTTTGGACCGCTTCTTCACTAGAACTTCTTGCATAAAACCAATATGATTTGTCATAATATACAGTGAACAACCTTTTATTCTACCAAGTAGAACTCTTAACATACTTCAAACTTCATTGTTAGGTTTTGAGTGAGATACTTAATTCTCATGTTGTGTTACCAATAACTTCACATGTCCAATGTCAAACCTACCAATACGTTTCACGTACACGTTGTTTTGGACAATTATAACAGAGTTAGCTAAACTCCAAACAATTATGATTTCCTACCAACCATATTTCCACGAGTAAGCCCTAGTTTTTTACTACAAAGAATTTCCCAATCAAAATAGTTTCTAGTTAAACAATTATAGTGTTTTGGGGTCTTTCCAATTGTCTTCCTTGGTCAAGTTCGAGATATTTACATTGAAGGAGTGGCATGCATGAATTCTTCTTAATCAAAGAATGCATTCATGTATTTAACTGAATAGAAATTGTAGAATCGACTAGTTATTACTACACCTTGTATTGGTTCCTATAAATAGACCCACACGTAATGTTTTGGCAACTGAGTTGAAAATAAGGAGTATCTTATAAGTTTCTAGACTTGTTTTAAAAAAAATGAATTTCTTCTAGTTATCCTCTTAGCTTTTAGGTGGATTCTCATTGGGTAAAGAGTATCTACTCAATTTCTTTGACAGATTCCGTCCAGTGAAATTTTATTCAAAGATGTTATGAATAATGTATTAAGTAATTTGAACATGAAATAACTTTTTGGTGAAATGAACATGAAATATTTTAGTTATGTTAAAATAACGTCATTTAATATAAGCGATTATTTTTGGCGTTAAGATAATGTTGCTACACAGAGACAACATAATGCAGACGTAACATACTTCTCCGTTAAGCGACATGTTCTTAAGGAACAAGTAAAGATTTAGTGTCCTATACCGGAATTTCTGGACCCTTTTGACATCGACAATATTCAGTCACTGACTACGAATCCAATTGTAACGTGCTGGACTTAGGCCGACTTACTCAGATGAAACAAAAGACATCTTCCCAGGACTGCAAAAGTTTCAGGACTGTCTATCTGTAGTGACGTTATTATATGATATAGATTTTAACCCAAAAAGAATTTATATCATATAGGAACCCAAGGGACGGTCATCACACCTCAGCTTTACAGATAATAACCATGTCGTCCGGGTGCGAAAACGAAATGGCAATAGAAGACGGGGCACAGAACTTCAAGACATTCTTCGAGTGCTGGGTAGGAGAGCAGAACCTGTTCCTCGAACAGCTGATCTCGGCTTCCAAAGACTACAACAACGAACCTGGGGCCGGGCAGCGCGGCCCGCGGTCCCTGGTCCGGCAAGTCATGGAGCACTACGACGAGTACTACCGGAGTAAGTCGGGGTGGGCGAAAGATGACGTCCTGGAGATGCTGAGGCCGCCCTGGAGGAGCTCCCTGGAGAGCGCTTTCCTCTGGATAGGCGGGTGGAGGCCTAGCATGGCCTTCCACCTGCTCTTCTCCAAGTCAGGTACCCGACTTCGATATATTATGAATTGATATATTAAACGGTTAAGACTCACCGAAGAACCAACAACTTCATGTGTTCAGGCGAGCAGCTGGAGGAGCATCTGGACGAGGTCATCCGCGGGATGATCACGGGAAACCTCGGGGACCTCTCCAACGCGCAGTTCAGGCTCGCGGACGAGCTCCAGAAGCAGACTCTCTACAAGGAGAAGGCTGTCACCGAGAAGATGGCCAAGCTACAGCAGGCGGTGGCGGACGCGGAAATGGTGGAGCTCTCCCATCTCGTAAGCGAGCCGGAGAGGGGCAGCGAGGAGGAGGACGAGGAGGAACAGCGGGTCAGGGTGACGCTGGCGGGCAAGGAGAAGCAGATGGAGCAGGTGCTACAGAAGGCGGATGACCTAAGGCTGGCTACGCTAAAAGGGGTGGTGGAGATATTGACTCCGATCCAGGCCGTCCATTTCCTGATCGGAGCGGCGGAGCTGCACCTGCGCCTCCATGAATGGGGGATGAGGAAAGACGCCGTGGAAGATGGTGACCTAAGCGGCCCGTCGCAAGTCGGTGTAGTGTAGGATAAAGGTAGACGGAGTTAAATGTCTACTTGCGCGCTTTTTTGTATTTTGTGCCAAAAGATTTTGTCATCACTTGGTTAGTGCTACGCCTTGCAAAGGTGGTTCTAAATATATATCTATCTATACATAGTATTTATTTAATGGTAATAAAAGATATTAACAAGTTTATCAAAATTTATGTAGCGTGAAATAAATTTGTATGAGTAACAACTGCATGAAATCAATTGGTTAACTATTTCGGAGTTTGGCGTTTGAACAGGAACCATGGTGAGCGGTGAAAACTTAAAAAGTAAAAGAATTAAAGATGAGATAGTTGTTATGAACTCTGTCTGATTTGTTTAAATTATTGATTCAGTACATCTATTTTTTAAATAAAATTTTAACTTTCCTAGTTTGCTATAAATGTATTATTTTGTCCCTGTCATTAGAATTGTTAAATTTTTTCGACAAAAGGATACATGAGATTATTCATTTGCCTCTCAATGATAAAATAAAATCATTCAAAAACTATATTTGACTCCCATTCTCCAATGCTCCTCCGACGAGAGGCATAATCTATCTCGACGAGTTTGGAAGTTCCTGATTTTGGCTTATGAGGATCGATAAGAATCAGATTTCTGATCTTGGTTTGAAAGAAGAAGAGATTGGAAAGGATATTTTTGATCTTGGCTTGAGCGGAAAGGTTGAAGAAAAAGTTCCTAATTTTTGTTTGGAAGGAGAAGTTGATGAAGAGATTCCAGATCTTGGTTTAAGAGAAAAAGAGGATAAAGAACATCATAATTATGATTATGATTTTTCAAGCATGTCATCTATGATTTTGAATTTTTGTAAGAGAAAAAGAAATATTTTGTTAGTAAGTGACAAATAAGTATTCTCAGATAATTTCTCGCCAAAAAAATTAAAAATTTCAATGACATAAACTAAAATAATATACTTACAACAACGTAAGAAGATTAAAATTTTTATTTTTAACTAGAATGTTGAATCAATAATTTAAATAAATCATTAGGACTCAAAAAAATTATCCCATTAAAAAAATCCTAATATTTTGCTTTAATAGTACAACATTACCTTATCTCTTAGATGACAAAAATATCCATACCTATGGATCAGTAATTAGGGGCTTGTTTGAAAATATAAAGAACAGTCAAGGCCTGTTATGATATTTGGTCACTTGCGACGTCAGTTTTAGAAGTGTGGTGTAAAAGTTAACGTGATGGCCAAGTCGATATAAAAAACGATATTGTTTCGCCAAGACGCCAACTAGGTTAGGGATAATGCCATTGTACCAAATGGTCACTCGGCAATTTTTTGTTATACTCATATTATATTGAAGTGTATTTTTCTCTTTTATACTTAATAATTTTCAGAATCATACTTGCATATTTCGAGAGTATCCCAAAAGTTTTTTTGGTGTACTAGTCAAATTCGTAAAATCTTTGCGAAATTTAAAATTTATAGTTAAGACAATCATATAGCAAATTTTATGCGTAAAACATTTTCCTTATAAATGTTAAAAATAATCACTATTTTATATTTTAAAATAAATAAAAATACCAACATTTGATAGTAGTACTATAATAGAACATAACTATGAATGAACTTGCCTAATAGGCTGAAACAATCAATATGAATTTCGGCTATAAATAAATATAAAAATGCAAGCGGTGAATAAATAGACAGCGATCTCAAAAGTCAAAGCTACACTTCTCAAAACAAGTTAGCGAATTTCTTACAGATCGAAGAAAGAGAAGCAGAAGAATCCGAAGAGACATGGAAGGAGAGAGCAGCCAATTGGTTAATTTGTGCTTAGAAGCGGCGAGCCAGAGCAGAGATAGTGTGGACAAGTGGAGGAAGCAGCGGCGGACCCTCGAGCGGTTACCTTTCCCTCTCGCCGACGCCCTCCTCCGGCGTCTCCACCGCCGCCGTCTCCTCTTCCCTTCTTTGCTCGAGTAATTTGCTTTCACTGTTCAAAATTCTTCGACTTGATCTTGACCAAGTTGCTAATTCTCGCTGGTCAACGTAAATTTGGCGTCTTTTCCTCGAATTTGTTGTCGGAAACGAGGGATACCCAAATGGGTATTTCTAACTTTGATGGAATTTCGGCATGAAGTTTGTTACTTTTTTTAGGATTGTCTTAATCTTGTGGTTGGGAGAATATGAATCTGTTTTGAGTGTTGGTATTTCGTGAAATGTGTATCGTTGATGTGGTCTGATGATGGTATTTTGTGTCTCGTAGAGTGTTCAAACATTCCGTGGAGGTGGTCGATCTCCGAGGGGACAATGCTGTGGATGCGGAGTGGATGGCCTACTTGGGTGCGTTTCGGTATTTGCTGTCTTTGAACCTGGCTGATTGCCACAGGGTCAACAGCTCTGCTCTCTGGGCTCTGACTGGTACGGCTATAGAAGCTCTGTTTTATTTTGAATCCCATTGTTTTGGTAGGTTGGTCCGGGATTGGAATGATTAGTCTTTATTTGGACTAAGTGGTCTTGAGCCACTTTCGGTTCCTCATTCTCCAACTATGTTGAGACTTAACAGGGAAGCCTAACCTATGTGGTGCTTATTCTCTGTATGACGATAGGAATGAATGGTCTGACAGAGGTGGACCTCTCAAGGTGCATGAAGGTTAATGATGCTGCAGTTAAACATCTTGTGTCTATCTCAACCCTTAAGATATTGCGCATTTCAGAAACCGGGTTATCTGCAGACGGGGTGGCTCTACTTTCATCGCTTACAAACTTGTCTATCTTGGACTTGGGTGGTCTACCGGTGACTGATAATGCAATGAGTTCTCTGCAGGTATGCTAACTGTGTAATCACTAATTTGTTCTTTTGATACATCTTTACTTTCTTATAAATCAGATTCCTGCTTCATTTATATCTTTTTATATGAGAACACTTGTTGGTCAGCTATGTGCTCAGGATGTAGGATATTTGAAAAGAGGATACGCTAAAACTTACCATTTATTGTGAATGCAGTGGTTGACATTTTTAAATTTAGTTTCTTTATGCCCCTTTTTTTAAATTGCTTCGTTGGTGGAAAAGATAAAATGAAGAAAAGAAAATATAAGTTTTGTGATATAGTTCTGCCTGATTTACTTGTAGGTTTTGTCAAAGCTAGAGTACCTAGATCTCTGGGGGAGTAAAGTAACGGATCATGGGGCTCGAGTTCTCCCGAAGTTTCCCGAATTGAGCACTCTTAACCTAGCATGGACCAGTGTTACCAAGTTACCAATCATGCCACGTCTTGAATGCTTAAACATGAGTAATTGCAAAATCAACTCTGTCTTTGAAGAAGATGGGCACAAAGGTCTTTTGGGCAAGCTTATATTTTCTGGAGCCACATTTTTAAATGAAGCCGATGCTCTACTGCATATTGAAATCAGCTCCCTGTATTTTCTTGATGTTTCCCAGTCATCCCTCAACGACTTCTCATTCTTATCGCTTCTGAAAGCAGTGGAACATCTGGACCTAAGCTCTAATAATGTGGGAGATGATTCTCTTGAATTTGTTGCTTCTGTTGGAGCCAATTTGAGAACCTTAAACCTTAGCAAAACCAGGGTCTCCTCGACTGGAGTTGGGATCTTAGCTGGAAACGTTCCCAAGCTTCAGTGTCTATCATTATCCAATACTCCAATAAGCGACTTGGCTCTGTCATATATCGGGATGATGCCTTCACTTACAACTATTGACTTGAGCCACACCGCTATTCAAGGCAAGTCGTATTTGATATTTTCTTGCTTATCTGTCAGTTTCCTTGGTCACTTTCTCATGTTATACAATTTCAGTGCACATAGCTGCTTTCTAACATAACTTGAATATTTCTTTCTGATTCTTCCAGGATTTGTTCCAGTTGTCGATGCCGGATCTAGTACGATGCTTTCTTTGGCAGCTCTTGGTAGCCTATGTGATTTGGAAAGTTTAAATCTGGAGCATACCAAAGTCCGGGATGCAGCTCTGGACCCTTTGGCCAGTTTCCAGAAATTGAGTCATGTAAACCTCAAGAGTGCTTCGCTCACTGATGCGTCTCTGTACCTCTTTTCTTCACTATCAAAGCTGAGGCATCTTGGCATCTGTGACGCTGTTGTCACAAATGACGGACTTGTTTCGTTCAACCCACCTGCGGCTCTTGAAACGCTTGACCTGACAGGCTGTTGGCTCTTAACAGAGGATGCTGCTTTAGCTTTTAGCAGAAAACATCCTGGAATTGAAGTAACGCACGATTTTTCGAGGGCCCCGTCGACAAAACAAAAGGCCCTTCTTTCGCCTTCCACTGTAAGAACCACCCGATCGAAAGGCAGGCTGACTAACATGGCCATGTCTTGGCCGTTGTCCCAGCATTTCGTAGGTAAAAATGATTGTTTCAATGGTTTACTTAAGCGTGTGTGTGTGTGTGTGTGTGTGTGTGTGTGTGTGTGTGTGTGTGTGTTTTTTAACTCCCTTAGTCTAATCCGGCTCCGTTTTGTACTTCAAAGCAGATCAGAGACTGAAGTATGGTAGGGAGGAGTTGCTGGCTCTACGGTTTGCATCCTCGTCGTCTATTCCGGTGGCTCACGACGACGGTCCTGCTATTGTCAGATCAAGTTGATGTGAATTTTGTGCTTGGTATGTATGGATCGCTTGAGGCATGGTATATATTACAAGTGAATTCTATAATCTTACTAAATATAAAGAACTACTACAATTTAAGGTAAGGTGCGGGTAGAATTCTAGGCTAGAAAACCCGGTCGTACTCTTTTATCCATGCCAAAAATTATGGAAGTGATCTTTACATAGATGTGTATAACAGGAACGAATTGTGTACGGATGAGGATTATTCTAAAAGTATGGAATAAAAAAGTTGGATTGTGTTGGTATATTTTGTTTTTCAATATTAATATTATGAGTATAACAATATTGGTATAGTTTATATGTCAATATTGACATATATGAATATTTTTTGCAAAACACAAAAAATTACATAAAAAATATACAAGAAGAAATATCACCGTTGACATGTTTTACAAGTTAATATGACAAATAAAATATGTCAGTGTGTTAATATTGACGCATAAAATACTCATACCAATGTTGACATACAAAATATGTCAATATAACACTAAAAATATGTCTATGTTAAGAACAACATATGTCATTGCAATCTAATTTTCATTCCGATTGAATATTATTTACGTGGTTTTTTTTGAGTGGTTAAAATAATTAAGATTATTTTTAACAATATAAAAAAAATATGTATATTCCAATTTTTTAAATAAAGATTAATATTGATATATTTTAAAAGGTCTCAAATTCGAGCTTTCTAATATGGCAGGACACATCATAAAACTACCACAAACATTTTGAGCGCTTAATTTATTTCCGAGCAAACGTCCGTTTATGAGGAACCAACCACCCCTTGTGGTACACAAATTCACTAGTAAGAGTAATAATGTACATTCCTCAGTAGAACAAACTTTAGAAACAATGATTAAGGAGAAATGTCAGTGTGTTAATAGCAGGAAGAAGCATTTGCTACCATTCTGCAGTTATCCCTTCTCAGGCGCTCTTGGCTTACTTAGTGTTCTTGTACATTCCGTCGATAGCGCTCTGCACAAAGCTCCTCTCGGGTCAGTAACATACACGAACGACACAGACCAAAACATCGAAAAAATGACAGAAATATTTCGAGGAGTGAAGATGAAGAGCAACAAGATGAGGTGGTGTTACCTGATAATATTTCAGCAGCTGAGGTCTCTTTTTCTTGAAAGTCGGAGTAAGCAGGTCGCGTTCGACATCCAACGGCTCAGGATCCATGTGAACAGCTTTAATAAACTCGAATCCTTTGAGCTGTCAGCAGAAGTAACACAAGAAACATGCAGTTATCAGGTCACCACAATACATAACATAAAAGACTATCAATTGAATTACCTTGAGCCTATAAGCAACAAACAAGTAGGTACCTTCTTTTCTTTTGCAACCCTTGCCAGCTCTCCAATTATGTATTCTTTGGCTTTCGGATTCTCGCATAGCGAGTTGAAGTCACCACTTATGCCATTCTCTTCGGCCCAATGTTCAAGTGCCTCCTTCCTGGGAGTGACTACAGCTACTAGAAACGACTCGAAGCTGTTCCCATATACCCAAATCTGTATATCCAACAAAGGGTATTAAAACATCATCCAAAACCGGATTGGAGGGACCACATACATGCTCCATGAGGCGGGAAAGTAGAACTTCTCAACCAATTAACTTACCGACTCCAGACTGGATACAAGACCATATACGTTTTCCAGGTTTTCAACCGCAACATATTCTCCCTGTGAAAGTTTAAATATGTTCTTCTTTCGGTCAATGATCTTTAGGCTTCCATTTGGTTGCCACTCACCAATGTCCCCTGAGGAAATGCAAAAGGAATTCTTATTCACTTGAATGATCTATGGATACTGTTGTGAAAACTAGCCAGTAAATGAAAACAGCAAACCTGTGTGGAACCATCCGTCAACCAAGACCTCTTTCGTAAGGTCCTCACGCTTGTAGTATCCGGAGAACAGTGTCTCCCCCCGAATACAAACTTCGCCCCTCGGTGTGCTAGAAAGGGCATCATATCCCATTTCTGGAACAGACTCCAGGCGGGCATCTATGTTCGGTACAGGAGGACCGACAGTTCCGAGCATAGAAAAATCGTTTGGTAGTGAAACAAAAGACCCCGCACAGCTCTCCGTCAAACCTGAATGTGCACAGTGTACAGAACATCGATCGCTTGTTGTAGAAGACGGACAACTTTTGGAAGTAAATAGTTTGCAGCTATAACCAAAGAAAATAGGAAGAGAGAGTACCATATCCTTGCAAAACATGTGCACATGACACTACCCTCAGGAAAGCTTCCACGTGAGCAGAAAGAGGGGCTGCTCCAGATAAAATTAGCCGTACCTTCCCTCCTAGACCTTGCTTTACCTGCGTAGCACGTTAAACACTTCAGTATTCGAAAACTACAAAACATTAATGGAGCCGGCACAATGAGAAAGAACATATTTTGACCTTATTAAAGACAATCTTGTCAAATATTGGAGATGCCTCATGATAATTACTTCCCTTCTTCAAGTTGTTGAATTTGCTGCAGACATTATTGCCACAGAAGCAATCAGACAACAATTCAGTAAGATAAAACATGGAACAGACACGGGACATCGGGGAATGACTACTGACTAGATCAATAATCGTGGCCTTACACTGAATATGCCACTTCAAATAACTTCTTCCTTAACAAACCACCAGAAGCGATCTTCTGAGTCAAACCTGAAAAATGTGGTAGCCATTACGACAATTTAGTAGACTAGAGAGATCTCATGGAAACGAAAATGGTCATCCGGTTGAAGTGTTTTGAGCGAAACAAAATGGAGCAATTTTCTTCAAACAGGGGATAGTTCCAAATGAAACATAGTCCACTCCTCCCAATAGCAGCCACCCATGAAACAAAATACATCTGGGGGGGCGTAGAAGTTTGTTTACCTGAATGTATTCTGTCCAACACACGAGGCACAGCACAGAATACTGTTGGCTTTAGCTCTCCGAGGTCTTCAATCAACAATTTAACATCCTAACGACGGGTAAAATAAGCACAACAACTTGATAATAAGATGCATATGTACCAAGCCAAGTATACCAACAGTAATGGGAGGAGATCATGACCAACTCATTACTTACCCCTCTCCAGAACCCTATCATGGCACCATGTGAGATAAAAGCCTCTTCAATTGCCCGATCAAAGATGTGAGCAAGAGGAAGGTAAGAAAGATAAACATCCTTTGTGGTCAACTACAGAAATGTCCAGTTAACAAAATGGAGTCACAAACCGAGTGTAGGTAAGATCAGAGAATTTGACCACATGATACATGAAACACAAATTTAGAATACCTACATCTTCATTCACACTTCCCAAAAACCGTTTTACACCCCCAATGAGGGTGACAATGCTGTTATTTGAAAGCATTACCCCCTTCGGATCACCAGTTGTTCCACTGGTATACATAATAGTACATATATCCTCCTTCTTTTTCGCTGGGAGATCGAATTGCTTATTCTCACTCTGCACAGGACATAGAAAAAGAATAATTCACATAAGTGCAACTTCAGTCAACAAATTTATGAAATCTAACGCCTACCAGATATAAAAGGTCGGAAGAACATTAGGCGTTCAAATGTTCAAGGTCATGTAGGTGCACTCCATGCCCTTCATAAAGAAAAAAACCATGCTATATAGCCCATTAAGAATACAGACAGATTGATATCTTACCAGTTGCAAGAATTCACCCCATGAATATGCTAAGAAACCAAGCTTCTCAATCGCTTCTTTTTGCTCAGGTGTTATCTTCCCAAAGCTCACAATTGCTATCACAGAAGTACAGAGACAATCAATCACTTGGATCACAAAAACGTGTATGATAATACGCGAGGGTGGATATTGGCTCACTTTTCAAGTGCTGTGTTGTGTTGGGAAGGGCTTTCAACAGCTGGAGAAAGCACAGAAAAATCTTTAGAACAACTTGATTTTATAATGTTAACCAAACGGACAAGAACACATGCAGTATACAGAAAAACAAAAGGCCATTAGCAAGCAGTGAATCACAATGGTTTAGTACATAACTACAAGGGCATTTAAACTTTAAAGTAAATCTACATGGACAAGAAACTTCTTCACAAAACTTCTTCATAACTGCTGAGTACCTCAGTGATCTTCTTTTCTTCAACAAAAGCGATTGAGACCTCTGCGTGGTTTATAATAAACTCCACCGCACCAGCACCTAATATTTTCATATGTCACTGGAAGCATTAAGCAAAGAGTAATGCAGTTGGAGAGAAGTCGAGAACTGATATCATACTATATCCATTGTTCAAGTCAGGGAGTGTAGATGAAATTTCTAAAGAAGGCTGATGCCAAGAAATGCATTAACAGGAGCATCAAACCAAGTTCATGCTTATAGTCAAACAAATACTACGAACAACCAGGTTAGCAAGCAACCACACACATGTTAAGAGTAGTATCAAGTCACGAGATGACTGATACCATGAGAATCACATAGATTAATAGAAAATAAGACATGGAGACACATTGTCCATACCTAAGGTGTCATATAAAGGAACGCAATAGAGCCCATGAGCATTGCAAGCCTGCATTTAATTTCGAAAAATATAGCATAAGACACAAAAAACAGCACTCTCAAAACCCTTCCCCCTGATAACTCCTAATAAATATCCAAGTCCAGTGAGCCCTCTTTAAGAAAAAAGATTTTTGGTACCTCCATGCTCATTATCCACTCGGCACAATTGGCACCGTAAATACCACATTTATCTCTCTGCGAAAAAGAAAGAAGCTTTAGCCGAAAATTTCTGCGAGAGGCATAGATTCAAGAGCAAAAGATTGTCCGAACAAGTGCATTACCGGTTCCACGCCACAGCTGCGAATTGAATTCCCAATCTTCATGACTTGGTCATACACTTCTTTATAGGTCAGCCAGACATAGCTACCGGCCTTCAGAACAGAAAGCACAAGGGTCAAAACGTGATACCCAATTTTAAAATGGTAATAGCTTCAGCAGAAGGGAAACACCAGATCAATGGGCAGCAAACTTTACCTTCCCATTAACAATCTCCCGGGTACCGAGCATTCGATTGTTGGGATATTTCTCGACGCTCAGGCTGCCAGAAAAAAACATAAACACACGTAACAACTTCACCCTGATCCGAACACGCTCCCAATAACAATACTAAATAAAAGCAAAAGAATTTCTAACAACGCGTTCTTCGTCTACATTTTCCAACCAAGTATTCCTCAATCAAACCATCCAAGGATCCACATTTATCCTCAACACAAATCAGAAAAGAGAAAACAAATCCAAACACGCCAAACAAATAAGATCAAGCAATAAAACCCCAGCTCAACAGATTAAAAGATTCGATCTTTCCACATGAAATCCGAACCAACTTCGGAAAAGTCCTGAATTGTGAAAACAGAAACCAACAAGCACCCAGATGGCTTTCTCTCCATTGGTCATGAAAAAGCAGAAAACTTTCCAAAAGAACCCAACAGAGAAATTTTTTTTTTTTTGTGAATTTAAATTTAGGCGAGTTGATATAAATTTCGAGCATATAAATGAATTTGTTTTCCAAAGTTTTCATTTTTGCCAAAGACGAAAATGATCACTAATTATCGTACATGTCAAACGTTGAGAAACCAATAGAGAGGATCGAGAAAGGACGAGAAAAAAGTCTCACCGGAAAACATCCCAGCAACTCTCCATTCCGGCGACGGGAGGAGGGAATCCGTCCTTGGCGAACACGCTCCGGTAGACGGGACCCATCGACGGCTTCCCATCCTCGGCCTCCTTCGCCTTCTCCACCTCTATAAGATACCTCATTCTCTCCGAATCCGTCTCTCTCTGAAGATCAAAAAAAATCTTCAACAGAAAAAAAAATAAACGAGAATTTTTTGTGTGTGTGAGAGAGAGATAGAGAGAGAGAGAGAGAGAGAGAGAGAGAGAGAGAGAGAGAGAGAGACGTAAAGACGTAAAATGGGTGGGAGAACGAGAGAGTTACGTAGAGCGGGAACTAGGATTCTTAGGTTATTTAATGTTTCGTTTTTTCTCTTTATTGGCAAAATAGTTTTTATTTTATTGGATTTTTGAGTTATTTCGTTTTTGACGGGAGTTTTAACTGGTTTGTTACTTTGTTTCGAGAAGCTTGTGATTTTGCTTTTGATAGTTGGGTTTGACTTTGACTATGGATTTGGCTGAGTGGTTGTTTTGTTTTATTTTTTGCAAATTAAGTGCTAATTGTGTTAACATATTTCTCTTTTACCCCGGACTATTTCCTGGGTTAATTAAATTATTGACATCTATTTAACTGTTTAATCCCTATTTTTTTAAATCTCTACACTATAATAACTTTTCACCAACTAATATGATAGTTTATACCAAAATAATAATTCGATAGTTTGTAGATTTGTTTGATTGATATCACGTAAAATCCAAAAATTAATTCAGTTAAAAATAAAATATTTTTAAAATTAGTATATATAATTAATTTCGGATTTATTGTACCGTCGTTTTAGCACATAAAAAATAATTTAAAGTTTTAAACATTAGATTAGATTTGGTTTGATTTACATATCCCCTGATTGCGAAATAGTACCCGTAAAAGTATCACAGGATTAATTGTGGCGAACAGATCTCGTGAACGTTTAAATCATCTCTCTTTTTTTTTTTTAATCAACAATTCTTCATCTTCTTTTTCCCTTTTTTCTGATCGGGTTGTTGACGATTTTTCGGAAATAGTGGTTCCGGATAAGATGAGATTCACATGTAACGTAATTGAAACCAAATTCTACGTTTCTGGTTATATCGATTGAACTCAATCCAAAGTTTGTGATCTCAATCCGTAGTACAAAATATTTATTGTCAATTGCTGTTAGTATTAAACTATATATGATTATATTTTTTAACAATACGATAAATATCAATTACCAACGATATGATGATATACCCCATTTAATGGCCATCGGACGCTAAAATTTTTAGTGGGCCGCATTGTCCTCAAACAATCATGGATCGGAGAAGACATATACAATAACACAAATGAATGCAAGGTATATGTCTATGGCCCTTTCTTTAATTAATTAATTATTTATTTATTTATTTATATGTTTTAAAAATAAAATTATTTTCAATATATTATTTTCTTGACCCAGTCATTTTAAATAAATTTTGCTATATGTTTTATTATTTAATTAAGTCAAACTTAATTAAATAATTACAATCATAATTCTATCTAATAGAATTATATTACTTCTCTATAAATTAAATATTGATCGAATCAATATTTAATCTAACTGACTTCAACTCGTAAATAAGAACTACTTGTTGTGTGACCCATATGCCCTTTTATATCGAGCGCTTAGTCAAACTAACGGTCTTAATCTAAACCTAAACAATAAACTAGACTATCTCAATATATAAGGTACGTTGCGAGGATATTCCAACTGCCTGTAATGTGAAGTTCATAGTGGTACGGTCCTTTCATTCACGAATACTTGATTAAATCTAGAACATGATTACGTGTCTGTTCTAAGAATTTAATCATATTATCTCATTCTATTAATTGATCATACTGCCACTTCAAACACCATTCTGAAAATGACGCACATTGGCCAATGATTTACGATCCAATTAATTATGAGAAGACAAGTATTCTCTCCAAGTCTATTCGAGGAATGAATCCTATTCTTGGCTCAACTACCACGCACATATACTTCGTGGTGTGCCTAACACATGCCATATCTACTCCGTTAGGAGTGCAAGCGTCGGTCATGGTTAAGGTCCATCACTCCATACATGTCGTGCGTATTGACCTCAAGTCAAAGGACTACTTCACTACTCCACAAACTGATATTCCCGTAGACACGTAAATAGAATACATCAAACGGTTTCTCGGTCGGGTATACCAATACTCTCTAAAGTATATGTGCATCCATCATGAAATACCTAGTATCTCGTAGTTGTGAGAACCACTACATCCTCTAAGGATATGATGCATATCGCACACCAACCTCCATTGCATCATCAATATCCCATTCTCGATGATCATCGATTGAGGCTATTTAAGAACTATGTCTACCATTATCTGAGATCTCACATTCTCAATAACAACATAAGTTCATGGGAATATAAATATGAATATATGCAAACAATCAAACGATATATTCATTTTATATAATGCTAGATATTATTAATCAAATTAATATTACAACTGAATATTGATCAAGTACAATATCTTATCCAGATTGTCTCTAGGACATATAAATACTAACAGACGAACCATCTTGAACAATGAAATGAATTGCTGTAATGAATTGCTCAGTTTTAATGAAATTAGTTACTCAATTATCGTTTGATTAAGATTAAATAATTTGCTTGGAACTCGTCGCGGATGATGAAGTAGTTAATTCAAATATGATAGAATGATTTCACAAGCTTTGAATTAGTCAGTTATGATAAATTATGATAAAATAAGTTAAATATTGATAGATTAGTTCATTGTCTCGTCCCATATTGTCTAGTACTTTTATTCTGTTCAAATCGAACTTCCCATAGTGTAGAATCCTACATTGTGCGGATCGGATGAACAAGATTATAAGAGTTTAAAATCCACCTACTCATTGTCTTAAGATTTTGAGTTAGATACGGAGATTCTAACATAGTATCAGAGCGGGTTGATCCCATTTTCATTGTCGTATTCGCATGACCCCATTGCCTTCAGGAATAGTTACCTTTTACTTTTGGGGGATGAAGTTTATGCATTCATTGGTGATTAGGTTCTTAAATGAACCCTAACAGTTAAAGAGGGATCGGAATTATAACGAGAAGTTGATTCTCCTTTTGCTTGTGCAACAATTGGTATATCCTGTTTATGATGCCTAGCCTCTACGAGCACATGTTGCTGATGTATTTTGGTATTCACATTGTTTTATATCGGAGGAAGGGATTTAGTTTTGGGTGGAGATGAAGGGAAGGCATGCACGTATGACATGGGCTACATGAAGAGACAAGCAATTTTCTTGTGCCTGACATGCACTCCCGATGGCAACACTGGAGTTTGCACTGCTTGCAGGTTGTCTTGCCATGATGGACACGAGGTATCTCTTTTACAACAAGCTTTCTTGGGAGGGTGGTTTGACTGAGCTCGCGATTGATATTTGCCCGTGTCATTCCAAATGATTAAGTCCAGTAGGTTGTGCCTATTGTAGAAATAAAAAAGCTCATCCAACGAATTCAACTTTGCTTTTCTGGTTGTTTGTGGAGATGCTCTGTGATATTAGAACTAGCTAGATTACTTGGCCCTATTATTGTTGCATCACCCTGTCTAAACGCCGCCAAGGATAGGTGGAATTGCTTTTGCAGGAGGTCATGTGCTGGATTATGATGTAGAGTTAAGCTAAACTTGAACTGATTTTCCTTCACTGCAAGGCACACTTTTTATTATCCCACATGGTTAAGCTGAGTTTATTGTGGCAAGTACATCAATTAAAGGGTTCCATGACCTAATTAGCTTACACTTTTAAGTTGGATATGAGATGTCTATATGGTACAAAAGTGAGTTTGACTATGGGCTCATTATTGTCTCACAAAGCCTTGTATCGTCTTACAAGGTAGTTGATATATGCCAGCTTTAGCTTAAAAGTGTTCATTAAGTTATTGTGGCAGTATTATATATGGTTGATGAGAACTATTTCACTGTATCATAGTACGAGGTTTTGTTAAGCTAACACGAAGGTTAGGGCTTTTGATAGCGGGGTATGTGTACTGATTTGCTACATTGGTAAGTTAAGTGGACTTTGTAGGGTGCAGTGAATGATTGAGCAGTTTTGCACCAATCCATCAGTTTTGACTTTGGAGTTGGATATAGTAATTCTAAAACAAAAGTTTCGTTCATGTATTACTATGGAGTTGGTCCTTCTACGAAGTTCAAGAATCCTCTTAGATCACTTGATTGATATTGAAGGTTAAATTTTCAAAGAAAGCACCTTTCATGCAATCTTATGAAAAAACACTTTATAGAGTTAGGTAAGATGGATTATGATTAAAATTTGTAATAAAATTTTTTATCTCTGCTTGCATCACATCACCTATTCTTGATTTTGAGCTGTTACAATACAGACGAGTTCCGCTCTTTTCTGGTACGGCTTACCAGACCTCTGTAGTTTCACCCTCCATTTTCTGTTAGTTACAAAGCAAGCCATGCCAGTAACTAACGTGTTTCTATATTCAGTCGTCTGTGCAGGAGTCATCTGATCCATCAAAGCCAATCACAACAGCCGATGTCCACAAACTATTTGAAAACCTTGCTAAGAAGCGCCAGCGATTGCAATGAGCTGCATCGTCGGACCATTTCGCTCGGTACGAACTGTTGCCTCTTTTGTCCTCGGTAGCTGGATTATGTTCGTCCATATTCGGGTTGCAGTTTCGAACCTCCTTGTTCTCGTTAACCCCGGCAGATGTCCAGAAAATCTTCACCTAGCTGTCTTAGGTTTCCCTTTGTTACAGGTTGTGTCAAGGCAGGTAGCCTATGAAAATGTACGTTCTTTAGCGATCGAATTGTCTTGTGTTCCTTCGTACTGTCGCTACAGAGAACTTAAATTATCAGTCCTTAACAAAGATGGAAGTTCAGGGTTTTCCCCGACTGGTCGCTTCTTTTTATCTATAACTGGGAGCTTTGTCGGATCAATATTATGGGTTTTCCCGGGGATCGTGAATTAGTTTTTAACTATTTATTTTTTCAGTAACTAGAGCCCCTTTGTCACCGCGCATGTATTAATATTTGGGAAAAAATGTTCTTTGAGGTCTGCCACACTCAGAATTTTGAACTTAGAATAGCCGAACATTTTTAGTATTCTAAATTGTGAATTTTTTTGAAAATTATTTGAGAGAGATTGGTTTTGGTAAGACAGAACACGGTGGTTAGAACTTAGAATTGAAGAGTAACGTCTTTATTTTGCTTCTTAGTGTTAATTAATATTCACAGAAATTTTCTCCGAAGAAATACAATTAAAAAAGAAATGGATATCACCCCGATCAAATATATCGATCGTGTTATTCTATATACATATACAATTTTGTTCGGAATTGACTTAATTAACTTGGTAGATTTAGTGATCCTGATATTAGGTCATTCTGACCAAACGATATTAACTAAAAAAACAATTGAGCAACAGAAACCTACATCAAATCAAAAGCCTTAAACGACGAAAGATGTCACCTGTTTACCAAATCAAACCTTCTTCTACGTTAATACTTTTGCCTTTGAATGCGTTGAACATGCTGCCATTTTAAACCAAAACTTTCAATCCGGAGTGTTGCGTACTCGAGTAGGTAGGTATATTCTAGTGAAGCCGAGTGACCATTTGGTTCACTGGCATTGTTCCTACTCATGTGGGGTGAAGTCCAGGGTTCGACTCCTAGCATGAGCATGAGCATTTCTGATGTAATAGAATAGGATTTAGAATAGGATTAAAAAAATATATATTCTAGTGAAGATGGTCCCCGTAAGCTGAATGCCACGTCTCCCGAGTACATCTTCTCGTGGATGTCACTGCAAGAGTAAATAAATAAATTTATCTACTTATAATATATTATATTAAAGTCTATTTTAGTATACTGTGATTTCATGTTTTGATGTACTTATAGTTTTAAATTTTCTTGCCGGATAATAAAATAAATATTCACTGACAACCAAGGGACATATTTACTAATTTGATTCACGTAGCATATTGATAATCACAATCAGACACCGTCAATCTCCTCTTGTTCTACGATTAAATTCGAATAGGATATAGTTATCTCATTTGCTCTCAAATTAAGAAGTGACATACTAGACAAACAAAATTAGGAGGACGACATGACATATAAATAAATCAATGACATGGACAACACGAATAATCAAGAATTAATATGTGTTACCTAATTTTCAGTGGAATAAAATATATCATCTAGTAAAAAAATATGAAACTACAAACATTGGTGCGTTAATTTGTTAAACCACGTAATATTAAAATATATTTCAACTTTACAATTACTTTTTTTTGAGTTAAATATAAAAATAACATTTTAGACAATATAATTTTTTATTTGCACTTGAATAATTTCCATGCCACGGGAAGTATTCCAAAAGACCGAGTCATGAACCATTTATTGAAATTCAATGATAGAGACCCTAAAGAAAAATAAAGGGAAAATAAATTCAACGGTAGAGGCACCTAAGGGTGAGTACGGTGCGGTATGGTGCGGTGTGGGCGAAAACCGCACACCACACCGCAATTTTTTTTTAAAAAAATTAAATCGCGCGGTACGACTCGTTGCGGTGTCGGGGTGGTGCGGTGCAATGTGCGGTTTTACACCGCACTGGGCCCAAGCCCATTTTATATAAATTTTAAATTAAATTAAAAAAATTGCGAAAAAATAGGTGTCCAATAAGAAATATGGTCATGAAGGGTAGATTTTTGTAGGAGAAATATATATATATAATATGTATATATACATATATATATATATAAAATATGTATATATACATATATATATTCCTTTCAAAAAAATATACATATATATATGGTGCGGTGCGGTGTGGTTTTTATCGCGGTGTGGTGCTAAAAATCGCAGCCGTACCATTTTATCGCGGTGTAGTGCGGTGCGGTAATTTTTCCGTTCTAAACAGCACGGTTTGTTAAATTTGCAGTGTGGTGTGGTGCGGCGTGGTGCGGTGTGCGGTTTCTGCAATTTTTTGCTCACCCCTAGAGACACCGCTGACACATCCTGATTAATTCTGCCTCGAGGACAACAGAAAATGTGATACTACCATGACACCATTTGTTTAAAAAAAATTTGTGAAAGAAATTGTTTCCATAATTTCGGATCTTAGAAGAGCGTTGGGGCTCGATCCTCCTACTTCATACTTAAGGACTGACTCCGTAACTATGAGATCATACATGTGGTGGTGACCATAACACCATTTTGAGAGCCTGTCCACTTGAAGACAATTTTCTTGGTCTTTCTTGCGTATGATAATTTGGTCAAGAAACGAATCAAACTTCAAAATACTGTCCTCACACCAAAATTAGCCAACGTGAATACTGTAGCAAATACGCTTATGCGACTTCTAAATGACAAACTAGAGAACTAAACTAAAAATTTAGAATTGGGGTTCAATTCTCGGATATACGAAAAATCTTATACCACTAATATGCTGGTGATCTTCCAAAAAAACTATTATGCTGGTGGTTTTCAATTGATTATGCATAATTTTAGTTCTTACAAAATTGATGTATGTCTTCTCTGTAACCAATAGGCTACTGGCTGCAAGTTGTTGAATGGGTCAATGCATAATGCATTCAGTTATAAGTATGACCGGTTCAACCTTGACCCAATTCCAGTTTGAACATTTTAGCTGCCTCGACAGATAGCGGAGACTTCCCGGCAATATCGTGTCCTATGCATGGAAACAGCTGCACCAATTGGCAATTAGAAATTCCCAGTATGTGACAAATTGACAATGTAACGTTCAAGTTAACCAGTCTTTTGGGCCACCGAGATTTGATAACGTTTTTGGTAGAATTACATTTTTAATTTATTGTGGTTTAACCGGTTTGTACATTATCATTGATTAGTCTTTATATCCAATCGAATGACATATTTTTTTAGTTAACATCCTTTATTTGGACAAAAATACTGTAGTATCATTAAATTAAATTTTTTAAAACATATCATAAAAAATATGAAAAATTTACCAGAACACTTTTTTCAGTGGTTTTTTTCTAATTTTTTAAAGTAGTTAACATTATTTTTTCCTAATTATAATTAGAAGTATTTTCGTCTAATCAAATTATAAAGTACCAACTAGAAAAATCGTTGTCACTTGATCGGACAATGTTGGACCACATATTATTTCCACACCATATGATACTAAATGACTTTTCACCTAATATTTTTTTTAGTAAATATGAAGTATCTAAATATCTAATTGACTAAATAATTTACATCTTATAATCACCTATAAATAGTCTGTTGCCCCACCTCCCTCGCAACAACTACTCGAATCATTAAGGACAACACTACTAAAAACCTGCTCTTTCCAAAATTTCGGATTTCCAATTAAGTCATGGGGAATTGCATACGTCCAAGCATCCAAAACCAACATGAAGATGACGTGTGTTCGGACAGCAAGAAGCAAGAGGAACGAGGGGAAAGGAGCGAGAAAGGAAGCATTAAGGTGAAGATAGTTCTTACAAGAGAAGAGCTAGAGTGGCTTATGTACCAGCTAAAAGTTGGAGGCAGAAAACTAGAAGATGTTTTGAGAGAGATGGAGAGAGGGAGGAAAGAGAGATGTGACAAAGCTTGGAGACCCTCTTTGGGTAGTATTGTGGAGTCCTCTGAGTGCCTTGAGCTAGATTGATCGACTGTTGTTTTTTCTTACAGTAGTAGAATTTTATATTCTTCCATGATGGTTCGGTTCCAATAACAACATCTCTTCCCTCTCTGCTTCACTTAGCCAGCCAGGCTTATAGGACTATAATTTTTTGGTTAATTTTTCATATTGAGAGTATTAAGGTTGTCTTTGTAATAGTATTTCAGAGTTCGATAGTGGCATGTTCATGTCTATTGAATTAGAGTTTCTTTTATTTAGTCAAATCTTATTTAAAAATGGTTCTTTTAATATATTTAAAAACAATTAGGATGAAATTCTTGCTCTTTGGACAAAGACATTTTTATTAGTTAAACAAGAAGACCGAGAAAATTTATTAAAAACAGTAAGCTTAATCAAACTAGAGCAACGATATTACCGATCAAACAATTCTCATTGCTATTTAAAAGGGCACATTGCGGGACTTTGGTACGTTTCATTGGTTGTGTTAAAGCCCATATATAAAAGCTTGTAAATAATTTTTTTGGTCTTTCTATATTTGTACCAATTTTTTTATGAGTAAAATTTATTAATTATATGATAATATTTACTCCCTACGAAGTTCCAGTTGCATGCCTCGTCAAAAGCATACACGATAATATCTTATGAGAAAAATCATGTATGAAATTGAAAGGAATACCCCTATCTTGATCTATCTCCAACTATTTACAAACTGTATTTTGCAGCACTCTTGCTCTATCGTCAGTCACTAGTTTTTTTTTTATATCCAGGTATCCGGCCCAATCTATTTATCGGGCTCTTAACTGGGCCGACTAATCCTGTTCGAAGCGGGTCCCGGGGTTAAGGTTTTAAACTTCTCCCAACACCGTTGCGAGGGATCGAACCTTAGTTCGCCTTTCCAAGTGCAGCCCCTGGCACCACTGCACCAACTGCGCGTTGGTTCGCCATCTAATTTCCCCATATATTTCTTGTTGTGGTCACCCACCCTCTTTGGAGAGACATTTTTTTTCTATGTTGGTTAGTGGGATGTACGGATCTCGTTCATAGTTAGGAATTACGGCAAGAAAAGAAAAGTCTTTTGGCTATGGTTTTCCGGTCAAGCACCTAGTTCCGAATCACATTTTCGTATATGGAAATCTACAGGATGACCGAAAAATTTAGGGTAAATTACATCTGGCCCCCTCGGGTTTGGTGTATTTAACGCTCGCACCCCTACTATTCTAAAATCGATTAAAAAAACCTTTCTGTTTGGAAAAATTATACAATTCAGCCCCTCATACTGGAATCGGCGTATTTCTCCGACGAGGAGGCACTAAAAATGACAGAAATGCCCTTCTTCTAAAAAACTAAAAAAAAACACAATAAACAACTCAACAGAAAAAACAAATAAACAATAAAAAAAACTATAAACAACTAATAAACGTCACCGTACAACCCTTGACGATGAGGAATTTCACATATACGTGATGAACCAACCTTATTCTTGAGCCTATCCTCGAGGGCGGCCTCGGAGTTCCTATTGATGTACGTGATGAACTAGCCCTTGGGGGTCTCGTCGACCTTGCAGAAGCATTGGCGGCCGAGGTGCTTGACGAATTCGGTGAGGGTGGCCCACTTGGTGGAGTTCTTGTGTACGTGGTTGCAGTCGTGGATGTACTCGTTGTAGACGACGGTGGCGGTGACGCGGGAGGAGCAGTGGGCGCGGCGAATGAGGTCGAGGAAGGAACTCGTTTAGGAACTCGTTAGGAACTCGTTTAGGAACTCATTAGGAACTCGTTTAGGAACTAGACGGTGGCGGCGACGGTGGCAACCCCTTCGCCTTTATCCTGTTCGCTATCGCCTTCGGCGTCAGGAACTCGTTAGGGATGAAGGGTCGAAATTAATTAGGGCTTCAGATAACCAAATTGGAGATTTCTTTGGGTGAAAAAAAGAGGAAGGTCCCAGGAGCTGGCTGCTTGAGGGAGTTGCCAGGGCTCTCCGACGAGTCTCAATTCCATGACACTCAGGGGATTTTCTTGTTTCGTTGACGAGGATATTCTTTTAGAGCCATTCAAATGGCTGTTTCAATTCATATGCCTATTCCTAGCTCTAATTAATTGTGATCTTGTTTTCCTTCTTCAAATTTTTTTTCGTTTCTGGGTTTTCTGTGTGCTCCAATTTTTGCATATAGGAAGCAATTAATTAAATTCATTTGGCAGAAGTTAATGGGTCATGAAAGCAAGAAATTTATGTGGGTATGTTTGGTTATCGGTGGATGGTAGGTTTCTTTCTGGGTACTGGGTTTCCTCTTTGGGGTTTAAGCTCGGGGATTACTGTTTCAGTTATTTGGGGTTTATCATATGTTTTATGTATTGTATTTTGGGGATTGTGTATTTTCTGGATATTGGATTTTTTTTGTTTTTAGTATGTGGGTAGATTTGATATTGGTGGATTATGTGTTTGTGGTATTGAGATTGAAGGAGGGAGGAAGAGGAGGAGGAGGAGGAAGGTGGAGGAAGAGGAGGAGGAGGAGGAAGGAGGAAGAGGGAGAGAGATTTTTTTTTTTTTAGTGTAAGGGTATTTTTGTCATTTTATGTGTCTCCTTGCCGGAGAAATACACCGGTTTCGGCATGAGGGGCTGATTTGTACAATTTCGCCAAACAGAAAGAGTTTTTTAATCGATTTTAGAATAGCAGGGGTGTCAACGTTAAATACACCAAACTCGAGGGGGCCAGATGTAATTTACCCAAAAATTTATACTAATCTATTCAAAAGTATGACTTCATATGATTGATGGTTTAGATTTTTATCATTTTATTTTTTAAATAATGATGGGTCGTGATTATTTTGAATCTCCTCTGTTATACGGAAATAAAATAGTAAAAAAAAACATTGTCCTGTGTTATGGAAGAGGAACCATTCTAACAATGTTTTATCCATAAAGTCTCGATTATGATCAATGTTTTATGTAACACAAGTTTTCGTAATAAATTTTGAAGGTTAAACCGAAAGATCAGCAATTAAATTATTTGTAAAATATATTAGTAACAAGTATAAAAATTATAATTCATTCACATTTAATAAGACAATATTTATAAATAAAAAAAAAACTGCATTTGTAGAACTTTCTTCCCCGTTTCGCTTCTTTACGACCGACCCAATCAAGAGAGAGAGAGAGAGAGAGAGAGAGAGAGAGAGAGAGATGGCGGGAGGAGCGCAGGCCATGAAGAGGATCCCTCGAATCAAGTTCCCTCAGAGACACCCGGCGCCTTCTGGTCTGAACTCCCTTTCTCCCCCCTTTCTTCCCCAATTAGAATTTAATCTAAAAAAATAAACCCTAATTGGATATTTTGCGAATTATGCAAGTAAAATTAAAAGCCATAGGGTTTGGTGGCTTTGGGATTAATTGGGAGGTTGGTTTGGTTTGGCAGCTGCAGCAGGGTCCTCCTCCGGCAAGGAAGAAGCGTCGGAGGGGGTGAGTCCGAACATGTCCTTCTTTTCGAGGAGCTCTAATTCGACCACAGCCAGTGTAGGAGGCAAAGCCTCTCTCCAGCCCAAACGGACTCCCGTCAACAACGACGAGATCGAGGCCATCATGGTACCTTCCTTTTCGAATCTTCTTGCTTGTTGTGTCATTGATTCGGGAGGTGATTATGGATGGTACTTGAGAGAGTTTTCCGGTTGACAATGACGAGATGGTGGAACAAATGGAACTGATTCCGGACGGGATGGGAGAGGAGGAGGAGGAGGTCTGCTCTTGCGTTAGTTTAGTTTAGGAGCTACGACTGGGATTTCGGAAGCTACGGTTTTGGCTTCTGTTTAAGCTAGCCACCAGTTAATCGGGGAGGTGAGAGGAGGAGGAGGCCGCCTCCTAGAGCAGATGATTAGAAGGCTTGTTTAGAAGCTATGTCTAGGCTTTTGGAATTTAGGGTTCTAGTTTCTGTTTAAGTGCTAACGAGCAGACTGAGCTGTGGATTCGTGTCATGGTTGAGTCCTCATTGCGCTCTGGTGGGAGATATTTTGTTCTGATACTGTGCTAATTAAAAGAGCTCGTAGGAAGGACTAGTTGCCGATTGCTTATGTGGAGCCATTTTGTTCATGTTTGGTGTTTTGAAACTGCGGATTACCAATGTGTTTGATCTCCTGTTTCCTTTTTATGCCAGTGGAAAATGATTATAGTTTCACTACTATGAAAGAAACTAAAAGTTAATATGAAAGCTACCGATCATGGCAGTGGATCATGATCTTCTAATCGTATATTTTCTCTTCTCTTGTTGGTAGCTGATACTCTTTTTTTGTGTGTGCAATTTTGCAGTTGGGAGGCTGTATATAACGACCCTGTGGAACCTCTATTGGAGAGGAAGTTTGAATTTCTTTTATGCAATGCTCTTTCATTTTGTACATCTAATTCGACTTTTGTTGTATTACTGTTGCTCTGATCAGAGCAGTACTTTGAGGGATTTGAGTCAGCAATAACAAGATACAGACAGATGCAGAGCGTTCTTTATTTATATACAGCGACGTTTGTTTGATCTCAGAAAATCTTGTACAAATTACTGCCAAAGCAAATGCCGTCAGCTAACTGCAAAATGGTCACAGAATTACAAAGTTGTTCGTCCCTATGGTTCTTGATTAATAAAAGGTTCAATTACAGCAGATTTGGGATTTTTCCCAGGAGGGCCTTTCTCTCTGCGTTCGAGCTCTTCAAGCCGAAAGGTTATCAATTTATCCCAGTTTCCTCCTTCAAATAGAACTCCTGCTTTCCCGTCTGTGATCCGTTGGACAATGCCGCAGTACATGTGGAAAGGACTGTTCGGGTTCTTCACGATGACGATCATTCCGGGCATAAGCAGCGGCAATTCAGGTGGCTTCGGCTTCTTGGACGAGGCTACTGCTAGTAAATCACCTCCTCCTGCAGCTGACTGCTTCTTAGGAGGTGGGTTTTCCTGGATGAACTTCTGCAAACCAGCCTCTCCTCCAGGGAATCCGCCTGTCAGCCCCATCATCTCTTTACCAAACCCATCTTCTGGTACACCACCAACCGGCGATGGCTCGTCGCTGTTGCTTCCAGGAGATTCTACGCCCCCTGCAGGCGGTGCGACTTCAATTTTCTTCTCGAGCTCCTTCTGCACGCCCTTCTCCCCATTGCAGAGTCCTCTGCCTCCCAGTAACTGGAAAAGGTCAAACTTAGCACAAGTTATCTTGAGCCTGGTCTGCCTAGGAACTGAAGAGCATGATCTTTGGGAGATATTAGGAATGTTTTGGCCAAGAAAGTGGGATCTTTTGGGGGTGCTCTGAAGCTGAAGTGCTTGGACTTGGAGAGCAGTTGATGAAGCCATTGCTTGTGCGAACTTCCTAGGTGCCGTAGAATGAAAGAATAGGAGGAGTATGCTTCATCAAATGCTGGCCACAAACTCGATTTGCTTTGGATTATTGGATAGTGTTATCTTTGGCTATAGTATGTCACGACTTTATTCGACTAATCATATTTTCCCAGTTTCGTGTTGGATAACGATGTCAACACTTTTTTTCTCTTTTCTTTTAATAACACCAATTTGATGGACTAATTTTAATTTTGAAGTGATTAAAGAAAAATAATAATTTTTTAATAAATATCTAAAATAGAATAATTCTTATTAGAACATTTGTCAATTTATCTAACACAACGGATCCTGCGCGTGGGTGGGTCATCATGCCGGTTTCTTATCAAAGTCTCGTTTGCTTATTATTACAGTGGTAATCTAACCAAGAGATTGAGGCACCACGTCAGCTTAAGAGATACCACAATAGTTATAACCAAAGTTTGGTAAACGTGTGGAGTCGTTAAATATTTTTATAATTAAAAAAATCCGTGCCAAATTTCGGTGGATAACGTGAAAAATATTAAATCATGAACAGTTGTCGACAAGCTCATTGGTAGCTTCATATGGGCCCTCGACATTGTTTTATCTAACCGATTTCCGTGGTGATTTTCTTTTTTAAAGTTTCAACTCGGATAAAATATCGATGTCATTTTATAGAATCAATGTTTAGACGTGGTAGGAGATAATTTTTTTCTATTTAAAGAGATATTTAATTCAAATTTTATGTTTATACAAACACAGTTGAAACATTAATGTAAAATAATACTCGACTCGACCTTTGAATATCAATATCTTGAATTTAAATAATTTTTGTCTGTTCTTACTTAATCACACCATATAATTACAACAACAAAATCATTCCTACTTAACTTGAAGATGAAGCAAAACAAAGAAAAGAACCAGCCCACCATCAGACAATAATATAAACAACGGGTTTAAAACATTTGCGGGCGACGAACCATTAATATACCTACCGGTCACATACGTAGCCTACGACGTTATATTATATGGACTTCTCGCAAGTAGTCAACCAACTTTCCGTGAAGTGAACAACCTATAACATCCAACTTCCGTTGCCTTTCTTCCTTCTCTTTCCTACTTTATCCCTAAAAGGGTCGTCTCTTTCTAACATTCGGTAAGTTCCTAGCTGCAAGTTGTGTGTGTTTGTGTTGTTTGAGGAGGGTCTTTGATCTTGTTTGGTCTGAAAGATTTAGATTAGATCGGATTTGGAGGGGATTGGGTTGGTGGGTTCCTTGGTTTTGGTCTTTTGTTTGAGAAGGGTTTGCAGATTTGAGCTGTTTGGTGATCCAAGTTCAAGACTTTGGCTCTTTTCTTGATCTGGGTCCTGGCCATTTAAGGTCGTCTTGCTAGATCAGAACCCTGGCTTAATGCTTCGGAATCTTCGGATTGCGATCCGGTCTTAATTGCTGCTGTCAATGAGCAATTGATTATCTGATGTAATTGGTTATCGATCGTAGTCATTTGATGGTATTTGCAACTTTCTAAGTTCCTTTTTGTGGCTTTCAAGTGGTGAACATGTCTATTAGTTGGCTCGAGTCTTTTATCTTCTGTTCTTCTTTGAGTGAATAGTTGCTTGTTTGGATATCGGCTGATAAGTAGCATCCATATTAAGGACTGGCTTTCGAATTATGGTTGTTGTTAGATCAAATTGGATTTCTCAAGGCCTGGTTTATTTGGTTTTTGGTTTTAGGTTCTTGGCCTTCTCCAAGTTCATAAATAGATAGAGCTTCATGGATGATGGTCTTGGAAATATAAAGATTGTTCGGGATCACTTCCAAGTATCAAATCAGAGCGAGAGTCCAAGAAATCACAGCGAAGACAGTCCACCAAGAAACCACAGCGCGGACAGTTCCCCCAGCTCTGCATCATCTTCTGTACAATCAAGATTTGGAAGTTCATTGAGGTGCTTCTCGTTTCCCTGGCTTTCTTTCTCTTCTTTGAAGGAACACTAGTGTTAGAAATGTCGAGTTGATTTCAGTTCAGTTCCTCGTTTTGATGTAGGATAGGTCTCGAAGTTGTTTGTGGTCCGGAAGAAAGCTAAAATCTGCAGCGTTGATGCTGAACTTATTTAGTCTGCCTAGGCTGCCTTGGCATTCTAGTACCGACAGCGAGGAAAAGGTACTTCTACATACATTTCATTGTTAGTTTCTTTCTTGGTTACTCTTTGAATAACCTTCAAGATCCAATCTTGCAGGTCGAGCTAAGCGCAGCAGAACTGGAGAATCTTAAAGCTGAACTTGCTGATTTGGAGGAGCGGGAAGCATACCTCAAAGCTCAGTTAGGCAACTTACATCCTATAAATTTGAGCTTCAACTTCTGTTTTTCTGCCTTTAGTTACATCTATATACATTTGCACCCAAATCTGTGTCAAAGTTGTGATTAAAAAATCTTCCAAGGTTGGAACTTTTGCATACTGTTCAATGGTTAGCTTACATTTTTATGAGAAGAATTTGGCATCTATTTTTAGTTCAATATTTATTTGAATCTGTTCTTAAACTTGCTTCACCTGGCTATTGACTCTTCCTTCAGACAAAAAAGGTGATGACCCCTTCTCTGGTTATATCTTTTTAACAGGTTGGAACATGTAGATGAAGTCCTCCGTTCGGCTCGTCTCGCCGGCTACTTGCACATCCGCTGGGTATTACTTTTCTGCATTTAACCAATCTTAACTTACCTGAAGTCACAGTGCAAATTACTTGTTTTAGTTACTAAATATCAGTAGCTACTTCTCTGTATATAGTCATCCTGACTTGTCTCCTTCTCTTTTCATATAAAGAGGTGGACAGCTCTACCTGGAGAACCTCCACCGATCGATGATGCAGAAGTTGATGATTGGCTTCCTCGATTTGTTGTCCTTCACGGAGCTTGCATCTTCTTGTATCTAATGTGCTCAGGTAACCAGATCAAAAATTAGACATATTTAACAGTACTTGAGAGAGATTAGTACTTTCTGATGAACAAAACGAAATTCCAGATCTGAGTCCTCAGGATTCCACTCTACTGTCAGATATTGTGGAACTTGGTGAACTTCCTAACTTCACAAGAGAAGATGGCGAGACACGATACTCGTTCTACATTTTGACTCGCCAAGGGCTTCGTTACGAGTGCGCAAGTTCATCTAGAATACAGGTACCACTAGTTTTATGAATTCCTCTGAAGTAGTAAACTCGTGGACCGATGAAAGGGGTTCTCGATATGGATCCGAACTTGGGGTTCCAGATGCAATACCTGATGCCATATTCCTGTCATCTTCAGGTTGATTCGTGGTTGAAGACATTACAATCAGAGTGCAAGTTGGACTCAGATGCCAAGGCTCCTAATGGGTTGAGCTAAAAATCACAATAAGGGTTCTCATCCATAGCTAGCAACATGTATATAGTGAAGAATTTCATGGTAGTTTAGCCCTTGGTCCCACTAACATATTCTTTATTTTGATGTACATATATATTAACAGATGTTGTTGCAAAAGTTGCAGATGCACTACCTTTAATTCTGAAAGACCAGTGTCTCTGTTAAAAACTGTTGGCCCCCGCTTAAGATTACTAACTTGATTATTCCTAGGTAACTTGGCTTTGTTGACCTCTAGGTAAATTGGCTAGGTTTCGGTCGATACCAATTCTCATATTGATTTTTTTGAGATGCTAGTTTAATTGCAGTAGAAATGAAATACAAAGTGTTTATGTAGCTGGAGTTTTCAAATTCTGGTAAAAATAAAAAATATATCATAGGTACTACTGATATGCATCAATTTTACTAAATCTCTAATAGATTCCCACAGGCTATGCATGCATACTATCAAGATTTTGACTTTGAACGTTGTGATGCTAATTTTCAATGAAAAATACCTCCAATGGAACATGTGGTATCAACAACAGACTTAAGTCTTCAGTAGATACAAATCTTTTTTGTGGTTGGATTGTCCGTTGTTAATAGAATGAAAAGAACAACACTATCCAGGGTGATATATAGACTATTGGATGAGGGAAGATGAACATCATATGACACACAATAATATTTCAATATTAGATAATATATACATATTTTAGATATGAATTTCTAGCTCTGTGTAATTTCTGATATCACAAGACAAGTGCAAACTCTTTCATATATCCGTGTTATGCTGTTGGGCCAGCATCAAATGAATTTGGGCCCATATGTCTTGCTCATTCATGTTCCTGGTCACGCCCTGTAATAATGGTGCGTTTACCCACTAGGACCATTTTTTTCTGGTTTCTCCCGTCTAAACCTTGGATAGTGTGTGTCCATTTTAAGGTGTCTCATTTTTCATATTAATAATTTTTTAATTTAAAATTTATTTAAAAAAATTCAAAGATAATGATTTGTTTTCCAAGTTATAAATCAAAAGTGGAAAAGCAAAAGGTGGACGCCACAACACGTGGAACATATTAGCATATTCGCGATAGCAAGCAACAGACGACTAACGCAACGTTGTCTTTTGCTTTTGGGAGGAGAAACGAAAGCAACTTTAGTTGATTCTTTGTCATTATAATGTAATTATTTAAAAGCCATTAATTGAAAAGTTACTATTTTCACTGCTTATTAAGGCAAGAATCCGATCTAATGATCACGTCCTTGCTTGACATAAACCAAAGCTCTCACCATTATTTTTATTGAAAAACTTACTTAATTAAGCCAAGAATCAGGTTCCGTTGTCCCCCCCTAAAGTGTTGATTCTATATGAGTAGTTCTAAATTAGTAGGTTCGGGCTATTCTTAGTGTCTGCCTTTTTATTTGATTCAAATATAAATTGTCGATTTAATTGATATTTAGATATTTGATATTATCAAATCTGTGAATGTTATTGTTCTGAATTAATCCAAGTAATATAAATATATAAATTACATAATAAAAATCATTCATAAATTGGACAAACTATACTCTTTGATATCAGAAATTCAAAGGAGAAAATCACTTGCTAAAAATGTTCAAACAATTTTCCACTATATAACGGAAACAGCCAAAAATATTAAACATCGATTAAAAGGGGAGTGGATTCGGTACTGGGCTTGTAAAGCTCACCATCACCATGCTCGACACGCGCTACTCCAGGCAACCAAGGCAGGGGGTTAGTGACTTTTTTGTTTTTATTGGCATGTTTAATTAATTTAAACCATATTTTTAACGAACATATTTTTAACTAATTATTTAACTTTTAAATTTTAAGTACTACTAATAATCCTGCATACTATTCAATATAATTGATTATACTATTTAATACAATTCGATATACAATTTGATATATGATTTGATTAATTAATTAATTTTTTATTATAAATATTTTTTTAAACGAACATATCATTATGTTTTTTAAACCATCGAATCACAATATACAAACCATTGAATCGGATGCCAAACTATTGAATCAGATATTTTATACCCATCGAATCATGCATACCATACCATCGAATCACAATATATAAACCATTGAATCAAACATTTTATACCATTGAATCATGCATATCATACCATCGAATCACAATATACAAACCACTGAATCGGACATGCCATACCATTGAATCATACATTTTATACCATTGAATCATGCATACCATACCATCGAATCACAATATATAAACTATCGAATCACAATATACAAACTATTGAATCGGATGTCAAACCATTGAATGAGACATTTTATACTATTGAATCAAGCATACTGCATACCATACCATCGAATCACAACACACCATACCATCGAATCAGACATATATACAAACTATCGAATCACTGCATACAAACCATCGAATCAAATATACAAACCATCGAATCCTAATGTACAATATCGTACTGGACACGCGGGTCCTACACCAGATCTGAACCCGATTAAAAGCGTATGGTCCACTTGCATTTCCAGGATTCGCTAATATTTGTTTTTATAGACCATAGACATTACTACATCGATTCATTTACAGAATATTCAGCGGTAAAAATTTCTTTCAATAAGTATCAAATATTGATGCGTTAATAAGAACTTGATTCAAAATATCTTTTTTTAAATTAAGGGTCAGAAACCTAGTAATCTTTATTAACCACATGTTGAAATATTATCAAAACAAATATATCGATATAGGCTAATTCCTCCAAATCGTCTCAATATACATCAATGCATAAATTAAAAGGTGTATTAGAAGACACATACTCAAAATCCTAAAGTCAAAACATAATTCGAGAATAAATTCGTCATTTGATTTGCTACGCTAAACGTATGTTGCATTTGTGTCATCCAATATTGGTCAATGAAACTTCATGCTTGTTATCCTGCAAAGGTTCCGGGAATTTTTTTGAATGACACTTGAATTATGATATTCTTGTCCAACATTGTATGAACACATATATAGAGAATTATGGAGAAATCGACTCCTGTCAGCGCACCTTTCGATAACCACTCTCCAATACGAGCTTAAGTAGCAATACTACATCCCAAACTTAAGACTCAATGGACTTATATTAGCTGACTCCTTCGACAAAACGCCATAACAAATCGACCTGATGCATCTCTAAGAGTCCCTCCAGCACCAGAATTTTCAGGATTCAACTGGACGATATCAGAATATCTTATTTAAAGTAGCTAGAATAACGTTTACATTTTAAGTAAAAATGATGGTATATTGGATATTTATCTATTTTGGTTGGAATCTCAGATATTTGTTTGATGTTGAATAACATTAGTCACAAGAAAACCGTTAGATCTAACGGGCCACATTCTTCAAAATCGTAGGGAGGGTAGGTAGGGTTTGACCCGAACCACATAACAGGGTAACCTCAATATCATCATCATCATCTCATTATTAAGCTGCTCCTCCTCATCTCATCTTCTTCACACTCCTCACTCACTCCCTTCCTTCTCTCTATCTAACTCCATCAAAATACTTACAAATAAAAAAAAAATGAGGACCCAGATTAGCAGATCCGCTTCTAGAGCCGCCAGGTCCTTCCTCTCCGCCGCTCCCAAGTGCTCTTCCCGCTTTTACTCTGGTAATAAATACCCCCTCCCCTGTCAGCTAACTACACTGTTTGATCGTATTTACTAGAGTTGGTTCGAATGATAATGAGCTCGCTATCGTAAATATAACCGTCTAATAGTGGTTGGTTTTATATGTGAATATGGCATGGTGCATATAAATGATAAGAGGGTTAGATTCACTTAATCAAAGTTTTTGAGTTCGATACTTTGAATGTATGTAGTTAGGTGACTCCTTGATCCATAAAATGAAGCGGATCCATCTAGCTTGATGATCGGATAATTTTGAGGAGGAAGAGATTGATTTGTGTGTGATGAGTTTGCAGAGGGGAGAGCCGCGGCCGCGGCAGCAGCTGCGAAGCTGCCGTTCTTTGCTTCAGCTTATGGGAGGGATGGATCGTCGAGTGCCTCCTCCGGACGATGGATTTCGGGGGCCCTCATGGTCCCTGCTGCAGGTTTAACCCCAAGCATCTTTTGTGTTTATTCCCATCTCCATCTCTAGTTGGATATTTTTGTGCTACTTGTTGGTTCTGTTTCTTTTGGCTTACAAGTTCTTGCATCGGTTGTGCGTAACTGAGAGGGAAAGGGGAATATGTGTAAAGTTCGGATCTTTTGGCCGAAGCAGAAGTTTTGGTGCTGTGTTCCTGCTGAATGTCCTGGCAATGTGGTTTTCGTGGCCTCTTTTGTAGCTATGCTTCTGTGTCTTTAGTTGGAAAAGGGTTCGAATTTTAGGAATTGAATGGAATTCTATAGCTATGTGCATACATATGTAACTTATGCTATTATAAATTAAGATTCGAAAAAAAAATCGCGAGCTTATCATATGTTATTGTTGGTTTCAAGAGATCTGCTGATCCGTGCACTTCTGCTTTCTTTATGATTCGCAGCTTACATGCTCCAAGAGCAGGAGGTTAATGCTGGAGAGGTATAATAATTTATGATTTTTCATCCATTTGTTAACTGCTTTTAGTGCTTGAGTTTTTGAAAGAGACTGTTCTTTGTGCAGATGGAGCGAACTTTCATTGCAATCAAGCCTGATGGAGTGCAGAGAGGCCTGGTAATTTCAATCTCCCTCTATCTGTTACTCTTAGATTCTTCATCTTTTCGGAACTTGGAAATTTGCACTAAACTCCAGCTGATTTGATCTTCTAACATGTTTATGTTGTTGCAGATTTCAGAAATCATCTCTCGTTTTGAGCGTAAAGGGTTCAAGCTTGTTGCTATTAAGGTCACTGTTCCTTCTAAGGAATTTGCTCAGAAGCATTATCACGATCTGAAGGAGAGACCCTTCTTTAATGGACTCTGTGACTTCCTCAGCTCTGGCCCTGTTATTGCTATGGTATGACAGACACCGACCTTTTCTCCTGCCATGTTTTAGTATCAGATGGTTGGATCTAAGTTTTCGAACTCATGTAGGTTTGGGAAGGAGAAGGGGTGATTAAGTACGGCCGCAAGCTTATTGGCGCCACCGATCCTCAGAAATCAGAGCCTGGCACTATCAGGGGCGATTTAGCCGTTGTAGTTGGAAGGTGTTCACCAGAATTCAGTCGCATTCTTTAAGTTGCTTCATTTCGTTTCCACCATGATACACTAAAGTACCAAAAGCTAATATGTTTTTTTTACATTATGTAGAAACATCATTCATGGAAGCGATGGACCAGAGACCGCTAAAGACGAGATCAAACTGTGGTTCAAGGCCGAGGAACTGGTCAGCTACACGAGCAATGCTGAGAAGTGGATCTATGGAGAAAACTGATGCAGGTTATTGTTTAGCATTCTTTCTAGGAACCTTAGGTTCCCACATTTAGAGGGTAAAGCATAATTGCCAAAATAAAGATATCCATATGGAGGTGCACAACAAAACTATTACTTTGGTATGAACAATTGGCGCGTTTAGAATCCGAATAAGCCGTGGCACTTCTTCTTCTTTATTAGACTCAGACTGCAATTTGTATTACTCCTGCACATTTGCAGTGAGACTGAGATACCATTACACACAGCTCATTGATGGTTCTTTCTGCTTTTGCCATTTCCTTTTATTACTGCGTTCTTCTGCTTGCCTTTGGCATCCACAGGGAAATCCCTCTGCTAATTTGATATGTAAAATTAAAAATTTTTACTTATAAAAATTATCAGAAATGTCTTGCATTCAATCAAAATGTTGGACCTTACAGATCCTTGAATCAGGATAGACTATGTGTCCAACTCTTTTAAGGCATGGATAGGGTTTTGGCTATATTATATTCATCATCACCCCTAGATTATATGTTTTTTAGGGAATGATTAGATAGATGGTAGATAGTTGTTTACTTGTTTAATGGCATGATATTACACACTCAGTGTTCTAAATTAAAATTTGACTTCATATTTTCCGATATGACATCACACTAATCCAGCCAATTTGGCCTAAATTTTTTTAGAGTGCAACGGAAGGACTCAAATTTATATAGACGAGTGGACGAGTGGTCATCAAGATAAACAAAGGACTAAATTTTCTGAAACTAAGTGACCGTGAGTGCATTTTATTCCCCTTAACATGAGTTTTTTTCCTTCTTTTTTGGTAAACAATATAGCAGAATTCCCCTGACCAAAAAAAAAATAGCAGAATTCCCTAAATAAGTAACGAACTATCTATTTTCTCCCAATGGGTAGTTTAAATAAAGAAAAGAAATAGTAGGGGAGACGACCGAGAGGCTGGCAAGTGAGGCTCAGTTTTTTATATTTATTCTCGAAATAATGGAGGATAATAGACTATATTCTAACTACACATTTCGAATAACTCAAGTCGCCAATGTGCGCTTTAACCCAAAGATTATTGATGACATGATGGATGGAGACTATCTTCCGACATTCAACTAAATTTTATGTGAACATATAAGTTTTTTAAAAGAAATTTTTTATTCATCCAAATTTGAATTATAATAGGACAGGATTTTATCGAAGGTATTAATATAAACTGAATTAAAAAAAAAAATCTAAGTTTGAAGTTTTGATCCTAGATCAAAATCTTAGTGCTCACATTATTTTTGTCACAACATAATTTTACGAGTCATAAATCATACATTAATAGTGTATAGCTTCCAGTCTATTTTGTCAAATTCTAAAGAGTAATCAACTCTAGTCAAATAACATGAGCCAATAACTAACATCCATATATTATTTCTACCAAAAAGTATAATATCTATAAATTTTGTTATTTGTACCAATTTCCAATACCAATCTTCAGAGAGTAAAATAACCAAAATTGTTGAATCTGGTTGGTGTTCCAAAAAGATTTGCTCACCCCTAAATTTTATAAGCTGAACCCCAAATATGACTAATAACCAAACATAAACTGATGAAAATGAAGAGATACAAATATAAGAAAAGGCCATGAGATGCAAAATAATACTTGTCCCAGAACTGGAAGGAGATTATATCACTCCTAATCCCACAGATTTAGAAGCACTTCCTATGCACGATGGATGGTCCGGACTCATCGTACTCTGCCTTGGCAATCCACATCTACATTGCTCGAAAAGATCACCATAAAATTATTACTCGTATTTCGAAAAAGATCACCATAAAATTATTATTCGTATTTTTTCGAAAATATAATAGTGAATGATGAACAAGAGAGTAGAATACTACCTGCTGGAAAGTGCTAAGAGATGCCAAGATGGAGCCACCAATCCAGACACTGTACTTCCTCTCCGGCGGAGCCACCACCTTAATCTTCATGCTGCTCGGAGCCAATGCAGTTATCTCCTTGCTCATCCGGTCGGCGATCCCGGGGAACATGGTCGTCCCTCCACTGAGGACGATGTTCCCGTACAAGTCCTTCCTAATGTCCACGTCACACTTCATGATGGAGTTGTACGTGGTCTCGTGGATCCCCGCAGCCTCCATCCCGATCATGGACGGCTGGAACAGCACCTCCGGGCACCGGAACCTCTCCGCTCCGATGGTTATGACCTGCCCGTCGGGCAGCTCGTAGCTCTTCTCGACGGACGAGCCGGTCTTGGAGGTCTCCAGCTCCTGCTCGTAGTCCAGCGCGATGTAGGCCAGCTTCTCCTTCACGTCCCTCACGATTTCGCGCTCTGCCGTGGTCGTGAAGGAGTATCCGCGCTCGGTTAGGATCTTCATGAGAGCGTCGGTCAGGTCGCGGCCCGCTAGGTCGAGACGGAGGATGGCGTGTGGGAGGGCGTAGCCCTCGTAGATGGGAACCGTGTGGCTCACGCCGTCCCCGGAGTCGAGGACAATGCCTGTACATTTCATGCAACGATGGTTAGAAGGAGACACACATCGCACTCTCTCCTCCTCGTACCTTAAACATGTATTTGAACAAGTATACCTAATCTAGCTTAACCATAAGTAAGTATACAATTAAATGATATCATGTATTTTTATTAACTTTTAATTATCCAACTTCATCTTAATTCATCCAAAATTAGTTAAAACTGCTTTATAAATTTCTAATGTGTACCATGTTTTCTATCCAAACATAGATGTTCATGTTGTAATAACTAATCTAATAATAACCAACAAACACTTATATTAAATGATAAGAGACGTTAAATATTTATTTCATTTATTGATCCGACCACAAAGGCTTACCAGTTGTACGGCCACTGGCGTAGAGAGAGAGCACGGCCTGGATGGCGACGTACATGGCAGGAGCATTGAAGGTCTCGAACATGATCTGAGTCATCTTCTCACGATTAGCCTTGGGATTGAGAGGAGCCTCGGTGAGAAGAACCGGGTGCTCCTCGGGGGCTACACGAAGCTCGTTGTAGAAGGTGTGATGCCAGATCTTCTCCATGTCGTCCCAGTTGTTCACGATCCCGTGCTCGATCGGGTACTTGAGGGTCAGGATCCCACGCTTTGATTGAGCCTCGTCCCCAACGTATGCATCCTTCTGACCCATCCCCACCATCACTCCCGTGTGTCGGGGACGCCCCACGATGCTCGGAAACACCGCCCTCGGTGCGTCGTCTCCGGCGAACCCGGCCTACAATCACGAAACATATGCATCGTAGTTAAGCAATATATTTCTGTAGCAATACATGCACAATATTGTAGAAATGTAGTTTTTTTTTATCGAACATGATATTATTATTATTGTTATTATTATTATTATTATCACCTTGACCATTCCTGTTCCATTGTCGCAGACGAGAGGCTGGATGTCCTCACCATCGGCCATCTTCAATCAAGCTGCAAGAAACAATTCCCCATTAACCGAAACAGAGACAGAATAATACCATTTACATCAATTTGTGGGCCGTTGAAGCTTCATCAAAATTGCGATGTTGGGTCATCAGAAGGCTGTAGTTTTTCTTTATTAAATTTTTTGTTACAAAACATTTGTCATAATTTTTTCTATGATATCTCATATTCAAACTTGATTAGCTTGTACATAAATCCGAAAACAAAAGCAGAGCATTCTATTCGATAAACAACAAAATGTATCAATTCCGGTCTCATCAACGAGGCTTCATCTTAAGTAATAGAAATATATATCTTTCGTAAGAAAAATTACCTGAGATTTCTTTGAGAAAAGACGTGAAGGGATTTCTCTTGATCAGGTGCCAGCCCTTTTTGGTTATGAAAAAATACACACAAAATGAGGAAAAAAAACGAAGCTGGGTTCAAAAGGAGAAAGTCCTAAATTGGGTATGTGGAAAATAACTGAAAGGTGTTACCAAAATAGATAGCGAGAGATTCGTGTCGTGAGTTGAGCTCGTGAGAGCGAAAATTAAGACAAATACTAGTTGATCCTAACAATGTGTTCCTTCCGTTTATAATTGCTGGTTTTTTGTCTATTGCCAGACAATATTTTGTATACGTGGATTTGATCCTTGTACACAGAAAATGCAATTTTCGGGCATCCATGCAATGCAACGAGTAATCAGATTTAGTATTGACAACATGAAATCGTGAGTTATCATTATATTTGAATATTTGAAAATTAATATATCATTATCTTTAATTAATATGCTATTATGTTTCCATGATATCCGACGTGGACAACACCAAATCCGATTCCATGTATAGGCAACTGCAAGATTAGAAGTGATTTGAGCAGCCCAAGCAGAGTAGTCCTATATGGGCCATTTTGAAAGTTGGGCCGGGCTGGCAGTTAATTTCCATGCTCTTCCAATTTGAGACTTCCAATTTATATTTACCTCCAAATTCCAATCCCTTGTCCCTTGTCCCTTGTGTACTAAAAAAATCAAAACCAATCCCCAAATTTACCAAAAACCTAAAAACCTCCAATTCCCGAACCCCCCGTCGCTGACTCGCTCGCAACTCGTCACCGCGCCGCTCACAGCTTCACTAAATTGTGAGCCTCTCTCTGTTCCCCAATTTTTGTTTTTGGGGAACTGATTTTATGTTTATTGGTTGTAAGAATTAATTCTCTTTTGTTCTTCGGTGATAATCGGTTGATTAGTAGCACTAATTTCCTGTTGGCTCTGTTGAATTGCATAAAGCCTTTGTCGTTGCTTTGTTTGTTGTTGATTTGGATGATTTTAGATAGTTCGGATTATCGGTACTCGTATTCGAAAAAAAAGTTTGGGTGTCGGATAGTTCCGAGTTCGGATACAGATACTATTAACTACTTTGGATATTTCGGGTAGTTGCTAATTTGGTTGTACGAAGAAACCATATTTCTGAACTACTGATGAAGCTATTGCCTAATATTCAAGGGTTGGGGGCTTGAAGTTCCAATTAGCTGTTTGAGGAAATCGTTTCTGGTTCTATGCCACATTTCTTGTTGTGTTTGATGTAGCTAATGGAACATCGCGGGTACCTGGTGAACCTGGAAGTAGTTACCGATAGCCAGAGTGCCGGAAAGTCAACCAATAAATAGATTTTTTTAGTGTTAACAGTTAACTAGCTGATTTGGACCATCCGCTGTTGTGTTCAGTTTGTATGCTTGTTGTCTTACATGTTGTTGTTGTTGTTATTGATTTTTTCAGATGGCTGCTAAAGGGCTGACACGAGAGGCAATAGCTAATACGGAGAAGAAACTGGACATGCCGCTAGGTATCCTGTCATGGTTCCTTGTTTTGGATAGAATGTATGTTAGCTTTGACCGTTGTCTATTGATTTCTTATGATTGTTGCTTTACTTTTAATGGTTCTCTCCAGATGATATCATAAAGATGTCTCAGTCTAAGACCAATACGATGAAGCCCAAGAAGCAGCAGAGAGCGTCGGTAGGATATCTTTCTGATGGTGCTTATGTTGGAGTTTTCCATGCAGATCTAACCTGTTAATTTTCTTTGTTTGTTAAAAAAAATGATGACGCAGAACAAAGTTCCGAGAATGTTTAACAATTCTGCAAAAGATAAAGCTTCAAGTGTCCGTCGTTACATGGAGTCCAGACCCTTTGTTCGACAGGTATGGAGCTGGTGCATTGGAGTCTATGTTAATCTACTTTCTGCATGGATTTTTCTCCATCTAGGAATGTGCTCTTGAAGTATTTTTTACTTCTGCGACTTTGTGAAAAACCAGGGAGCTTTGGCTCAGAGGAGGTCAAATTTCCAAGGCAACCAATTTCCGATGACTACTGCAGTTGCCCGAAAGGCTGCAGTTGCTCCATATCGTAATAGGCCTTCACTTCGAACTCCAATGGTATATCCCATCAAAGCAAGGTATACAATCTAGACATCATGTTACTAGTTTGGTTAACAAAATTAATGCCCTTGATACTATTTGGATAGCAAGCAGTAAGTGAATAGTGTTCATGTGTTGTGTCCTTGAACTGTCCAATGATCACAGGTAATCTGAAGATGCCTGTCACATTTATATATCCACATTTGAAGTTGTAATCTGGAAGTCCGGTTTGAGGTGGTGTGTGCGAAGCGATTGATTTAAGGATCTGACTTGGGTAGTCATCTGTCTAGAATGGGTATCAGTCTACCGAGTTATCCTCCATTGGTCTTTCATATCATTATTTTGCAATAGGAGACTGCTCTGCTCTTCAGTTCCAGTAGCCAACTTGGTAATAGCAACTGGACATACCAGAGTAAATTCGGTTGCAAACTGTATACTGTTAAGATGGCCACTTTCTAGCTGAAATGTGATGATGTATGAAAATTTTAAATCTGTATTCTTCTTTGACATTTTTGCCTGAAGAACCAGACACCTCTTCCTCATAAAATTCTGTGATAGTTTATTCTAGAAGCTGAAGGCTTCTGATGTTGGTCGCCTTTGAAGATTTGACTTTGGCTTCCTATCACTTTTCTTCCATATACTGTTGGTACTTGGAGGTGTACTATCAAGCATCATCAGTGTTGTCAGGGGCATATTTCTGCTTTGGTTGTAGAAGTAAATCCACATTTTCCTATGTTTCTTCACTTTACTGGAAGTGACGATATCTACCCATATGGGCTGTATACTCCCAGCTCAGATTTGTTTGGAATGTTATTGTAATCCGCTCAGTCTCAAACTAAGTCATCCCAAATCATATAGAACAAGGGTGGTTGGTTTAGGTGCTGTTAATTTCCTGATAACACTCCATTTGTATGGAAAGCAATTCAGTGGTTGGTCTCTGATTGCAGTGCTGGAGCTTTCTCTGGCAACAGAAGGCCAACAAATGGAGGCTATGTTGCTAAGGTGATGTTTCATGTTCTGCTCGGTCTTTTCCCGCAATTTTCTTGTAAACTTTGTAATCATTTCTAGTACCTGGGTTTTTTCAGGTCAAAGTAGTTTCTAGTCTCATTCTTTTGCTTTTTAGATCTTTGATTTCAGTTATGTAAAGCCAGCATTGACTATCTCTCCATACGAGCATTGGATTTATATATTTTTTGTGTGCAGCCACCTCAACGTCAGCAGCAGCACCGGCCAGTAGAAGGAAACACAAGACAGAAACCTCACACACTGGATGCTCTCTTTGCCAACATGAAGGAGCAGAGGATGAAGTTAAGGTATACTGGACAAAACAAAAATGCGCCACGGACTGGCAGCGGAGGCAGCTCAACAATGGCACCTTGGGGCCGCTTTGCTAGGTAGTCCACGGACTCACCAGAACTAGCCAACTGTGAACTATCCCTGGTTGAAGTTTGCCCAGTGATGGCTAGTGCGAAAGAACTAATTGGAGTTGTTTAGTTGGTCAACAACCGAATCTTGCCACTTGGCTTAAGCTTTGTACATCAAACAAGATGTTAATTTGAAGTCCCTCTTTCTTCTACATTTTTATGACAAGCTTTTGCTTTATCAAGATTCTCTTTCTTTTGGTTCTCTGCGAGTTTACGAAATATGGTGTGCAAAATAAATGTCAATACAAATAATACACTGTGCCAAAATGTATTAGAACTAAAGCTCGACAAATGGCATGCCTGAATAAGGGAGAAGGGATCTTCTGAAGTTGGAATGTCACTACTCTGAAGCAAAGTTGGCACCATATCTTCATTCTATATCCTCCCCTTGTTACATTGCAGCAGCACCTTCCTCTAGCAGTATATGTTGTCCCCAACTCCAACAGAGACAATACTAGGAACAAACTAGCTCGTGTCGGGCGGACGCAGGGTCGGTCCGCGTCGCCTCCGCATCCTCGCTAGTCATTGCCTAGTCGATCCATGCAAAACCGGCTGCAAAGTAACTCAACAGAACCTTATTCCCACTCTCCGAATGAGATCCAAAGGGAAACATGAACGAAACTAGCAAATGAAGCCTGGGGAACTCGGATCAACTTAGTCCATCACTCTAACCTCCCCACTATGATCTTTCATCACCCTTAGATCCATCTCGCTGCTTCTATAACATCCGACGTGATCTCGGCCGTCGATTCAGGCGACAGCTGCTTGGGAAAACTAGGTGCCATTAACTGAAGTAGTCACGAATAATGTGTTAATGCTTTGTACATTGTCAACGACGGGGATGTAGCTCATATGGTAGAGCGCTCGCTTCGCATGCGAGAGGCACGGGGTTCGATTCCCCGCATCTCCATTTAAGTTTTTTATTTTTTTCCAAAATTAGTGGTTGGTTGAGCATAATTAGAACTGGCTTTTGAGAAACAATTGCTGGAAAACGGTAGTGTTACGAATAAAATAGGGCAATTAAGTGTGCTAAATTAACACCAATAAACTTAAATATACTCAAAAGGTGGCTGTAGGGCAATTAAGTGTACTAAATTAACACCAATAAACTCAAATATACTCAATAGGTGGCTGCTATTCTGTACGTTAATTACATCATATGTATAAGAAGCCTTGAAAATTATGTTACTCGGAATGAAGCCAGAAAAATGCATTTAATTCTAGCCCTCGATTAAAATACATTACTTAAAATTCGTTTAGGCCAAAACGCATTAATTAATGCATAATTAAAACTTGAAATCTTGTCAAACTAAAATAAATATATAATTGTTGATAGTATGCATATATGCAATTTAGCTTAGCGTCGAAGCATACATGGGGTTGTCCAGTTGGCAGCTTTTGAAGGGTCAAGCACGTGCTTTAATGCACCATTCACATGCAAGTTGCCGCTGCCGATGTGCACAATTTTGTGGGCGGTGGACCCTCTCCTCTGCCTCCGAGGTTTCTTCACCTTGAGGAAATCTGCCTTTTTCTTTTAATTATTTATTTAATGTCAATTAAATCTGAATCAAGTAGTTCAAATTTTTCATATCAATCAAAATTTCTTACTAAACATTTATACGGGTGTGTTGGCTCAACTCGACGCTTATTGAGATTATCGAGAAAATATAAATTACCAGGAAGTAACCAAACATTTGTACCCTTAAAAAATTACCAAATTCTGTGCATAAAAACAAAAATCCGTTAGTTTTCTGAAAATGCCCAATTTAAAATGTTAGTATATATATATCTTACAACACACTGAACGTCGGCTATATTGTTTGGGTTTTACTACAAGTGCAACTCTTCCTCCGTTGCTTGCCTACCACCTTCCTCTCCCCACATTTAAGTTCATGCCCCAAGGTAAGTATGGATTCTCTTATAATTTAAAACTTTTTTAATACCCTGAGATACATATTCAACGACTCAACGAGTGTAGAATTTTCCGTAACACGAAATGGCAGTTACATGCTTCGTTAAAATCTAATTAGGAAAATGGGATTAAAAGCTTCTTTAACAGCACCTAAAGATCCAAATCTCAACCTGTTCAGGTATACTTAATCATGCAAGAATCAACTTTTTCTAATGTGATATCAGAGCAAATTGATTTAGTATATATATTGTTGAGTTCAGTTCATATATTTCTTATTTTTTGCACTGCAATTTTGACTAAGTGTAGATATCATTTGAAAGAGTTTGTTAAGAGTATTGTTCCATATTGATTTAAATATGTAAGATAAACATGTTTATAACTGTTAAAAATTCACAATCATTAACTTGGATTTAATATAGAGATTTTAACAATAATTATTTTATTAGAGTCTATTCATTAATGATCATAGGGTGATTCATTTTTTTGGATTTATGGATATTTTATAATTTGGTGGTCAAAAGTTGGAATTTAAAAGTAAATTCATAGGTAAACATTTTTTTTTTTGCTTAATATATGAGATTAAGTAGAAGTTAAGCCTAACGTTTATTTTTCTGGGTTAAAATGTATAAGTTTACGATTCCATGATTTGGAATTTCATGCAGCTGGGGAATGCAAGTAGCCATCCAGCTTTCCAAGAAATTAAGAAGATAAATCCAGTCTTACGAATTGTGATTAAAAAATTTAGCCGTAGAAATTATATGTAAATTTTAATATGGTAGAGGGGGATCTTGTGTCCTATTTGTTGTTCACATGTAACTAGGGGTTGTTTGACAAACTTCATTTGAAGTAGATGATATTGAAAATTTTAAAATATATGTTATAAAAAAGTTTGGTTTCAGCATCCGTGCATTGCCTATGCTGTCTCAGAATTCTGCATTTGTTTTAAACTCTCCGGAAAAAGGCATCCTTTTCATGACCTAGATTTAAGAAGAGCATACCATGTCTCAGATTTCAAATTACAATTGGTAACAACTTACAAGCTCCATTTACACACATATAACTGTAATTCCTTGGACTTCTCGGTGCAATTATTACCAAGTTAATAATTAATTTATTTTTTTTTGAGTTCCTATTCTAGTTCCTATACTAATACCTATTCAACGTCAACGTCAACGCCAGGAACCAAGTTAATAATTTCGATTATGTATCTGTGTAAGAGAATTCAACCAAAACCATTGCATCTCACTCAATAACAAGTACATCAACTTATTGGCATCAGTTACAGAACAACTGCATATCTGGTAGATCAAGAATGTTATTCAGAGACAGCTTCGTCTCGAAGCTCCGAAGAACGAGTCTGTTCTTATCGAAGAAGATTCAATGTGCGTTCTCTGGTAGGATTATCAACCTGATGGCGTCCATCTGGCTTCGCTCCACTCTTCATCAATGCATCAAGCTGGAAACAGCAGGTAAAGGTAAAACTGTCTCCGTTTAGTTTTTTTTACAGAACTGTTAGTTTCCTTTGGCCCGGTCGGGCAGTGTTGAATGTTGATCCTGTTCATTCTTACCTTCTTCTTTAGATCCTCGTTTTCAGCTTTTATCATTGCTTGGTGCTACAAACATCCAAAACAACACAAAAGCGAACACAACTTTAAGAAATATATAATCGACGTACAAGACCGAACAGAAATGAACTCAAAAGTAATGGAGGTGAATCACCTTTTCCTGCGCTTCCTTTTGTAGTTCCAAAAACTGATTTCCCTGCAATAACAGAGGAAAAACAGTAGCACATGTGTAAGATGGTCGGACTACTACCGATACCGTAGAATTAAGTGGTGCAAAATTAATTAGTTTGGTTTGAAGTTCAACAACATAGATTTAGTAAGGATTTCAATCAAGGGAAGGCCGGGTTGGTGTTTTAGCTCATAGGATTGTCTTTGTTCTCGGCATTACTAGTCCATCCCTGCCTCCTACTTGGTTTAAGGGGCTTTATGAAAAGGTGAATAAGTTAATTCTAATGGCAACAAAGAACAGCTTCTAATGTACCAAAATAAAACGAGGGAACCAGCTCTGTCAAAGCAAAACACACAAATCTGGAATTCAACCCGTCTTTTGCCATAGTGAAGACGGCTCATATATATAATTCAATCCATTTACTAACTTCCGGGTTACATCTCTCCGCAGACAAGTTCGAACAGACTAACAATCCGGCTGATGCCGAAAGAGAGTGAAGTAAAAGGAGGTAGAACAAAATAAACTAATCTTGTTAGTGAAAACTAAACAGGACCAGAAAACAGAACCACCATACATTTCCTCTAATCAAAAATCACAATCTTATAATAGTCAAGGCTACAAATAATGTCATCATGTTGTTCCAAAATATGTCATGCATCTTTCATCATGAATCTCCGGTACTCTGTTATAGATGTCGATAAGATATAGAAGAAACATTTTAGGAAAAACTGAGAGGGGAATTGAGGATCACAGGGAAACATTCTCTATCTGGTTAATTAAAACTTTGATGTTCCAAATGAGATGCAAACAGACCTTTATTGCTCTGGTGTCTATCAGTGCACCACCAAGTTCTTTCTCAAGTTGTCCAAGAGCCGAGATACTGAACTCTTCGAAATCTGGACCTTGAAGGTTCCTGAAGAGAACCTGAACATATGTCAAATAGCCACGGAGCACTATATAATGCCGAGTATACATTTGACGCATAGACAAACCCTAAAGATTCTTTTCAGACGATGGACGAAAAATCTTGCCTTTCGACTACTCGTTGCAATTCAGCTAGTGATCTCATACCATAGTCACCATACACCTGCAGAAGAAAGTTTGTATCCTGGAGATGATGAGATATATGGGAAAGCAATACATGAAGCTTTGTGACCACAATGAGGTTATTTCTTACCTTGTCCCTCGAATCAACTACACCCTCTTTGCTAGTCTGATCGTGGTAGCGAAGAACAATGTCAGCCACACTGCAATGTATAAGCAACGTTAATAGTATGATACTCTACAATTCATAATAATACCATAAGTTGGAGGAAGTTTTTTTGAAAGATAGATTTTTACACCATGACTGCGCCAGAGGTTGAACCCTGGACCTCCTAGATATATACAATGCTTTATGTCGTTGAGTCGAAGGAAGTTGTGACAAATTAAATTAAAACTACCTTCTAAGGTCACATGAGCTAGCTACATAAAAAGAAAACAAGAAGAGGGTTGATTAATGATAATAGAGACATCTACTATCTAGAGCCCATCCAATTCCTAACTATTAAAGCGTGGATGATCTAAATTGGTAGAATCTTTGTGTTGGAGCCGAAATAAAATACCCTCGCAAGGGGTTATTTGGATATTTGCCCTCCTTATAGTGACCACTTCGCATATTTTTCCTTTCATGAGTGATCGGATTCGAGGTTAATTAAGGAACCCGGTTGATATTTTCCTTGGAGATGGGGGCCGAATGGCCTTTTTACCTTCCGAAGGGATCGTGGAAGTTGTGCCCACGATGAGGAGCCCGTGGGCTTTGGAGACGGATATTTGCCCTTCTAGAGGTGACCCGATCGATTTCGCACATAAAGGGATTCATTGACTTCCCAGAGTACTTTACGTGCCAAGGGTGACTAAACTGATATTTTCCACTCTAAAGGGGACCTAGGCGCGTATTTCTCCTTAACCAAAGGGGAGATTGGGTGACTTCCAGAAGCACTTTACGTGCCAAGGGTGATTAAACCGATAGTTTGCCCTCTAAAGAGGTTTTGTGCTCTCGGTGGTCGAGGTATAATGTGCCAAAGGGTCTCATGACCTTCACATTGTGACACCAAGGGGTCTCATAACCTTCGCCTTGTGACACCAAGAGGCTTCGAAAGACAATGAGTCTCATGATATTCGCCTTGTGACACCAAGGGGCTTCGAAAGGCAAGGTTTCTCATAACCTTCGCCTCGTGACACCAAGAGGCTTCGAAAGGCAAAGAGTCTCATGACCTTTGACTTATGACGTTAAGAGGCTTCGAAAGACTAATGGCCCCATGACCTTCGCCTTGTTAATATAAGAGGCTTCGACCGGCTAAGGGTCTCATGACCTTCGATTTGTAACGTTAGGAGGTTTCGAAAGGTTAAGGGTCTCATGACCTTCGACTTGCTACATTAAATTGTGGCGAAGGGCTAAGTCACATTTGCCCGAGGAAGAGTCAAGGACTCCGAGAGACTCTCTGATGTTGACAAAACGTATCAAGAGACCGTATGTGATCGGTCTCTCAAGAGATAAGGAGCTAAACTCGTATTCCGATTTAACCGGAGAAGATAAGTCCTAGTAAAATAAAGATAAATATTCCACCCAAATAATGATAACGTCATCGAGATAGGCGTTAAAGGAGTTTGAATGCTAGTAGAAGACGGATTATTACGTCTATATAAAGGACACCCGAGGAAGGCAGAAGGCATCCAACAACAATCACAGCCAATCAACTCAAGTTTATCAAGCTCTGACTTTAGTCTAGGTAGTAGTTAGGTAGAAGTAGTCCGGCTTTAGCCACCCTTAGTTACTCATAGTTAAGCCGACCTTGGGGCAAACCTCTAAACCGTCACGAGATCGATCTTGACTCTCACGACCCCTTTTCACCCAACACTTTGTATCCAACCTGAAATCTCGAGTCCATGAATTAATGGATTTTCATGACCAAGTTCACTAAACTCGCAATTAGCCATTTGGCTCAAAATGTATCATGACACGGGGTGTGCAAGAACAATAATGGTCACGGATCTGGTAGGATCAATTGATTGTGATACCATGTTCAAATCTAACTCAACGCCCTTGAAGAATATATAAAATTCCTATACTTGTAAGCCCCACCATAAACAAAGTATGCCATCCAAACAGTGTCATACCAAGTCATAGTTGTGGAGATACCACGGCATAATATTCTTGATATAATATTGAGCAAAAAGTATATTGACTCCATTAACAAGGAATGCAAAATCAATAGGAATCTATTCAACATATTACATGAATGATATAAAATATATTAAATATTCAATGGAATAGAGTGAGGATTGGCTCTACATTTCCAGCACCATGTTGATCATTGTCAAATCATTTTCTTCTATGAAGACTTCAATGCAGGCCGACCTGTTACCAAATCCGCACCCTATATAATATTATCAAGTTCAGCATTTTCAAATTCTTTTTCCTAACTTTATGAATCATATGGGATAACATTATTGGGGTTGATTTTCTTTTTAGGATTATGACTCTAAAACTATGTTGCCTTATCCCGAGCAACAAAAAATCTATAGTCGAACAAAATCGATCCCTATTAATGAAGGTTGCTCTCTTGGCGATGGCGATTTTTTTTTCTCATGAAGATCGAGCCTGATACGTTGCTCGGGAGAATCCAAACATATTGTCACTTGAACCAACTTTCGTACATTGATCTCAGTTGGATAAACTCGGACCAACTAGTTTCACACCCCACTTGGACCAACTTTCATTGGCTAACAAGCAGATTACTCCAATCTTGTAACTATGACACATCTTATTGTAACAAAAAAGTGAGTGATGCAATATCACTCTTACTCAGACTGCTATTCTTCCATATTGTTTATCTTCCCTTTGGTGAATTCCCCTCTTGGAAAACAGTCAAACATGATACTCCGAGTTTTATTATTTTTAATCTAATTCCTTGTTGAGAACACAAAAATAACTCAAATGAGATCATGGAATTAGTACTTCATACTTCATCATAAATCAGAAATTAGTTGTAATCGTTGGATTACCGCATTGTCAATTTAAGTCTGGTGAACCTTTTTCTTTTTGAACAATAATAATTTAGAGGTCCCTCAGATTACCGCCTAATCTTCCTAGCCACCGAAGGAGACTGGGAGCAAGCATCTACAACCGTTGATCAAAATTGAAGCCCGGTCTAGCTGTTATTCATGCTCTAATCAGAGGGGTACAAATCATTTACATACTCCTTGTTTATAAGTATAGAAAATCAACATATTTATTGTCTTAAGGTTTAGATATAGAGATTCTAAAATGTTATCAAAGTTATTTGCTACCACGATAAACGTGGCCTATCGTTGTTGCTCACACAACCTTGTTATTATATAGCACATTGGTGAAGTCAAAATCTATACGAAATTCGGCACAATAAACTTCGTTTGAACAAGTGTGCTGGGATTGCCACTTGAGCGCTATCAAATCTATGTACATATTGCTAAAAAGTTTTGAGTTAGATATGACCCACGATCTTCTGTTTCAAGGCATGTTAGGCAAAGGGTTCACACACACATCACCACGCGATGCAAACTTTGACACGATATTTTAAATGAGCTTTGTTTGAAGAAACATGTTAAGAGTATAAATATCATATCGAATCTGAGACATAAATAGGTTCATTAATAAAATGAACTAGACTATATTTACATATTGTCTTAAGGTTATAGGGTTTTTTTGACGTAGGAAAGAACCACAAACTAAGAGAACGGAAGAACCTGGGGCTTCAAGGAGCGGAGAAAATTACCCTTAAACCACGGGAGACACCATTACATTTTGTTTAAAATGTCGTTGAGAAGCTAAAAAAATGTCTCTGAAATGAACATTTTGCTCTTATACCACTTAAGTTGGGAAGTCCATCACATGTTTTTTTTTTTAATAGAAAGAAGTCGAGTATATCAACCGCCACAAAATTGAAGCTGTTTTGGATAATAATATAGGGTCAAATGTAAACTTATATTTGGGGGTAAGTGGTAATGGTCAGAATTAGTTGAAGAATGAATGGCTTATGGCTGAGGCCCATTTGCTAACATAGCCAGATTCTACTACCTTATTTGAACATGATCTGTTCTATAGGCTGTTCCTCTAGTCTTCTTTAGCACTGAAAAAACTTTGCCTGATTCTCAAAAAGTGTAGAACATAAAAGGTTGTAGCAATTTTCTTGAACTTTCCGAGGCATTTTGAATCACATCTGAAGTAAAATATTATATCCGGTTTACTAAGCAGTGTCAAGGCTGTTAATTGACGCAAGGTTTTGATCATCCAAATTTAAACAATGTTTTTAGTTGACCATTACAACAGTACGTCACATCCTATTAATAAAATTTAACATTTTTCAAAAGAAGCAAATCAAAATTCATTAATCGTCTACTTCTTGTATGATCATCAACCATATTTCATAATTATAAGATCTCTATATGACATTTACTCTCTAGAATTATTAAAAACATCAAGCCCCAACAAACATGTATTGACAATTGCACATGAATCTAGTAGTAGAAGGATCCTCCAGGCTCCAACACGAGGCGACCACTAAGTCAACCATCTAAAAAGTAGTTATCATGTGTTGGTGAGAACAATGGATCAAATTAACAGTGCAATTGACCGCGGAGCAGTAACAAACATCCACTAAGCCAACCGTCTAGCTAAAACAAGAAGTTGGTTCGATTTATAAAAAAAAAAAATTGAATTCGAAGTTTGCAAACATAATAACCGCTATCCGGATAGTCCCATGAGAAGATTACAGGAAAGAATTTAGCAAGCAGCTGGCCGACGCTGTACACGTGGCCATTGTCTGAGACAAACCCTTTTGCATGTGTTCTTGCGTAACCAAACTTGAACAGCCAACACGTTCCGGAGAAAATAAGGAATTCCAAACTAATTAAACATAAAATAACTAAAAATCACGAATTGGATTTACATCGATTCAACGAACAAGCAAGCTAGCTGTATACAGTTTAGGGTTTAACCAATAATACGAAAGTAAGAGATAGTATTACAAGAAATGTTCCTAATTTCGATAATATAGAGATATATTTAAATAAAAAGAATTACCTGGTGGTAGTACCAGAGAGCTCGTAGAGCTTGCGGGTATTAGAGAAGATAATGAGGGCTACGTGGGCGTCGCAGAGGACGGAGAGCTCCTTTGCCTTCTTGAAGAGGCCTTTCCGCCTCTTGGAGAAGGTGACCTGTCGGCTGCTCTTGTCCTCGATCCGCTCCATTACCACCTTCTTTCGCCCCATACGCTTCGACCCGAATCGACACTTCCGGCGAGGAGCCGGACCGGACCGGAGTAGAGGAGGATGTGGATAAGCAAGTGGAGAGCAACCAACTTTTTTCGGGCTTCAGTGTAATTTTAACAGATTGCTGGAACCTTCTTAAGAGGAGGAGGGGCCGGGTTTTCATTTTTTGTGGTCGTTCGGCTACTCTTGTCTTGTCCACGCCCCTATTACATCACAGTCACTTTAATTTACTTCCAAGTATTCGAATTGAGGCTTCTTTTTTGTTTAACTGCTCTAACTATTTGTTTTTGTCAGTATTAATGAAATAAAGTGGTTTGACTTTTTTATGGATGGTAGCTCATTTAATTATTTTATTTTATGGATGAAGTAAAGTGGTTCTACTATTCTATGTTGCATATATATGTAAGGGGCCTATCACTATATATATATGATCGACACCGGAAAAAACTAACTACTTGATAACGTGAATTATATCTATTCTCAATAAATCAAATAATTAATTTTGTTGGAGAATGTCTTATATCTGAAATTACAAATAAGATATGTTGGTTTATAAATATGAATGATACAACTATTCAATACTTTTAAATTTTTTATAAGATATAAAAATTTTAATATGATATCATTCTCAATTACTTTAAAGAGCTCATGGCTCCTGCATGTTAACAATACTAGCTGTTGATCTTCCATTAACAAAGGCAGGGGTAAGTATGACAAAAAATGGTAGCGATTGATCACGTCTTTTGACTATAGCAAGAAACAATTGCCCAAGCTTCTATTGATATTACCTGGTAATATGTTATCATTAATGTAAACACGAAATATTTATATATAAAATAGGGTATGATGTTATTCCAAAAAAAATTAGAAGTAAATAATTATTAACAAAAATATTTACATCCCAAATAGTATAGAACACCTTGCCAGTTTACTACTAATAATTTCGTTTAAATTTTATTTCAATAAAATTCCAAAGAAAAACCGCAATACAAAAGAAAATTACTTGGGTAAATTTAGTTTTACACCATAATACGTTATATAATTCTATAATGGCTTTATACCATTAGTCCATTACCATGGAGGCAATATAAAACAAACATACAGCCCAGCCCAGCCAAATCATACTAAGGATCCATGACCATGTAACTCCACGCTTTCACTGCCAACAAAAGTCCAGTTCAACACCTAAATTCAACCCATCCAGATATTGGCCCAGCGAATATTTACGTGAGAGGCAGATTAGTTGTCCAAATTAATTAAAAGCCCATGGAATTATGAGTTTTTTAGTTGTTAAATTCTGAGATAATGAGAAGAGGGCGGCGGCCAATGACAATTGTGCCCCCCCATTTGAGGGAAACTTTTATATGAAAAATATTGCAAAACTTTTTCAAGAATTAGTTAATTTTTATGATGAAACTTTGATCTCAATAATTCATCTTTACCAGAACCTTTATTTAAAATGCAATATTTTTTTTACTTAATATAGATGGAAGAACCATAGATATAGATTATAGATTTGCATATATCTTATACATGAACAAATTGAAAATATGTAAAAAAATATTAAGAAGAGACACTCGTAAAAAAATTGTAAAAACTCTGCAAAACCGAAAACTCTTGAAAATATCGGTTGAAAATCCTCCATTTTAAGTGAAAAAAATGGTAAGGATGTGAAAATCAATCAATTAATTGTATTGAAATTTTGGTTTACAATTATAACACCATCATAATTCACCCTTCCATTTTCTTAAAACAATCTCTCCTTTTCTTGGTAGCCGGATCAAGCCCATTGATGAGTTAATCTCAATACATCTTCAAACGAGGTCTACAGTGCAGCAATTTGAACGAATTTTATTTTCACTAATGTGCGATGAATCGGGTGTGAAGATAACAATAATCACATAATCAATATAATTTCATATTACAATTCTCATATTCAACCTAAAACAATATCTTAAAACAAAATCTAAATAGATTTTTCAACACTTATAAACAATTCGATCAACAATTCGATCATGTATTGCTCATCCTACTCAGCACTTCATTTCGACAGAAGTGGTAACCCAGAATCCAATCCAAGCTGACGAGAAAATAACAGTTCAACTATAACTTCAAATCGCAAATTTTACAAATAGGGGCACCCAAAACCCGAATCGTCATGTTTCAGAAAGGTCTATTATCTCTGCGTATGTTTCCCTGCAGAAGAATACCAATGTTTTTATCATAATCTGACTGATCATAGTCAAATTTATTGGAGTGCCAGGTACAATATATAGTTGTCAATTAAGTAATAAAGTACATCAGAACCAGTCAGCGCCAAGTGAGTATCGGTCATAGGATATCCACATCTGGTCCTGGTAGGAAGATCAAGAATGGCAAGCATAAGTTTTCCATGTTCGAAGATCGAGAGCGAGGTCTTAGCGAAGTAGATCCAACGTTGGCCTCGTTGATGGAGGATCATGAACCCGAAGGCGCTTATCAACTTTTGCGTCTTTTCTCTTCATCAACTCACCGAGCTGCAAATCATCAGGTATTCCAATCTGAACTTAGTTTCTGGGGGAAAAAACTCATGTTCTTTCTATCTCCATGACAGAGTGTTTTTTTTTTTCTCTTACCTCGGTCTTTAGTTTCTGGTTTTCCTCGGTTAGCTTAGTTTCCTGCTAAGAGTATCCGAAACAAGTTTAACATAAAAGCTCCTCAGACTCCAAATAATCTGCAGAAGTCTGAACACAAATGAACTAAAATAACAGAAGTGCAAGACCTTTTCCTGCAGTTCCTTGATTATCTCCATATGTGCACATGTCTGCGATAACGAAAAGGACAAACAGCGTGAGACATTGGGAACTGATCGTCCTCATTTAGCAACCACATTCGGTAGGTTTCAAGTTACTGGTACTCGTTGAAACATCAAGTTGAAGCATCGAAATAATGGAGAGATCAAGGACAATGCAGCTTTACGTATATGACAACAGATAGGAATAACAAATAAGAGCTTTCGCTAAGTTCCAAGTTTACTAACTTAAGTAGTTAGGAACTAAGAGGTAATGCCCCCAAACAAGGGGGAGAGCATGATACAATTCACAGCTTCCTCATAAAACAGCAGAGAAATAAGATGTGTAAGAAGTCACGAAAAGTGCTTTGTATAAATGTTGCGAAGCAGACATGAACGTCCATCCCACACAGATAGGAACCGATATCTCCTATTAAATTCTTAGAGAAACATATGCTGACGTAGTTTTCCAGCAAGTTAGCAATAGCTTAGGCCAGATAACAGTTATGCAAAAATGAGAAGAGGGTAGTGGAACCTGTAGCCAACGGATCGTAATTATAAGTACACCACTTTTTGTTGAACTATAGAACTTTAGCGCTGAGATAGTGAGTAATTAAACTTACTATGTGCTCGTGAGCACATATCGCCTATATAACAACCTATCTAAAAACCAGCACTTATTGGATACAGTTTATCTTAAGGTTCATCCATGAAACCTGTAATCTATAAGATAAAACCTATCCAAAAAGTACAACACTTGCCGTTAGGCTATATAAAAAAATTCTAGTTGGAGGCAGGTGATACTTGAACATTTCAAGGGCGAAGGAAACGGACCTTTCTTGATCTGGTCTGTGCCAATGCGGCACCGAGTTCTTGCTCTAGTTGCATAAGGTCAGTTGTACTGAACTGCTCAAAATTCGGGCCTCCAACATTCCTGAGAACCTCAGACAAGGTAAAAATTTTCAGACATGGTGTCACAATTAAATCAAGTCCTAGCATGCTCGAAAATAATTCCGAGTATTGACCAACAGCCATGTTCTATGACTTGCCTTTCAACTAGTTGTTGTAGTTCGACTAACGATCTTGTACCATAGTCGCAATAAAACTGCATTTAAGTTCTACATTCCAAATTAGAAAAACAAAAGACAATAGTGGCCACGCTGGAACACGAAAAAAGTGACTCACCTCCTCATCATCATGAAAATCAGTATTAGCTGGATTTTCTTTTTTGGTATAACTGCGGTATTGACGAACAATACTGGTCACACTGGAACACAAAAATTTAGTATAAGAACCCACTGAAGTTGAAAATAGCTAGTTCATTTATAGGCAATTTAACTACACTGAGAAACGGAAAATAGAATGCGACCAAAGAATATCATTTTCACAGATTAAATATCACTGTGGCAAAATCATGGGTGATCGCCGAACAACACAAGGAACATAAACAGTCTCTGAATAATGCAAGACTCTGATGAGATTGACCAACGATTCATATTCCTAGAATTCAAACTTCAACGACTATCATTTGTGCCTAGTTGACCTTCCTTGTTTACAGCTAATCATGGATGGATAAGAAGGTAAGTACCTTCCAGGATAATTAAGGGTGTCCAAGAAGTTGAGAAAAGAAGAGCTTTTTGTTCCATACAAAGAATTTATGGGAAGAATTGCGTCTCTTAAAATAGTTCCGATAAAAACGGAGTTGGTCATTTACCTTGATTTGTAGATATGGAAAATTAAAGTCGCCTAAGATAACATTTTTTCTTGTGGAGTTGGTGTAAATGGCTAGAGACCTTGATTTGCATATGCAAGGTCTAGACTGTAAATAGATGTTCCCTTAAACTACAGCAACGAATGGCTGAGGATCATAAGCATAATTCCAAGTTTCAACATAGCGCATCCTAATTTTTCTTAGGGAACTACTCTATGGGGCTTGGAGGCTACCATTTTCGCCTACTCTACAGAGCTATTTCTCACAAACGTAATATGCCACCTCAATTACCCTTTCCTCATCACCCTACGTCCACTACCAACTTCTTATTACATGCTAACAGAAAGAACTTACAAATTTTCTATTGAAACTAGCGAGGTGGAACTACCGATGGTGTAATCTCAACACACCCCTTCAAATAAAGTCCATCAAGTTGATATCGTCAATGTGCAACTTGTGAGTCCAACAATGAGCACAAGTCCAGCCTCCTCTAATACGGTGTGGGCGAAGTTTTCAGTCTTACAACTAGCAATGTGATAATCTCAATAGTCACTCTAAAGATGCTCATAATGCCAAAGTTTTCACGTGCTGGATTTCGCCAACGAGCGACATATGAGCCACGGGCTTAACCCTCTCATACCATTTGGGTGGAATTTCTACACTTATAAACTTGTCAACCATTCTCAATGTGCAAATCTTAACAAGCACTACCTTGAATTGGAATATGAACCCTCCAAATCTCCACCTTTCTTTCCCTTTGGAAGAACCATGAAGCCACACGAAATCAAACCACTCCACCATGAACTTTAGACACTCCAACTTCTTAAAAATTACCCTCCACTTATTTTAATTTTAAATTTACTTTATTGTGCTTAAACTTTTGTGGCTTTAGCCGGTTTTGAGATTTGTTTCTCTCCCAAATAAATTTTTTTCTTATTCCCAAGGGATGTAGTTTAAACCTCCAACCTCTTGGAAAAAAGTAAGATCCGTTGCAATTTTGAGGGTGTTTTGTCCGCGTTCTTTGGGTTCCTACCTACTTTTTCTGCATGTGGGCTCATCATCTTGAGATTTTTGTTTTGGTGTTTTTGTTGCTCCTTGTGCAATTATTCACTTCATGGTGGTCAAATCTATTGTGTGATTTATATTAATAAAATTACCTTTACAAAAAAGCATCATAACCCTTCATTTCGTTCCGACTTCAACTCTTAATGGTCTATCAATACGCGTTACATCCAAGCGGATAGCAAGTCGAATCTTTTTAAAAGCCTTCGACTAAGATCATTAAAACAGTCGCTCATTATTAGAAAGTGCTCAACTTTGCCTACCATGCCAAATAAAAATCGTTAAGCAAGTGGATACTATCATTTTTTGGTGTAAGAAATGATACTTATAGTTGAATGCTATTTAGGAAATAAATCTCACAATATTACTATTTTTATCCTGAAATTTGCACTGAAGACTTAAGATTTGAGGAAACTATCACATCACAGACTATTCTAGTTGCGCAAAATGGGATCAAAGCTGCACGGGAGCTTGACCGTTGGAGGGGACTAAGGAGAACAACAACAAAATCCAAATGGACCCTATACTAGAAAAGGGATTTGAACTGAATACTAACTGTACAAATTATCTTGAGATTAAAGATTTTAAGATAGTTTTAAGATTTTTTCATGAGATATCGACATTTTCTCTACATGATACTAACATTTTATTTATATAATAATGATATTTATATTTTTCTTATTTTTTATTTTTTGATTATGATATTTTTTTCATGTAATATCGTGTAAAAATTTTTACTTTGGTTTTGTAGATTTTGGATTTTGCAAAAAAATTCGTCATGCATATTTTTGTGTTTTTTCTGAGAAATTTTTTACTTTGATTATATAAGTTTTAAATTTTTTTTCAAAAAGAAAAACACATTTGTACAATTTAAAAAAATTATTGAACACCCAATTCAACCTCACGAAAGAACAACATATATCCATCACTTAGAAGTTAGAACATCACGAAAGCAATCCACCTGGCCTACGTAGTACTGTAGTACTACGGGAACAACAACAACGTTGGACACGTGGTCAGAACCAGGAGAAGCTAACAGGTGCGTCATAATAACTTTGCATAAACCTTAACTTTTAAAGAAATAAAATGTTTTGGTGGACGCAATAACCTAGAATAGAATCTGTATGATAACGGTTGAAGCTTCAACTCCCACCTGAAGTGCTTGCTCTCTCATCTTTCTAAAAAAATAAAAAGAAGTGCTCTCTTATCACTTCTCTCTCCTTCACTGAGCCACACAAATTCACCCTACACCAGCCACAAGTTCATTGAAGGAACTTTTTTTTTAACTATAAGATCGAGGAGTGCAAAACTTTATTTAAGAATAATTTTTTTAATGGTATTTTATATTTTTTAAACTTAATCTAAACATTCTTGGTTAAATTCTTGAGATAAATCCAAGTCTGAACCAAATCCCATTGGTATTGAAGGAATTACTTTCCGACAAAAAAAAATCCCTATAAAACTATTAAGATGTTACTTATTTGTTTTACCAAAATTCTTAGGTTTTAAAATTCTTACAAGAGTTTGGTTCATATGGTTTGTTGCATACACACTGACTTGTGGTTTTATCAATGCAAGTGCGGTCGGATAAAAACAAACCTGTTCTTAAGCTCATGTTAGAAAGAATCAAATCTTAATACTTTTAAGATTTCGGGAATTTAAGTCAATCTACCTAAATTCTTATTCATAAAAAAATTCATCGTGCCCTCATTATGTTTTCTCATGCTTGATTCGTCTAATCTACTTCCCTTCTTGCCATAATTTCACGTTGTTCTAAATTTCTTCTTAACTTATCTCATTTGCAGGACTACTTATCCGGACTCGTCCTAATATATATCACGAATTCACGATGTTCGATTGCTTACTTTATTATCAATATCCATGCCACCGAAAAACACAATATGCAAAAACATAGCAACAGGTATTATAGTGACATAAGGCGTAAATAATTTAAAACCCTAACAAATTGTAATCTCGAACTGAAACTAAATTTATCCTAGCGTTCGAGAATAGATATTAATAATAAAGAAATCATGGTTGGAAAGTACCGTGATTTCATAGCTTACACAAAAATAGTAATTTACAGCTCAAAATGGGATTCTTGTTCGTCGAAAATTAACAAACTCTTAAGAATTTTATAATCCAACCATGGGATTTTTTACCCCAAAAGAAAGAACCAGATCTGTAACAAAAGTGCTTACGTGGCATCTTGTTGTGTAATAAAATTAAAATTATATATACCTGTTGGAGCTGGAGAACTCGTAGAGCCTACCCCGGGTGGAGAAGACGATGAGAGCAACATGGGCGTCGCAGAGGACGGAGAGTTCCCTCGCCTTCTTGATCAACCCTTGTCGCCTCTTCGAGAAGGTGACCTGGCGGCTGCTCTTGTCCTCGATCCGCTTCATCACCACCTTCTTCCGCCCCATCCCCGCCCACCAACCCAGTAAGTAGGCCAGAAGCCGAAGAATGGTTGAAGAAGATAAAGAGGAGGAGAAAAGGAAGGGAAGTCCAAAGGGTGGTTGTTGTAGAAGGAAGAAGTGTTGTCTCTGAGTGGAAAGAAAGAGTTAAAGTGGTGGGGTCTTTGGTGTGCGATTTATTAGTTTTGTCGGGGATTTCTGAGAGTGGTAAGAAAAGGGGAAAAGTTGGGATAAGAAACGGCACCTAAATGGAAAAAAAAAGGTTGGCTTCCTTTGTTTATGGTAAGAATTATATGGAATCAGGTCTATTTCTATTTCGAGGAGTGGACCAAAAAACCGAAAACCAGTCGCGTCCTACCCACGTGTTGATTTTTATTTGGGCAAATTACCCCCAAGTCCCTGGTCTTTACCAAAATTTTATATTGGGTCCCTCCTGTTACATAAATGATTAATTCATCCCTGTTTTATTCAAAAATGTTTGTCTCGGGTCCCCACCGACCAAATCGAACTTTTTTAAAAATTTTTTGTCATGTGAAATGACTATTTTACCCTTCACAAAACGACAAAAATATGATGAAATTTGTTCATTTTGTGAAGGATAAAATAGTCATTTCACATGACAAAAAATTAAAAAAAAAAGTCTCATTTGGTCGGTGGATACCCAAGACAAATATTTTTGAATAAAATAGGGACTTAATACTCATTTATGACAAAGGAAGGACCCAATAAAAAAATAATGTAAAGACTAGGGACCTGAGGATAATTTGCCCTTTTTATTTTGCAATCTTTCGATATCAAGTGAATAAATTATTCTCAAAAAAGTGGGTAGAATAAATTAGATCGAATTAAATATAACGTTTGATTGGTGATTAAACATTAACTTAGAATTAATATCACTGCATTTTATAACATTCGATTCAATTATTTTATTAAATTAAAACTAATGTGTTATGTTGGTGTAAGTAATTTATGGTAGGTGATGCATTATGCTATGCCCCAATCTTTATTGTCCTTGGCGACTGTCGCCATTATCGCGGCTGCCTGGCCCTTTTTAATAATTCGATATGTATTTTTTACCTCTTCTGGTAATGCATAACAAGACATTCCGTATAATCCTTCAAATCAAAATTACCCAAACCAACTATCAACTAAAATAATCAATTAATCATGGTTTTATGAAAAGTCAATCATTACATTCTAGTTTTATGTAATCCTTATATTCCTAATAATGGAGATAAGGAATTTATTTATAGCTTTTCCATTATTATTGCAACTCTGGTTTATTTTAGGATTTTATGAATTTTGCTAAATAAAATCAGGGTTTCTCCTTATTTTTCTTTTTGTCTTTCTATGTCCTTAGAATAAATAGATAGAAAATGTAATATGTTTTCGATTTGCGAAATTACAGAGTTATGATTACTTATCCATGTACATTCATACATCAGTAGGTACCACTGATTATTCTACGTTCTTCTGCGATGCCATCGCAACTGATAACACAAAGGGTGGCACCCAACCATCAGGTGCCGGCGTGACAAAAAAATCAACATTTCTTTTGTTGTTTTTTTAAAAGGGAACATTTATTTTGTTGTTTTTTGAAAAGGGAACGATTCTTTTGTTGATTTGTACATGCCACTCAAATTATTTAAAAGAACTCATAGCACGTGATGGACACCGAGAGTTTGTGACTACCGACACAAGCAAGCTAAATTGCAATGTTCAAGATTTCAGGTGGAACCCACATTAAAATAATGTTTTTTAAAAGATATCCATGGGGAATATAAACATGAATATATGACCTAAATTTTTGTAATTGTTAAAAAAATTTAGTTCAAACATAATTCGTTGACACAATACTATGTTATGTAAAAATAACTTAGCATGTGAACAACCGGTAATTGCTTGAAAATTCTCTTGAATTGCACCGGTAGAGATGACAAATTTTATATATCTAGTTGCAATTTGTTTCGTGCAAATCTGGTGTTTGGTGTACAACTTTCCTGGATTAATGAAATATTATATTTTACCTTAAAAAAAATATACAGTTGCAATATAATTTCACTTCTTGATTTGAATCTATCTTTATTTGAATTAGGATAATTCATCACTAGTTAATTTAAAATATATATAGTTGCAATATAGTTTTACTTCTTCATTTTAATCTAAATTTTTATTCCAACTAAGATAATTTATAATTTATAACTAGTCAATTTAACGATGACAAATGATTTGAGAGCAGATACCTTACTCCTTAGAATATCATCCATTCTTTTTTTCTTTTTTCCTCGACACCTTGTTCCTTGAATTATTGTTTAAAGTAACAACATAAATTCTGATGGAGAAGGGAGACCTGGTCAATTTCTAGGAGAATATATTATCAAATGGCAGAGGATAGGGTGACGATGATAGTAACTGGTTTCGAAATCATTGTTACGATTCTAAAGAACCGTTTCGGAACCTTCAAAGAAGATTATGGTTCATAATTTTTCGTAAATGTCATCGCTAATTGTGGTTTAATTGTGGTTTGTTTATTTTTTAGAGAATTACATTTCTTTCGCGTAATATCGATCTATGTAGGTTTTTCATTTTGTCTTTTGATTTTTGTATTTTTGCAAAAAAATTATACATGTGTATTTTTTTTATTTCTTAGAATGACATTTTTTTCATACAGTTTGTGTAGAAATGTTTTGTCATTTTGATCCTATATTTTTTTTATTTTTTTAAATCTGACCATATGGTTCAAAAAATATTACTCTTGACTTAATTCAATCTTTTATTTATTATTTATTTGTTCCATCATCGGAATATCCAAATTCCAATAAAAAATATTTTTTTAAAAAGTGATAAAGTGTTTTTAAAATACTTAATATTACTAATTACTCGAACTCTAATTCCAATTAATAACACCCGTGGCTTTGTAGCCTAGTGGTATTAGGAGGTGTTGAGTTGGTAGAGGTCCAAGATTCAAAACTTAGTTTAAGTATATATTGTAATATAATAGAATTAGAATAAGATAAAAAAAAAATTCCAATTAATAACGGTTTTCCAGCCTTTTAGTTATTTCACGCTTCCCCGCTTCCTCCTCCTCCTTTCACCTCCTCTCCCTCATTTTTACCGTTAGCAAACGAAGATGGGGGCGAGCGTGCTGGTCACAGGCGGCGCCGGATACATCGGGTCCCACACGGTTCTCCATCTGCTCCACGGCGGCTACTCCGCCGTCGTCGTCGACAACTCCTCCGACATCGCGTTGGACAGGGTCAGGAAACTCGCCGGGAAAAACCTCAGCTTCCACCGGGTACAAATAGAAGGACCTTCGCCTTCCATCTTTTTCTCTGCTTAATTTGTTATTTAGATCGGTGCCTATTGGGACGTGTGTACATTTGTTTGTCTCCGTTTCGGTTTTTGGTTGCTTTTATTTGATTCTTCGTTAGAAAATGAACCACCATACGTTGGCTGGGTCTGGAGTTTATGATTATCATGCAAGTTCCTTGCTTGTCAAGAGTCAGTTAACTCCAAACGGCGGTTTTGAATTGACTGTTGATGAACTGGATGGAGTCTATGAATCATGAATAATCTTGTAAGTGCGTTCACGTATCAGTATATAATTGTAGAAAGTATGGTATTGGTAGTTTCTTAATCATGAAACTTTAGTCGATTGCTTATATTTGCCTATTCTATCACTTTGTGGAGCTTGTAATTATGGTTGATGATTGTGTTTCACTTGCCTTGTATCTTATCTCTTTGACCTTCAGTTCCCTTATTTCGTTTGCAGGTTTATTCACTTTGCCGGATTGAAAGCAGTAGGTGAGAGTGTGCAGAAACAAACAATTGCTCTAAGCCTCTACTACAGCAACTATCTTATCGGCACAATTACACTGCTGGAAGTTATGTCTGCTTATGGATGCAAAAGGTACTCACTCCTTGACAACAATTCCGAAAATGATTCTTTTATATAGAACTAATTCTTGAACACACTTCAGCTCGTCTTTTCATCGTCAGCAACCTTTTATGGTTGGCCAAGCCAAAGGTGGTTCCTTGTACAGAGGGGTGCCCGATATCTGCTGCTAATCCTTATGGACAAACAAAGGTATTCTTTGGACATTCAACTGGAAACAAACACCTGTACTAGCAGATGCCTAAAAGAATACCAGGGATATAGACTAGCATTTTCTTCTCTAATTCTTGAGATAGCGTAACCTGTTGCAAGAGCAATTTTCTCCTATTTTAATGAGACTGATTTTCCAGCTCTTTATTCAAGAGATATGTCGTGACATCTACCAATCAGATTCTGGATGGAAGATCATATTATTGAGATACTTCAATCCAGTTGGAGCGCATGCCAGTGGCTTCATTGGGGAGGATCCACGGGGAATACCAAACAATCTAATGCCCTACGTGCAGCAGGTTGCTGTTGGCAGGAGATCACACTTGACTGTTTTTTTGAACTGACTATTCGACCAAGGACGGTACCGGGGTATGCTATATTAGCAAACTCTGTCCAAATTTTTTTGTGTGTGACGCGAGCCTATAGCTAAGTTACTTGAACCTTTTTATGCTTTTACTCTGAAGGTACGTGACTATATCCATGTTGTGCACTTGGCTGATGGGCATATTGCTGCATTAAACAAGCTTGCGGATCCGAATATACGTAGGTTACTTTCAATGGTCATTTGTTTTCACTTCTTTCCTTAATTAATCTGTTATGTTTAGTTATATACTTATTACTACCCTCCAAAACAAAAGTGATACACTTACTGTCAATGTTCATATTCTTTTTGTATAAAAAACTTTTGTTAGGTGGACATTTGTGGTGTTTCCCTGTTTTCAGATATATGCTATTTCTTTCATAGATTTGAAAGCAAATTTTGTGGCGAAAGATTCAGATGTTTTTTGTCGATGACTTTTGAAGGGTGTGAGGTGTACAATCTAGGAACAGGAAAAGGAACGTCAGTGTTGGAGATGGTTGCAGCATTTGAAAAGGCATCCGGAAAGGTGTTAATATATTCCCCCTTCTTACATATCGAAACCATGTGATAATATCTTTGTTTCGATGATCCCCTTCTCGCAATTTCACTCATAGGGTATTTTACTTCAAAGGCTGGCAATTCTTTGCTCAATTTGTTTGAAGCACATAAAGCTAGACACATTCAGCCTTTACTCGCTGGGTATCGTTGTCATTACGGAGCATGCGTTATTTAATCTAGTATCTATGGTACCTGGCGAGGAATTCTGGGGACTTGGTGTTCATATTTGTATGCTCGAATATTACTAACATATGACCTAGCTGCTCCATTAATTTCTTAACTATTTTTGCTGTCAGAAAATTCCTATTGTGATGCCTGGCCGGAGACCTGGGGATGCTGAAACCGTGGATGCATCTCGACTTCAAAAGCAGAGCGTGAATTGAGTTGGAAGTGAGTATTCCGCGCAATGTACCATTTTGTTCTGTCCACAACTTCTAAAAGCTGCTTTTCCTCCAGTGGCAGCCATTTTAAAGAAGTGAATAACAGCATTACATTCTCATTGATTAGTTTCGCTCTCGACGAATGAAATCTTCTTGCAGGGCGAAGTACGGCATCAAAGAGATGTGCAGGGATCAATGGAATTGGGCAAGCAAGAACCCGTACGGATAGGGATCACCTGATTCGACCAACAAATAACCAAACAGGTCGACCATAACTACAACAAAGGAAGTAGCTCATCTGCTACTCTTTTAACTTCAGAGATGGTTCGCTCGAGCCAATAACGACTATACAGGCCGGAGAATAATCTGTCCAGTGTGCTGCCATATGGATAGGATAGATCACTGTGGGGTAAATATATAAGATAAGGTACCAACAACCATTGAGGTGGAGTAGTTAAGGACTCCTCCTCGTTTAAGCTAGATCTTAATTTCGAAACCTAGTGTATGCAGTAGTCGGCCAGTAGGCCGGATAGTGAGTGGGTAACACCAAAAAATATATACATATATATATATATATAAGATAAATTATGCATTGTGTTTCATCGTCATTAGTTACACGCCACTCAGTGAGTTAATTGAAAATGACCCCTTCTTTTCAAAGGGATGTCTCTCTACCTGCAATTTTACTTGTATTTTTTATACGCATATTAAACGGTTCAATTTCTTACCATTTTGTCATTTTGTGTACATACAATCCAAGGACGGGCCGAAAAATCGCCCAGCCTGAAATTGAATTTGAAAAAAGGAGTGGGCCCATAGCGAGGAGATGGTTTGAATTTTAAGACCCGTTGAAGTGCTGGGGTCCGAAAACCACGTGTAGCTTCCGAAAAAGTAATCCGCCACCAAACAAAGCCGTTACTACTAATTAAAGCAACTATCCGGAAATTATCAACGTTAATTAGCCTTCTGAAGAATCTGAACGAGGATACGGAATAAAACCCTTGATCATATTCATTACTCGAATATATATGTATATCAGCTTGAACAATAGAGAAATCGACGGGCTAAGGCCCATAGACAATTTCGAAAGAACAAAAATAAAAAATTCAATGAAACGTGCCAGCAATCTAGTTTTTTTTTTTTTTTATCACACCAGCTGATGCAAAATACAGTAAACTTAACAATAAAAAATAGAATCTATGAAATTCCCTATCGATTGAAAATTATTGAACTTGTCTTATCAATTTATCAATATACAAAACAATACTCGTACTTTTTCTGTCGAAACCATAAGAGTAAATTACTCTTGAGGTATTTAATATTTCATCATCTTCCTTTAGCAACTTTCGAATTCCAGAAATGACGTTCTTATCTTCAGAATTTGATTTTATTATATTATGGGTTTCAGGCGTCGGAATTTGCCATTTTTTTTCCCGGGAGGTCTCATTTCAAAGACAAAAAAAATGGTAAAAGACAAAATATTATTTCTAAAAATCGAGAATACTAGAAATAAGATGACAGTAATTAATAATTATCCCTATTTTAAATATAAGTTAACTAATCTAAGTCTTAAAAAAACTCGCCAAATAATTAATAAATCAAATCATTAACCCCACCCAAGTAAAACCAAAAACAACCGCGTTTTTAAACCGTCGTCGTTCTGGTACGTCCTTTAAAACGTCAAATATCCTCTCTCCTTCCTCCTCAAGTCCTCCTCCTTTCTCCCCCATTTCAAAATCGCTCACAAGAGCCAAGCTTCGAGCTCAAGCAAACTCCTCTCCTCCCCCTGAACCGGAAAACGAACCGGTTCAACTAGATCCGGTCCGATCCCCGCCCGATCTAGCTCCGTAGGCTCTCTTTCTATATAAATCAATGGAGAATTTAATATCTCTGGTCAACAAGATACAGAGAGCTTGTACGGCCCTCGGCGACTACGGCGAGGCCAGCGCTCTCCCTACTCTATGGGACTCCTTACCCTCCATCGCCGTCGTCGGTGGCCAGGTCACTCTTTCCTCCTCCCATGCGCTTTTAGTTTTGTAATTTTATTTTTAATTTTTTCTAAACTTTTATTTTGTTGAAATTTTGGTTAATAGAGTTCGGGGAAGTCTTCGGTGCTGGAGAGTATAGTAGGGAAGGACTTCTTGCCACGTGGATCTGGTAAATAACCGTCGACGAGCTTGCTTTCTTGCTTTTGAGTTTTTTTTTTGTAGTTTATATAAAAGGGGAGAATTGATTTGGAGGTAATTTTGGAGGCAGTTACTTTTTTTAGTTGGTAATTATAACAATGGAAGTGCAGGTATCGTGACGCGGAGGCCGCTGGTGCTTCAGCTGCATAAGATCGAGGATGGAGGCAGGGAGTACGCGGAGTTCCTTCACCTCCCTAGGAAGAGGTTCACCGACTTTGGTAAATCACTGTTTCTGTTCGTTCCGATAAATTGGAAGTTTGATGTTTCTTTAAAGAGGAGGTCAAAGTGGAAGAGTTGAATGGTTTTGTGATCGTGGGTTTTTTTGAATTTGTTTGCGTGGTATAGCGGCTGTGAGAAAGGAGATTTCAGATGAGACCGATAGAGAGACAGGCCGTTCCAAGCAGATATCCAGCGTACCTATCCACCTCTCCATTTATTCTCCTAATGGTAAATGATGGTTCATTGAGTCTCTTATGTTCGATAAGATACTTCTCTAATGTTCCGGAGTTAGATAAGCAAATATGGTTTATTGAGTCTCCTGTATTATAATATTTTACTGATACCAATGGTTGCTTCCGTATATTGCAGTTGTCAACTTGACATTGGTTGATCTTCCCGGGCTCACAAAAGTGGCAGTTGGTAGGTTGCATTCTCTCATATTTGCTTGCATTGTGAAAAAATGAACATCTATAGTAATTTATCACTTAAATTTTTAGGGAATGAATGTGAGGCACTAGTGTTATATTGTCTCATCACCTTTGGTGTTTCCCCTGTACTGCAGAGGGTCAATCAGACAGTATTGTGCAGGAAATTGAGAGCATGGTCCGTGCTTTCATTGAGAAGGTAAATAATGTTGTTGTTGTTTCAGAAAATTTTATCTGTGTGACCTGAATACCTGGAGCTTCATTTCTGAAAGCTTTCAGCTGCCTTTAATAGTGCTACAATATTACTTATTTTTTAATGATTTTCATTTCATACGCATTGCAACATGTTTTTGCTTCAATAGGCCACGAGCATTTCTACCCCCTCAACGTCTCACAATTTTTATTTTTTTTTGCAGCCTAATTGTCTAATTTTAGCAATATCACCTGCCAATCAAGATCTTGCCACTTCTGATGCTATTAAGATATCACGTGAAGTGGATCCTACAGGTACACAGTTATTCTGGTTCTTCATGAAGGCTACTTTTATTTCATCCTGCTTCATTATAAGCACCTAAAGAGTTTGAAGCTGATGCATTCATGTTGCAGGAGAGAGAACTTTTGGGGTGTTGACAAAGATTGATCTCATGGATAAGGGTACTGATGCTGTTGATGTAAGTTAATTGGTCCTGATTAGCCACTCCTAACTTTTTATAACATGTGCTTGTCATATACAAATTACATCTTCTGCCTGGTAACTATGTTCATACCTTTTATTTGATAGATATTGGAAGGAAAGGCATTTCGTTTGAAATTTCCGTGGGTTGGTGTTGTCAACCGTTCACAAGCTGATATCAATAAGAATGTAGACATGATTGCTGCACGGCGCAGGGAGCGCGATTATTTTGCAACAACACCTGAGTACAAGCACCTAGCCCCAAGAATGGGTTCAGAGCATCTTGCTAAGATGCTATCAAAAGTAAACTACGATGCTACATGTGCCTGTTCTGTATCTTTAATTGATGATCTTTAAGGGTGCTTAGTGAATGGTGTTAATACTCCTTAATCACCCTTTTTCCCATATTACCTTTGTTGCAGCATTTGGAGACTGTCATCAAGTCTAGAATTCCAGGTCTCCAGTCTCTCATCAACAAAACCATCATTGAACTTGAATCTGAATTGAGCCGCCTTGGAAAGCCTATTGCTGCCGATGCTGGGGTAAGCATTTTCTGCCAGTAGCAATTAAAAAGCTTTAGTTTTGTATTGATGGGTTAAAATTGATTTCAAAACTCACAAGCTGAACAACAAGCACTAAAATGAGTACAATCGTGTGTCTGCAAGTTTCAGAACTATTACTAAAGATGGTAGGTCATTATTTCAGGGGAAGCTGTACTCGATCATGGAGATTTGTCGTCTCTTCGATCAAATCTACAAAGAGCATCTTGATGGCGTGTACGAATTTTGTCTTTCATGATTGAGGTTGCCTCTAATTTTTAGACCTAGCTCCTGCCCTTCTGACGAATTTACATCTCCTCCGCAGGCGGCCAGGAGGCGATAAGATTTACAATGTTTTTGACAATCAGCTCCCTGCAGCTTTAAAACGGCTACAGTTTGACAAGCAACTTTCCATGGAAAATATCCGCAAATTGATCACTGAAGCTGATGGGTATCAACCCCATTTAATTGCTCCTGAACAAGGGTATCGTCGTTTGATTGAATCCTCGATAGTTTCCATAAGGGGGCCTGCTGAGGCATCAGTTGAAGCGGTAAGGATGAATGTCACAAGAGCCTTTCAGAAGTTCCATGTGACCACATGACTTTAGTCTTTTAAATTGTCGATCATATTGTCTCCTATGAGTATTTTCAGGGGTGGCTGGCTGAAAGAGACAAGAATGAGATTGGGGTGAAATTGTTTATATATATGGGAACTTCATAGAATTCCAGAAAGCTAACCATTTGGTAGCCTGAATCAAATTGAAGTTTTTGTAGAAGTGCTCTGTGAGATAAGGCATTATGGTATAGTTAACCTTAAAAAAATGATTATGGTTTCAGATTGAAAAAGATTTAGTGACAATCTATGTCTAGGAATTTGTTTTCACACCATCCACCATCACTCTTAACCATACCTTGATTAACAGGCTTGTTCAGATATGTTTCTTTGTGACTGACTTAGAGCTGTTAAATTTAGGTTCATGCTTTATTGAAGGATCTGGTTCACAAGTCCATTAGCGAGACGCTGGTATGTCCCCTTCACGGTTGTTGATTGTTTACTATTGTTTGCTACTGAGCCATTGTGTTGCTACTTTGTTCGAGATAAATGGTGTAGTATTAAATGGGTATAGTGTCTGTTTGCTTCTAGTCACTTTAGGCCTCGACAGGGTCAGATTATTTACAAGTATGTTATCTATGGATAAGATAAGAAATGCAATCTTTTATGTCACCCGGTTGACAGGAAACATGGGAAATATAACACATGGTTCGAGAGTTTTGCCTTCTTGGATACATGCATTTCTGAAGCCGGTTTTATTTATTTATTTCAGGAATTAAAACAGTATCCAGCCCTTAGAGTGGAGGTTAGCAATGCAGCTATTGAGTCACTTGACAGAATGAAGGAAGAAAGCAGGAAGGCAGCACTTCAGCTAGTCGATATGGAGTGCAGCTACCTGACGGTTGATTTCTTCCGGAAGCTTCCTCAAGATGTTGACAAGGGTGGCAACCCAACTCATTCGATATTCGATAGGTACAATGACTCCTACCTCAGGCGAATTGGTGAGTTCAACTGGACTGTTGACCAATCTTCATTCCTTCAAGTTGAAAATAGTTCTCCGTTCTTTCCATTTTGAAGTAATGATCATGCAATTCTTGTACAGGATCAAATGTTCTGTCATATGTCAACATGGTCTGTGGAAGCCTTCGCCACTCGATTCCTAAATCCATAGTCTACTGTCAAGTTCGCGAGGCTAAACGAAGTCTGATGGATTTCTTCTACACTGAGTTGGGCAAATTGGAGGTGAGAAAAACTTTTCTCCGAGATGCTCACTCAAGAATGAATTCTGAGCTATTTCATTTCCTTACGCCTGGACTTTTTTATGTCTGCAGCCAAAGCGCCTGTCGTCGCTCTTGAATGAAGATCCGGCGGTGATGGAACGCCGTACTTCTCTTGCGAAGAGACTGGAGCTGTACAGAAGTGCTCAAGCCGAAATCGATGCTGTCGCCTGGTCCAAGTAGAGATGCGTGACCTTGTACCGTCTGTAGTTCACACATTTCTGGTTGGGGGAGCATCATTCTTCCATTTGTGGACTATGCGAGTAAGAAGAGTGATATTTTGATGTAACCAGTCGGAACTTTGCATTATACCATATTTGTAGATGTCCCAACCTTTGGTGACATGAAGGTGGATTTTGTAACAACATTTCGGCAATCCTATATTTGCTGTCGCTATTATTCTTTCGTTGATTGAAGTTCAGATCATCACATGTGCCTTGTCATAAACTTCATATATAGTATAGCTTAAGGTGTTCAATGATCTTCACCGATGTTGACCTGTAGCACCGTTCTGATAATATGGTAAATAACGACACAAATGTTTGAGGACACATTTTTGCCATTGTCGTTCTTGAACAATGAACGACACATCAATCATCCAAAAATATAACAATTCTAAATTTGGACAAATTTACCGAGTTAAGTTATTGAATTTACCTTGGAGCATGTATGGAGATATAGCACATATTATTATAATGTGCCCGGTAGCCGAACGAATTTTTTACTATCATTGTATTAAGAATTTTTGTGTTGATGCTATTGGTAAATATAATACTTCATTTATTAAAGAAAAGGGTAAATTACCCTCAGGTCCCTGACTTTTGTTCGAATTTGTAGGAGGATCCCTAGCTTATCAGAATTTGGTCTAAAGCCCTTACTTTTAGAATTAATATTGGTCTCGGGTCCCTAATTTAACTGCGGATGATGTCAGCAATTTTTTTTTGTTTTTTGGTCATTAAATTGACCAAAATACCCTTACCAAAAAAACAAAAACCTCATTCCAACTTCTCTCTCGATAATTCAATCTCAACTCATTTCTAACTACTCTCTCGGTAATTCTTCAAACCTCGGACTAAATATAATCCCATCCAACTTTCTCTTCTCAGAGGCAATAATCAACGAAGGCAGAAAAAAACAAAACAAAGATCAGTCTTTCAATCGGTACAATTAAACATAAACAAAGCTTCCCAGAGAAGGGAATGAGTGGGGGGCTACATCTCAGGGTAACCATGGGCGTCATTGGAGGCCTCTCTCTCCCGGAACTTGTTCTTCTCCTCCTCGTTTGAAGAGGCAGCGTTCCCGTTGTGGAAGCAGGTTTCGAACACGAGGACGGCGATGAGAAGGAGGTCGGTCGGGAAGGGGTTTTGGGAATGTTTGAATGGAGAGAGTTGACCAAAGTGAGGGAGCTCGTTGCTCGATGGTTGCCTTCCTAACGCTTAGCTACCAAAGCCCAAGGCGTTTGCCGACTACCGACCGAACACCAACTAACTACTCGTGAGCGCTCGGAGAGAGGGGTCTCTAAAGGCGGTAGTCGACGAGGGCGGAGGTGTTGGCAGGGGAGAGGGCACGGCGGGAAGACTCAAGGAGATCGTGGAGGCGCTCTACGCCAGCCATCCGCTGCTTGGTTTCCTTGGCCCGCGTAAGCTCCAGCGTCACCTCCATCTCTAGATTTGATTTCTACGGCTCGGCGAAGAGGACGAACAAGTATGACGAGGAGAATGATGGCTCGGGTGCTTTCAATTTTGATTTCAATTTCGATTTTGATTGTAATCTGGTGGGTTGTAATCTTTGTTTTGGGTTTAATGTTCATGCTTGAGGATGAAGATGGATGATTTTCTGGGTTGGCGTTTTTTTTTAATTTTTTGTTTGAGGGTATTTTGGTCATTTTCATGAAAAAATTCAAAAAAATAAATGGTGACATCAGCCAAGGACCCGAAACCAATATTAATTCTAAAAGTAAGGACCTTAGACCAAATTCTTATAAGACAGGGATCCTACCGCAAATTCGAACAAAAGTCAGGGACCTGAGGGTAATTTACCCTAAAAAAAAAAGTAAGGTTTTGAAAGGTAGCGAAATTGACCGCTTTAAAATTGGCAAATTATAGTTTAGGGAAATTGGCAAGTTGAAAAAAACAAATAACAATCAAAACACGCAGTCCTGCAACGCACAACCCTGCACGTAACGACGTCGTATATAAGCGAAAGCACAAGCTATATCCGGGATCACCAGAACCCAAGCCAGCCAAGCCGTAAAGGATCTGGTAGGAGGAACAGAATAGAGAGGGTTTGTTGCCTCACAACTCAGATCTATCATAATCCTGTCGTCGTTGACCTTTGGGATTAGGATTTGATTGATCTTTAATTTCAGAATTTGCTCTATAGAGGAGAGCTCGCATCAGTTACATCTGTTGGACACGATGGCCTTAGAGGGAGAGGATTTTAGTATCTCAGGGCCTTTGCACCTAACTTCCATTGATTGGTACGCCCTTCCTTCCGAATTAGTTTCTTGTTTCGGATTTCGAGTTTCGATTGGGTTATCCATGGAATTCATTTCCATGTTTATGAATGTTGAAAACAAGGAATCCGTTTCTAAATCATCACTTAGGTTTTATTCGACTCCTCCGAAATTTCATCTAGTGTTCGTGTGTTCGAGTGGTTTTGCAGGACCAATGTAGAGCACCGGAGGTCAGTTGCCGCGAGCTTGGTGCAGAGTGTTTACGTGCTCGAGAGGGACAGACAGTTGGAGCGTTACGAGGCCGAAGCTCTTGCTCCCCCCTGGTGGGAGTTTTTCCATTTCAAGCTTATTCGTAAGCTCGTAGACGATGCTGATTTCTCTGTATTTGGTGGCATCTTCGAGTTCAAGCCCCTAGATTCAAGCCATTTGTGTGTTGGAACTCCACGCTATGTGATTGCTTTTCGAGGTACTGTCACAAAGCCTGGCTCCGTGGCAAGGGATTTTGAGTTGGACCTCCATATTATACGGAATGGTCTTCAGGAGACTTCGCGGTTTGAGATTGCAATCCAAGCAGTTAGGAGTATCGTTGCTTCTGTGGGGGAATTGAATGTCTGGTTAACTGGCCACTCTCTAGGGGCAGCAATGGCTATGCTTGCCGGAAAGACTATGGCTAAACAACGGACTTTCATTCAATCTTATCTCTTCAATCCACCATTCTTCTCAGCTCCCATCGAAACAATCCAAGATAAGCGAGTGGCGCATGGTCTCCGGGTAGCAACTAGTGTGATCACAGCAGGGCTCGCCATTTACGGAAAGAAGAACCAACATACTCAGCCCTCCGTAGATCCGTTCGTTTCTCTGTCTGAATGGGTGCCAAACTTATTCGTGAATACCGACGATCACATCTGTTCAGAGTACATTGGGTACTTCGAGCACCGGAAGAGGATGGATGACATCGGTATAGGCGCGATCGAAAGGCTGGCAACCCAGAATTCGCTCAGCGGTCTTCTGATGACTGCAATGGGGACCAAAGAATCGGAGCCCCTGCACCTTATTCCCTCGGCTGTTCTATCTGTCAATTTAACTCCTTGTGTCGACTTCAAGGAGGCTCATGGATTACACCAGTGGTGGAGATCTGACCTGCATTTGCAATCCAAGCTCCACGAGTATAAATAGCTCAATGAAATTGACTTTATGTATATTTGTAAGATTTCAAACTTAAAAATTTGGATAACATGATTTTAATTTGTTATCAATTGAAACAACAATCATTACTAAAAGTATATACACTTAACCAAAACCATACAACAAACAGTCCCATGTTACACATCATTTTCTCCCATTATACCTCCACTTTTGGATGTAATTACTACTAATTAGTTTTTGTGGATGTAAACTTTGAAATGACATTATGAACTACATTAACGCGTATATCCGTCACATTTTTATTTGTATGTTTCTATCTAAAAAGCATGGATTCACTTTAAATTTCATCAATCCAATCGTACATAAACAAGAAATTGACCCACTTGGGAAGGATGGGAACTGGGTGTCCCTCGTCGCATAATCTTATCGCCTTAATTGTAATTAAACCATAATAAGTGATTCCTCATTTCTAAGTAGATTTTAACATTTACCGAACTGCAACTTGCTCGAATCCCAAGGCAGTGGGAGACAAGATGATAGGAAATTCAACGTCAAGCCATTTACCTTTCGGCATTCCACAGGCCCAGCCTGGCCGGTCCCACACGGGGTCCACTCACTGCCACTAAATGATAATCTACTGCAACAGAACTGACCAAAAACAAACTCGAATACTAAGGTCACAATATTAATTGGCTTTAGATTGATAAAGACAAATAACTTATTTGAGACGTAATAAAATGTATAGTACAAATGCAACGGTTAGATAATTGAAAAATCAAGTAATTATAGAATGAATGTACAGGAAGGAGGAGAATCTATAAAAAATGGGTTACAAAAGTAGTAACTGGGAGTATTTTGGACAATTCGAGCTTATTGTACAAAAGTGCAAAAACAAGTAAGATAATAGTGGAACGCCTAACCAGGGTCCAGGGCCTTCTTTGTCATTTGTTACCATTAGAGTAAAACATCAGAGCTAAGCTTTACTGGAAATGCAATTAAGGAATCAATTTCGACCAAGAAAAGAAACCCGAAGTTTTTCACATTCCCACGCCAGAAAGAAAGATGAAAGCAACAAGAGAAAGAGAAAATCTCAATCGAATTGCGACGTCATTTAATAGACAACGGCAAGTAATTTAAATTGTCTGAAACATTTCCGTATGCATAACTCATAAGTCTCTCAATTATGCATGTGCAAGAAACCTAATTATTTTACATCCATTCTCTCTGCAAGCCTCCTCACCCTCGTACTCCAAACATTAGAACGAACAGTTCCAAAGATAAAAAGGAAATTTCTCCCGTTGTCCAGTCCGTAGATATTTGGAGACTAGGATGAAAACCCACATACATTATCTTTGTCAAGTTTGAATTATTCGTACTTGTATCCGAAAAAAAATAAATATCCATCCAAATGCATTCGACTTGGAATGCCAAAAAAAGCTAAATTTCAGTTCACCAGCGAAATTTCCAGTTTCTTTTTTTTATTTTATACACTTCCCTTCCACCATTGAACTCTCACACTTGATACACAACATATTCTATAATTATCCTAAAGAAAAATAAAAAAATAAAGACTAAATAAAAAATAAAAGGGGCAAAGGAAAAAAATTAGAAAAAAAATAAAAAACACTACAGCGGGTGGATCTGTTCCAGATCTAACCTCCAAAACTTGTTAATTAAACGAAAATACGTACCAAAAAGAGAGTTTAAATTATCCATTAGACCTCAAATTAAAAACTTAAAAAAAGTGATTTTAAGCGAGTAGCCTAGACTCAGCAGTGGAAGCCAAGGACGGACCCGTCGGTGACGGACACCGCCACGCGGCAGCCGGTGTGGGCCTCCACGTGGTGCGTGAAGAAGCTCAGAACCCTAACCCGCCCAGCCATCTGGATCCGGGACTCGATCTCCATCGTGGGCCCCACCCTCCCCGTGTACCCCCCGTAGGGATCCGGAACAACGGCGGCGGAGGAGGAATCGGACAACGGGAAGGACTGGACGGCGAAGGTGGCGGACATGTACTGGGTGTGGCCGGGGAAGATCTTTCCGGCGGGGATGAACATGAAGCCGACCTGGGACCCGGCGTAGAGAAGCTGGAGTGTTGAGTCGTAATGGGAGAAGGCGGCCCGGTTTGGGTTCCGGACGGCGACGTACTGGGAGATGGTGAAGTTGACGGAGTTGTTGGAGACGGAGAAGGACGGGAGCTGGACGGCGTTGACGGAGATCCTCGGGTCCTTGGGCTTGAACACCGTGAAGAAAACTATAAGCAAGACTATCACCACGAACACGAGGAAGAGCAGAGCCACCACGCACGACGCAAAGTTCGCCCCCCCGCCCGACGGCGCCGGCCCATGCCGTTTTGGCATTCTCTCTCTCTCTGTCATATCTCTCTCTCTCATCTCTCTCTCTCTCTCTCTCTCTCTCTCTGAAGTTTTGGAAGTGGAAGTGGGAGAGTGTTTTGAGGAGGAGATGTGTCTGAAACTGAGACTTAGTTTCAGTGGTTTTTGTCTTTGGGGGGTTTCTCTTTTGGACTTTTCTTTTAACTTTTTTTTTTTCCTTTGCTAGATTTTTGGGGGAATGTTTTCTCTTTTCTGCTTAAAAATTAAAAAAAATGGGTATGATTTTAGGGGCTCAAGCCAGTGTTCACCTCATCTGCTTTCGCTTTCAAGTCATCTATTGTACAATTTTTTTTTCCAATGTAAATTAAACGGATGAATGTTGAGCTAATTAAATGTTAACTTAATTAAACGTCTGAGGAACAAAAAAATGTGTGAACTCTAGCAATGAGGGTGTTTTCAATTATCACCAAAGAAAAAAAACATGTAGAATGAAATTTGTTATTTTTAATCTTACTATTGATCGAGAAATAATAGAAATAATGAGGTCAATATTTATCTCGATACTTCTTCACAAACTATTGAGATTTGAGTGTCAATTTAAACAACTCTTTATTTTTAATTGAATTGAAATAGTAATTTTTACTCATAAATGCTTAACACTCCTATCTCGATTTTAGTATAAGCAACAATTTCCATGTTCGTAAGAGAACACTTGGTTAAAAGAAGCTGGTGGTAGTTCACCAAAAAAAGAAGAAGCTGGTGGTAGATATTTTGATACGTAAGATATTATCCTACAATCTCAATTTTATTGGGTTTTATGCATAACGATTCTCTTCAATTTCTTTGTCATATTGTTGGAATCCCATTATCTTGTTACAGATGGTAAAAAAAAACCCACAAAACTGCTATTTCTAGGAGGAAATAATCCATTATCATGAGAATATGTACAACTTTTTTTTTTATGAGTGGCTCCGGACATTACCCAACTCAAGAAAGTCGCCAGTCTCAGGAACGCCACCACAAATTTCTGCAATGTACCATACACAAGATATTTATTTATGGGTTAGAACATTTATCAAGATCTCAACAATTAATTATCGGTAGAGAGACCTCAAAGTCATTAGCTTCGGGCTTAACGGATGCCACCTTAAGCCAATCTTCAAGCAATAAATAAGTACAGTCCATCCAGGAATGGACACAGATATATTCTGTTGTATCAGGATAGAAGCTTTGTTACTTTGCAAGCTTTGCAAGTTTGGCATCCATGATCTCCGAAACCGTGTCCATGAATGCGCCCTCGCTGACTCCGGGAAGAAGGGAATCCTCAGCTTCATGAACAATCTCCTCAATCACGGACTCCTTGTTGAAGATTTCTCTGCACATGATGCGTCCGATGTCGAAGGCGGTTAAGCCTCTCTCCACTCCTTTCTTCAGGAGCATGGTTGAGATGCGAAGAGTTCGTGCGGATTCGAGAGGGATATCCCACCCGTAGAATCTCAGGAGTGCAATGTCGCGTTCAGCGTCCAGTGATTGTATGTAGTTGATAACCTTGGGCGAGTAAGGTATACAAGCTTGTGGCCAGTAGAGCCAATCAAACGTGCAATCTTCGAACTACAAACATGTGAGTGCTACTGTAAGACTCAGATCATCCGAAGCAAAAAGTTAAGGTAGATGTGAGTTTATAAATTTCAAGAAACATGAGCAAGTTTGCTAAAGCCATGTGAAGAGAGAGAGAGAAAAAAAAAACAAATAGAGGCTATCATGTATCAGATTCTAAATTTTTAGGTGCAAACCATACGAATAAGATCCGTTCGACTAAAAAGCTCGAAAAGGAGACATGGACACTTCATTTAGTTTACCTCTCTTAAATGAACCATTCATCTCATACGTTGCAAAAGGTAATTTCCAAAACATGTTATGTTAGTACTTGAGAGCTTTATGGTTATCACTTATCAGCAAAGGATGCAGCATCTTACAAGCTCAAAAAGACTCGAGAACGGAACATAATATCAGAAGACAGTTCGTTATGGAGAATGAAATCAACATATGAAAGTGCTTTACCGTGATACATAAGGACTTACATTCTCGGGAAAGCAATAGCCATGATCAATCGGGATGAGCATTGTCTGACCATCCTCCCTCTTTCCGACCAATATGTTCCCGGCATGCCTATCTGCATTGGCCACCCTCATATCGAACACGCTTATCTTGTGGACCTCTTCCACTGGAAAAGTAGCAGGGCCCATGTCATCACAGCTTCCTTGATTCTTCATAAACATCTGCAACGAGCCGATCTTGGCATTCTCCATGGTTTTGTCAAATCCATTTGGGTGGTTAAATCCTTCATGCAAGCAGCGAACAATCACTGTTGGAGGCACACCAGCGAATCCGAGAACCTCTCCTGTTAACTCTCTTGGTCCACCCATGGGATGATCCAATATATACGCTGCAACTTCCCTAATAGCCCCTTCTCCCACTCTCGTCCCCTTCTTCAAGCCCTCACCGATTGGTGACACAGGTAGCCCGTGTGGGTTATTCACAGCATTAGGCTCCTCATCAATGGGCTTGAAGACAGAGATTATATTCTGACGTAGCGGATCTTGCATGAAGTAGGTCCCTCCAGTGCCCTCACACGATCTGACTGGAGGATTACCTCTTGCTAGCCCTTCCAATGTAGAGTCAACCATATTCTGGATAACAGAATTCAATTTCATATTGGCATTTAAAAGAAGTGGTTCCAACCAAAAGTTTCCGCATGTCTGTTCCTCAGCCAGAGCCGCAACCTCCTCCGATTGATCCTCACCTCCTTCAACTGAAATCTCAAGATCTTTCTCATAAGGCCTGGCCCTAACTCTACCCGGCTTTTGAACTAGCAAATGAATGGCAGCATCATTGTCATCACAAATATCAGTGACGAGCTTCTGATCACCAAGCTTCTCGCCGTTGCAAAAGATCTCGTGCTCATCGACATCCACAAACCCTTTCCCTTCCTTGAAAACCCGTTTCTTCACATACCCGACATTCCTCCACCTATCCACACGGAACTCAAACTCCTGACCACAAGTAGTCCTCACCGTGATAAGCACCAGATCAGACAGCTTTAGCACCAAATGCAACACATTCCCATCAGCCACACCATAGTCCTTAACAAGGGAATCACTTCGTGCCAACTCTCTTCCCTCGAAAACTAACTTCTGCTTCTTAACTACGAAGCGGTTACACATCTGGATCCTTAGCTTTACAGAAGCTATAGAATCCGACTCTAGAACCCGCATTGGGACCAAAGAACCCGACACACAGAGGTATATCAAAATTGATGAATCCTCTGGAGAGACAATACCAGCTTCACAATTGTAGAAACAACCCAGAAATTGCCTGGATTCCTTGATCAGCGGGCTCAAAGCAACATCAACAGCAGACATTTTTTCTCAATTTCACCCGAAATTTTCTTCCTTTTCTCTCCTTCCCCCTCTATATGTACATAGAAACAAGCTATACAAACAAAAACAAAACAGAAAACAACTAAAGACAAGATCTTCAGTTCTTTTAAACTACATGAGAACACCCAAATGCCCGAATCCAAAGCAAGAATCAATGTTATAAAAAAGGAAAATGGGGTTCTCTTAGAATTAAAGAAGAACGTAAACCCAGAAGCTGAAAAGGAAAAAAATCCAATCTTTTTTTCTTTTCCAGCTTTCCAGCTTCTGGGTTTACCACAGCTGCTTCATATTAACTCAATCGCCTCGCCTTTTTCTTCTTTCTTCTTCAAAAATCCTTCCTTCCAAGGTCTTAACTCACCAAAATGAAATTAAAAAAAAAAGGGGGGAACAACTAAAGAGAAGGGAAATGCGTCAATGAGAGGGAAATCCGGGGTGGGTTCTGATCTGGAGGGACAGAATAAAACAGGCAGAGGAGGAAAAAATATGAGCTTTTAATTTTAAGAATGGGAACCGACCAGTTTTTTTATGTTTAGTTTTTCTTACAGGGAGCTAGCTAGCTGTTTGGAACTGAGTTTGTTTGGGTTTTCCCTTTTTTGGGTTTTTGGTTGTTTCTCTCTAATAATGGAAGAGATTCTGGAGCCGAGCTTTTCTCCTCTTCCAGCCTCCTTAATTAGTTAATAATTTACGAACTCGTCGGAGAGAGAAGAAGAAGAAGAAGTATAGCCGTTGGCTTCTTTAAATTAAAGGGATGCTTGCTTTTTTTGACCGACTGAACAAAATAATTGTTTGTGGCGGGGCATGTTTCTTTCTAGGCGCCTTCCTCGTTAAAAAATGTTGGCTTCACATGACCGTTAGTTTTTCGGTGAATACATGACTGTTAATTTTTTCTGACGGAAGTTTGTTTTGCTTTTGTCTCTCGGTCATATTTTTCTCTGTCAAATGTTTTGTCCTAATTCTAATATATAATTAGTACAATGTTCAACTACATAGATGATAAATTGACTAAATAATAATAATTTTTAATTCACTTGAAAAACTAAACAAAAGATAACTTAACCCGAGATAGAAGTGATCATTTATTTCGCTTCAGGAACTTTGTTTGAGACATGCTATGAATTTCTTCATCTGATAGAAAGTGCTGATTTGAAATACATTATAAACTGTTTTGAACTATTGAATATACTAATTTAAATGATACACTGTTTTGAATTACATGATATACTAATTTTAAATAATTTTAGATACATGATAAATTAATTTGAATTTTTGGATACAAAAGTTTGAACTATTGAATACATTGATTTGAATTACATGATATACTAATTTTAAATAATTTTAGATACATGATAAATTAATTTGAATTTTTGGATACAAAAGTTTGAACTATTGAATACATTGATTTGAATTACATGATACACTGATTTAAATTATATATAACTTAAATTTCAGAAGTTAATTTTCTCTTTCATGGTACAAGTATTTCAAATTCGAGAAGTTCAAATTTTTCTTCTCTCTTCATAGAAAATTGTGGATAAGTCATCTAACTACAATCATCGAACACTCATAGAGTTTGCTCTAAGGTGTCTTCAGTTTTGAGGTTGCTGGATCAAAGCTCGATGTGACGGTTTGTGCTGAATCTATTTTCCTTATCTCCAACGTCGATGAGGGAGAATCCCAAATCTTAAGACATCTGCCTCCGTCATCGATCATTCACCTCGTTCGCTCGCTATCGATCGTCAATCTCGCAAACTTGTTATCAGTTGAAGAGAGTATGGGAGGAGGAGATTGAAACTTACTGTCCATTTTTTGGAGAAAGACGAACGAGATTTGATCTCCTACCTTGTAGAAGAAGGAGATGAAAAGCCTCTGATGATGGCACCTAGCTCGACCCCTCTAGTGTCGGCTTCTTGCCTGTGCAACTATTCAATGAAACTCATTGTCGGTGTCATTAAGGAGATTTGACTTTCACGGTTCTTTCTTTTGTTCGATTCTTTCCACGCAATGAGCGTCGCTCCTCGTCATCAACATCGGTTGCTGTGGACTTAAAGCAATTCTCTCTATTGGTTCTCATGGGCGATATTTTGTTGCAATGAAAATGAAGCACGAGAGAAAATGAAAGAGTAAAGGTAAAAGACTAAACTACCCTACTTTATTCTTGTGCGTTAGATTAGTTTTTTATTTTAACACATCCAATGGTCCAAACAAGTTCCAATACGGTCCTGACAATAATAACACATACAGGACCACCAAATCATGTCTCTATACATAAACCATATTTTATGGTAAACAAATGTGATTTGGAATAAGTAAATAATTAAACAAAATAAACGATGATAAAAAAATTAAATCATAATGGTTTTCGTTGAACGATCACAAACATGTGGTCTAATGATCGACAAGAGACATACCCGTTGCTTCCGGCACATTTTGTCTCCCCAACTCATTAATATGCTAATTTAAATTTAAATTTATTTAAGGAGAAATTTAGATTCTAATTTTTAAACCTTAAATTATTATTAAAAAAATTACTAATAAAAATAGGTCTAACAGTCTTTCATTCAATGTAGGAGTTAAGAAACGAACGAGCTTTTTGTATTATTTGAAATAAACAGCGTAACACAGTGACAACCTCCAATATTTGTAATGCGATATGTTAACTTGTTTATATATCGTGCCGACTTCGTAATTTGGTGTTGTTCGTTTTAGTTCCATGTTATCGTGAAACTAGATAAAATTTATATTATAAGTGTTGGCATGTGGGCCAAACCCACCTCTTCAAAAGGAAGAGGTGGATAGTGGGAGAGTGGGCCTCTTTGCATGAGGCCCACCTCCTACTAGCTTAAGGTCGGCCTATTTAGTATAAATAGGCAATTCCCACGAACTGAAATGAGTTTTGCCACCCAAGAACACACTCAGATGCAAAAATTACGTTTTAGTCACTCGTAGTTTTGCTAGATAGACATTCGAGGACATTCGTGGGAATCAAGCTTCGATCCACTTCGTTTGAGATCGAGCTTCGACCGGCGCCTCGCCCACAACGTTCCGGGACTTCGCGTGCTCACGCTACAAGAGGTAAACGCGTTTTAATCGAGCAATTTCGTTGTTTGATTAATTTACGTTAATTGTGTTATTAGCGTTAATTTTGCGACAAAAACCACCAATAAGTAATATTTAGATAACTTTATCTAGTTTAATCCGTGTTGGTTGTATGTGGTTGTAATTTTTTGGGAGTTATTAAGGAGCAAAACATTTTACTTATAAAAAAAATCGTAAACTAGGAACAAATTCCGATGATGCAAAATCTCTAATCCTCCTTTGAGAGAAGCTGCGTTTGTTAGATTCCCGTAACTAATAAAGTGCTAACTATTACGCTTCAGAATTAAAAAAAAAAAACACACACCATCGGCCATTTCGAGGTCCAAGAAACCCAAGATTCTGTATAGAAGTGTACGTATTTGAAATTCATAAATATGGCAGATGTTACTGAAAGTTTTATTTTGGAATAAATAAAAATTAAACCAACCTTGAATTGCAGGTTATTTTCATAGTTGAAAAGATTTTATTTTAATTTTTCAAAATTTCCTTTCAGTTTTTCGTAGCATTCGTGACCTACCTTCACATCACTTGAAATAGCCCAAGTAAAAAAATAGCTTCAAATTGATATAACTTGGAGACAAAAATCCCCCCAAAATTGGGTCGTATATTCACGGAATCAAATACCGAAAAGGTTTCGGGAATTGCTTTAGTTCAGAGAAAGAGAACTAAGAACTACGTTTATGTGTTCGAAATGTAGACGATCCTCTGTGTTATTTGTAAATGCTCCATCCATCAATTCGAAAACATATGCTTATTTATGAAATTTTATACGTAGTTCGATTATTAGGTTTACATGCGAATTTCAAACACCAATACTTAGGAATATAAGAGAGTCCAAAATGTCGGGGAATTGACTCGTCATATATTCCAAAATGCGAACTTTGAAAAGTTGGATGGTTCATCATATATTTAATAGATTCCAAAATGTTATATAAGACAAATACTGAAATTCGAACACCAATTTCAGATTAAAATTTACAATACTTGATCTATCTGTTGATTACAAGTTGGCAACACTTCACAGTTTATAGGAAGACAATTTTTCCAGAGAATATACTTGTTGGCTAGTCTCTGACTTCAGTGTTCAGGACAAAGCTGGGAAATGTAAGAGTCAATTCCCTGAACAAGAGAACCAAAGCCAGGCTTTTGAAACAGTAAACTATAACAGCAGAAAAAAATTAATATATATATCTCACAACTTTTTGTGTAGGTATGTGTTTTTAGATTCGGATGTTATAGAGATGTTGAGGACTTACTTTAGGTATGGAAGAGTCATGTTCTTAATGAGAGATGGATTCTTAGCCACAAACTGCTTCCACTCATCTTCGTCGATCTTCCCGTCCCCGTTCAAGTCCGCCTCCCGAAACGTCTGCAAGGAGACACAACGAAGTTACTGCTGAAACAATATTAGCTGCCACCTCGCAGTACGAAGAAGTGTGATGCATATTCCGATACCTTATCGACAATGGACTCAATTTCGTCCTCGATCAGCGTCAAACCAGATTCATCAAGGATAGCTAGCACCATCTCTTTCAACTTCATTGCAGACACTAAACAATTAGTTCATGAGTCCATCACGCATGAGAGAGTTCGTGGTTTTTCGTACCTCTTCCCGCTCGATGAAGCCGGTTTGTCGTAGATCATATAATCTAAATGCAACTGAAAGAAGATTGCCAATTCTAAGTCAGCAGTCATACATAATTGAGTCCTTCATACATGATGCATAATGTTTCGTACACTGCGTTTTAGCTGCTTTATCAGCATTCGGATGGAACACGCTTATGGACCGCACGAATTCTCCGAATTCTATCACACCATTCTGTTTCGTGTCGAATAGATCGAACACCTGCAGCAGATTTCAACGCAATGTTAAGAAAAGTATCTCATCTCAACAGGTCCCAAGTGCGAACCATATGCGCAGAAGCTAAGTGCAGAAGTTGGCACCCTATCAGCAAAAAGGTTCTGCTTCGTGCTACTCCCAAAGAGTGCAAGTTGGAATTCTTCCTTGTGAATTAGACCATCATCAACAATGGTACTGCTTAGCTTCTTGAATAGATCGTACAACGCCTCGACTTCGTTAACTGTAACTGCAAAACGATGATGCGCAGAAATCCGAGAGCACTCTGTCAACTTCCCGATGCACGATGAACAGTCGTAGATTCTCCAAACAACATTCTCCTTCAACAGAAAACCGAGCAACACAAACAGAACTTACATGGTGTTTCAGAAGCAAGTATGGTTGGCTCCTCATACCCAACCGGTCTCTCTATTCCACTCGCACAAAAGAACTTCTTCAACGCACGCATAACTGAGATCCAGAACAAATGCAAGTGCAAGTCAACTAAAATAACTTGCAAGTGCAAGTCAACGGAAACACACTGTTTCATCCGACTACAAATCTCATTTCAAACAAAATTGATCAAAGATTTTTGCTCATCTTAAACAACCTTCAAAAGGGTGAGAAGACACTCAAGTGGTAACAAAAATTAATTTGAAATCTCGAACTCTACCAATTAATACGAACGACAATAATATTAAATGTCAATGGGACTTGAAAGGATTAATCTTACTTGGCTATGGCTATGGAGTCAACGTGAGCCTTAAGGAAGAGATAGATGAACATATGCCATTACGCATCGTCTTGGAATGGAATGAATGTAATCACGAGCCCGATTTAAATACAATTAACTTTTCTTCCATTCTTTTCAACAACAAATCTGCAAAAGAAAAAAAAAAGAAAAAAATACGGTGTTAATTTAATTCAACGTTCTTCCAAATCTACAGTTGAGGTTGAAATTTTTTTTTGTTAATGCGGAGGTGTAAAGAATAGATTACATAATATATGAAATCCTCCCCTTCTTTTTAATATGTTAATTGACTTCCTGCGCATTGATTAAATTTGTTTAGAATATGAATATCATAATCTGCCCCTAAATAATAAGATTATCATAATGCCGACTGCCACCTCCATTTTGTCATTTTCTTCTCTTTAATTTCTTGTTTTCAATGCAATATATGATTTGGATTGATTCTGCGTAGTCAACATATATATTGTATTGCTGCCATTATTTTTGTCGAAAATATCTGTTCTCAATTATTAAAATGTAACATTATTAAAATTTGGTAGAAAATGAATTGTATGGTAGGCACATTTATTTGACCCCAAGTGAACCCAGATTGAGAAGGGAAAAGGACGAAAATGCCCCCAATTCCAGAAAAGGAATATAATATAGCACACAACCCGCTTCATTATCCAAACCCGTTTCAGGTAGAGACGCAACCCGAAAACCCACTTCACCGAACCTGGTCTCAGCGAAATGAAATTACAGAAATACCCTCCCGACGTCCTTTAATTTTCCGCGCATCTCCTCATCCCACCACCTCCGCGCATCTTCAATTCCAGGTAGGGGAAGTCAAATGAAGCCGCTCCCTTCCTCTCCCCTCGCCCGGAACAAATCCTTAATTTTGATCGTGTTTTTTTTATTATTATTTTTAATAGGTATATGTAATAATTGGGAGAGCGATCCTGGACAATGGACGCGGATTTTATTGGTAGTGAGGTGTTAGACGAAGAAGCCTTCGAATTCCAGGAGAATCATGTGAGTCTTATTCTTCTTCTTTTTAACCCTAGAATTTCCAATTTGTTTATCACGAGCTGAGTGTTTAGTTGAATTTTGGTCGATCGCGAGCCGATCGTGTTCTGCTTGTTAGGGTTTTAGGCACTGTGATGTGAATTTTATGGAATTTTGAGATTTTTTTTAAAAAATTTTGGGTGATTTTTGGAGCTAATTACGTTTTGGTCTCTACAGGATTTTCCACTTCCGGAGGTGGACGGCGAAAGATGTGGGATATGTATGGACATTATAATTGACAGAGGGGTTCTCGATTGTTGCCAGCACTGGTAACGATGACGAGCGTTTGTTGCTTCTCTCAATGTTTAAGCTCGGGTATCGAATGACTTCAGTGTTGATCTAATAGATGCTCTGGTTTATGAGTTTTCAGGTTCTGTTTTGGTTGTATTGATGACTGGGCTACAATTACAAACTTGTGCCCTCTATGCCAGAATGTGTTTCAGTCTATCACTTGTGTGCCAGTAAGCAACTGATTCTTCCATTTGTTTTGTCTTGTTCATGGATCTCCAGTTTGTCTGTCTGGTACAACTTGTTAGTTGTTACTAATTATTATTTGAAACTTTTTTGATCTAATTTTACGAAAAATATAAATGATGTTCTCATTTGTTGTATGTTTACTGAATTTAGGTTTATGACACAATTGGTGGCAGCGCAGTTGATGACGACTCATTTTCTGGGTACTCATTTATTCGCTACATCTTTTACTTGTTTTTAAAAAAAAATTACCATGAGATGGAAGTAGAGTGTGTATGTTAGCTTGGTGCTCTGTAGTCACTACAACATGCTCATTATGAGTAGACAACATTGCCACATCCACCTATTATGTCCACCACCAGCTGCATCTATCGACAGTAGCTTCTTATTCTGACTTGAAGATCGTTCTGAAATTCGTCCAGCTGTTCCCGGTAGTATTTGATTATAATTCTTTGATGCAGAGATGATGATTGGTCCATTGAAGGGACAAGCGGCACTCCGTCTATGCCATCATATTACATCGATGAAAATGTAATTACCACTCTCATGTCTTCTCTTTTAGTTTTGGTCCTTTTGGACCATGAAGTTGTCAGTTTGGTGCTCTTCATATTTGTTTGATGTTGTAAATTTTAAACATTCTGAAACACTGTTCCGGAATCAACAACCTATAAATCCCTTGATCTCTTAAGCATGGCAAGTATGTATGATTTTCTGCAGTAAACTGCGTTCCTATGCAGTGAAGTCATTAGTGCCAAGGAATCTTCCCTTTCATATTTTACTTGGCAGGAGGCTAGGAACATATCAAAATTTTCAACTTAAGTATGTGTGCATGCAAATGCACGCATATACATTTGTCAAATTGTTATTCTCAATTTAATATTGTGGTCGTTGACCCTGAGATTTAGATGAGAGACATTCTGTAGGCATGTGCATGGGAATTGTGAGAAAGTTATAATACCCAGATAATTATTGGAACTGCAGGTCTAGTTACTGGAAGTTTGCTATTTCTGAAACAAAATTGAAGCTCCATAGTATTTTATTCCAAATACAGTAGAGTTGCGAATAGTTTATCGTCAGGATCTGACACTAATGTGGATTGCTTTTGTAGGCAGTTACTTGCTTGGATGGAGACTGCAAAGTTCGAAGTGGGTCAGCAACCATTGGCGAAGATTGTAATCTCGAAACATCAATTGCATGTGATTCTTGTGATACATGGTAAAGTTTTACACCTTTACATGGTTCTGAAATTTTTGTTATTTGTTTTATGTTTTACTTGGGTATATAGCTTCAATATGAGACTTAATTAGATTCTTAGTTTCCTTTTTATTTCACTTTCTTTCCGTACTGGGGTTGTTAGAATGTTGAGTTTGTCTTTCTTGTTACCAAACTTCTTCTAGTTGTACATCTAGCCTTGCCTAGACCCCCAACCTTGACACAATCGGTTATAACCTTGTCTGAAGATGTTTGTGAAAAGACTTGCTTGCAGCCGAGCCTTTGAGAAAGCTTGGGGAAATTAGGGCTAGGATGTTCATAAAGGAAGTCTCATGCATGCAGTTTTTACATTATTAAGTAATGAGCCTTGAGCTCTGAATTGCTGTCACTATCAGTTAGGAATACTGACTCTTAAAATGCTGAGTACATCAACTCATTTATCAATGTCCTGTACTGTCTTCTCTCATGTTTCTTGTTTGGGCTAGGGTTAGAGAAAACTATTTCTAATTGTTGAAACTTATTCTGGTTCTACTTGGGCAATAGGTTTCACGCAGCTTGTGTGGGTTTTGACCCTGAAGGCTCATCCGAGGACACTTGGCTATGCCCCAGGTTATATAACTGACTCATGATTGGTCTCGCCTTACTGCAATTAGATAACCATCTGAAAGTAACTTGCTTGAATTCTTTTGGGTTTTAGTGTTGGTTTTTATCTTCTGATTTGCCTTTCTTTTTTGTCTCTTGTAGATGTAGCAAGTCTGATTCAACTTCGATACAGAGGCCAAATGGCAACTCTGTTGCGGACACTTTGCTTAGTACTTGTATGAATGAGGCTGCTTTATGTGGAAATATGTCAGTATCTGTGGCTGACACCGGAGAAACAGCTCTTGTTGTGTCAATGATAGAAGCTGACAGACCAAGTGAGAGTCTTTATACAGCTCGTAATACTGATGAGGACTTTGGACTTAATAATGGTGGCAATTTCACTGCAGAAACAACTGAACAGACTGATTTGATAAGCAAGGGAAAGGGTTCTGGGCTGTCCTCGTCAAATGATGCATTCATAAACCATTGTATGGTTCAAACTGGCTCTAATGGAACAATTAATGAAGGGAGCAGCTCGGGTGGATCTGGAACTTCACTCAGAAGGTTGTCTATGGAGCTACACGAGCAAGATGATCAACCTGGAAGGGGGCCTGGCTTTGGTCTTTTCCCTAGCTTGTTCCCTGCTGATCATTTGATTGGTACATTTTGGTCCCATGTAATTCTGTTGTCAGACTCTGATATCCAGGCTTTTGTAATTGCTTCCATATGATAGCTTCATTGTCTGCAGATGAAACTGTTCAATGCAATGATAACAAGGAGGGTGTTGGAAACTCTGGCTCAAAAAGAAAGCATGTAGAGTTCAGGTCCGTTGCAAAATTTTGGCATCTTTTCTCTTTCGCTGTTAATTTTCAACAATAGTTATTCACACTTAAGCTGATACGAGTTCTGTGGTATCACATTAAATATCATTATTCTTCAACAGCCTTTTTGCTTCCTCTCCAGCCTTCTTTCGAAACATGAGATACATGTGTTGCATGTGAACAAAATGCACGTAAAGGAACTAAACTGTCAATGTTGGTCATATAATAATTGGCTATAAAGTATAATGGTAAGCAATAATATTTACAGAACACAGATGAGGAACTAGTTTGTCCCAGTGTGAATCTAGTGGGGACTTGAAGCTTTGTTCAACTCAAAGGTTCAAATACCTGTGGAAACATTGTAAGGGGTTTGGAGATTCCTTGGAGAAAGGATGATCTAGGAAGCTTTTATTGAGTCATGCGGAAGTCTGGATGTTCTAATTTTTCTTTAGTCGTTGATTCCGAACATTCCTTGATTTAATTCTTGGGCATTTGGAGTGTGCAATTTTCTTGTTATCGTCCTCGCTGTAGTGGGAGCCGTGAATTGTCTTATGCTCCACAGTTGTTAATGGGGAGATTTATCAGGTCAACGCAAAAAGAAAAGGTAGAGATGGCCAATTCTTTTGCTCTGAATTATGGTGTGTGATTTGTGATCATCAATTTACTTTGTTCGCGAGTGGTATTATATGATCACCCCTTTGCTGTCAGTTGTGATTCAGCCTAATAAGTTGTGAAGATTGAATTGAAGAATAACCATGCACTTCTTTGTTTTTTCACGATTTGTTCCTAGAGGAAATAATATAAAGAAGTAGCAGGATGAAACAAGAGCATATCTAATAATCTGGCTCTTTTTCTTATCATTTCGTCTGTGTTGTTTGCCAGGGATAATTCTCTGGAGACTGTAGATGAAGGAACCAACTCCGATAATTTTGGTGAGGCTTTAAAGAAGAAAATCAGGGGAAGCGAGGAACTTCAGCCAGCTTCTTCTGTTGACCAACTCAATGCACCTCGTCCTGCTGATTCCCTAAAATGCCTCGCTCCAGTAGACGTTAAGAAAGATTTGAATTCTAAGCAATCTTCGAGGAGAGAAGACGTCTGTGATATTATGAGTATAGTTAAGGGAACAGGTCGTAGACCTTCTGGAAAGCGTGAGAGCCGGATGCCTGGAATACCTGCAAAGGAGACAGAGAATAAGGCTGGTTTGAGAGTTAAAAAGATAATTAGGAGAGCCAGTGATGACAAAGAATCAGCTATTGCGGTCCAGAAGCTGAGGAAAGAAATAAGAGATGCTGTCCGTAATAAATCCTCCTCTGATTTTGGGGAACATCTCTTTGACCCCGAGCTTCTGAGTGCATTCCGTACTGCCATTGCTGGGTCCACAACCGAACCCATCAGGAGTCTGCCACATACTGCCATTAAAATGAAGAAGTCCTTGATGCAGAAAGGTAAAGTTCGTGAGAATCTAACGAAGAAAATATATGCAGATTCTAATGGCAGGCGTAAACGTGCATGGGATCGTGACTGTGAAGTTGAGTTTTGGAAGTACCGTTGTATGAGGCCTACGAAGCCTGAGAAGATTGCGACTTTAAACTCAGTTCTTAACCTCCTTAAGAAGGATGCTGAAGGCACAGAGAAGGATGTGGCATCTGGGTCCCAGGAGAGAAATCCTATTCTTTCCAGATTGTATTTAGCCGATACATCTGTGTTCCCTAGGAAGGATAATATTAAGCCTCTTTCTGCTCTTGAAACTGCTAGCAATTCTGAACAGAATGGTGCACTTGCTTCAGTGGGAGAGAGTCAGAAATCATCTTCTGATGGCCAAGGTTCAAAGAGTAGGGAAGCAAATAAGATCCTGACAAAGAACAGCATAATTTCAGCTGATGATAAAGGTATCAAGGACAAAATTTTGAGCTCAAAAAATAGCAGTCAATCTAATAAAGCTCAGACAGAGAAAGGTTTCAGAGCATCCCAAGCATCACCTTTAGGTGGGCCCAAATCAAACTTATTAAAGGAAACAGTAACTAAGTCTGGCGATAGAAAAATTGACAAAAGAAAATGGGCCTTGGAGGTGCTTGCAAGAAAAATGGCTGTTGGAGGTAAAAGTGGCGAGCAAGAAAAACGAGAAGATAATGTCGACCTGAAAGAAACTTTTCCGCTACTAGTATGTATTGTGCTTGCCTGCTAAGTTGGTAGATATTATCTTATTTTTACAATCTGGTTGATATCTTCCAGTTGTGTCTATTTCTTTATCATTTGAGCAGGCTCAACTGCCAAGAGATATGAGACCAGAATTGGCGCCTAGTCATAAAAAAATTCCCATGTCTATTAGGCAGGTATGCTTAATCTCAGTAATTTCCGAGTTTAGCAGGTCTGATGTTATACTTTAGGTTTCAGCTCTTGTGAACAGTTTTTAGATTCAAGTAACCTTCCTCAGAAAAACAAATCATGATATGCTGGATTAATTGCGGTATTTTGCTTTACAGAAACAGCTTTACCGCTTGACAGAGCACTTCTTGAAGAAGCTAAATCTGTCTGAGATGCGTAGGGTAGCAGAAACAGAGTTGGCTGTTGCAGATGCAATAAACATTGAAAAGGTAGTTGCTGATCGGTCAAACACCAAACAAGGTTATTTGAACCTTTGTTCGCATGAGATACTGCGCCGTTCTGATGGCAACAGTTCCCTTAAAGATAAGGAATCAAGTTCTGAAGCTGAGTCAACAAAATCTGCAGTAGTAGAACAACCATGTGAAGATACCGTAGATCCTGATGTTCTGGATGCATTGAGGAACGCTGGTCTTCTACCAGACTCTCCTCCAAGTACTCCAAATGAGCTCCCGGCTGAAGCAGACGAGTCCAAAGTTCAGAGAGGAGACAATAATGTCTTTGAAATAGATGCTAATGCAGATGTGGATATTTATGGTGATTTTGAATATGATTTAGAAGAAGAAGATTATATAGGTGCTACTTCTGTGAAAGTCTCCAAGCAACCTGTGGAAGATGGCGAGTCAAAGTTGAAAGTAGTGCTAACTACACTCAAATGTGATGTTCTGATCGACACTGAAAATGCCAGCTCTACTGAGAAGTTTGAAAAAATGGAGGCACCTCATGTTCCTCCATTGCAGGAGAATCAAAGTGATGTAGGGATAATCAGCTCAACCACCGAGGTTCATGCGACGGAAGCCATGCATCATGAAGACAGTGAAGAGCCGTCTCTTGCAGAATGTGAAGAGTTATATGGCCCCGACAAGGAACCTACAATTGACAAACATCCATCGGAGATACCACATCGGCAGCCAGATTCTGAAGTCCCCGAAGAGAATGCTATTCATGGAGGAAACAAAAAGCTTGTCTCAGGCCAGGCTGATGGCAAAGATGTTCCGGCCTCTCATGAGTGCAATGGAGATACAGCAGCTGGTCGCCTTCAAGTGAACGAGAGAGTATCGGGCAGTGACAAACCCAGTCTTGACTTAAGCAAGCCCAATGACGGGAATTCAGTTTCCAAGAAGGTACTTGAAAACTCGTGCAACGCCTAGTTGCCCTTCTACTGTTTTTTTATTATTTCATTTTTGTCCCTAGTAAGGTATTTGAGGGCTATAAACAAAATGTGCAACACATGGATGAGATTGGTCTTTTACTTAAATTATTTAGTCCCATAGGTTTTCTTGTATCCTAGTTTTGCTTCCAGGCTAAACTGACACTAACTGCATTTCAGGTTGAAGCATACATCAAAGAGCACATAAGACCCTTATGCAAGAGCGGTATCATTACAGCTGAACAGTATCGGTGGGCTGTCGCGAAGACCACGGACAAGGTCATGAAGTTCCATTCCAATTCCAAGAATGCAAATTTTCTGATCAAGGAAGGGGACAAGGTGAAGAAACTTGCTGAGAAATATATCGAGGCGGCTCAGCAGAAGGGAGACAAATGACCGATCGTCTGCTTCAAAGTCCGGCATCTTCTCAAGCTGGCCTTTCTTACCCGTTTGCATTTTAGGGTGTGATCACATGATGATGCTTCTGATGTCGGCATTATTTTTCCTTCACATGAAGGAAGCTCTTTTGTTTCTGAGGGAAAGATGAAGGAGCTAATTTTCAGCTCCTACTTTTGTTCTTTCCATTGACAGTACTTTTCTCGTGCTAAATTCTCAGACAGGTGGGCTCGTCGGTCTGCAAGTTGTACAATGTACATATTTTGAATCTATCAAATTGGGTTTATAATCTAAATCCGATCTGCTTAAACCCCTTAAAAAGGTAAAACAGTGTGCAGCTTCAAATAGAATTGGTAGCAATATTCGGTTCTAGTGAGTGCAACCAAAGACGACTCTTTAAGTACAAGGGCCTCTAACACTCAATTGTGGTGTAAGGTTCATGATGAACACTTTTAACCAATTCATTTACTGATTGGTTAAGTGTGTTCAATTTTTTGCAATGAAATTGTTCATTTGCATATATAATGAAATTATATTACTAAAAACAATTTGGTGTACCATTAAACGTAATGCGATGTAAACTAAACGGAACAATTGTTTTGTTTTGGTTTGTGACTACTCTCTCCTTTAAAACCATGATATGACTAACACCTTACTACAAAAAATTATAGGGAAAAATCTATAGATGGTCCTGAGATTTCAACATTATTGCGACGTAGTCCTGTGATCTGAAAACGTTGTATTTGGTCCTGAAGTTACGCGTTTTTTTTGCAAAAGAGACTCGGGTGACATTCTGAAGGAAAAAATGCTCTGAACCAAATATAAATTATCAATTTTGGTTCCTTCGTTTTTATTATGTATGTTGTAAACCCTTCTTTTCAAAAGAATAGTACATAATGTTATATAATAAAAAAAATCTAGCATAACATATAAAACAGCGTTATTTGATAATTCTCTACAAAATCTAAACATTTTAGAAATACTTCGAAATGTATTAAATTTTTCTAGTCATAAAAAGATTTCAAATTTAAATTCTATGTTAAATCTATTTTAATTCGAACCACTTCAATTAAAAAATTTACTAAAAACATGGCTTCCAAGAAAATTGGAAAGTATATTATGAGGATTGTGGACAGACCAAAAAGTTCGCATAACACACTCCTACCAGAAAAGAAAGTTCACATAACACTCATAAACCTTAAAAAAAATTGATTAACAAAAGTATTTTGCGCATTGATTGGTACAAGTGACAAAAAAAATTTACTTACAAAATTTAAAAAATCTAACAAATTATTTTTTGATCTTCGATATTTTTTGATATCTCTATTTTAATTTTTAATATTCTTAATAACATTTTTTTTATCTTTTAAATTTTCCATAATATAACTCTTAGGTCCCTAGAATTTGATCTATAAAGTTATTTTTTTGCCTGAATCTTTTTCAATATAATTAAAAGAGAACTGGTGATATGGTACTACGGTAGTACTACCTTCCTCGTTCACTCTCCATTGGCGGTCGCCCCACTAAAAAAAACAGAGACACGCTTCTACCCCTCCTCCGTCCCTGAATCTGATCCCTCCCAAAAAAAAATAGGAGAGAATAATAATAATAATCTCAATAACCGCTACCCATTTCCACAGAGGGAGCCACCCGAAATAGGAAGAAAAAAAAAAAGAGGACCGGTCCTTGTCTTTGTGTGGTTGGAAAAAAAACCAGACAAAAAAAATATGTGCATCGGAAACTGCGTCAGAGACGACAGGAGGAGTCTACTCCTTGTCGGGAAGCTAAAGAAGAAAAGCTTAAGGAAGAAGAATAATGGCTTCTTCCAGCTATCTTTCTCTTTGATTCTCTTCCTTTGGTGCCTTGTCTTCTTGTTCTATTCCAGGCTTGGCCTTAGCCACGTTAATGGAGGTGAGATTATAAGGCTCAAAGCTCTCTTTTTTTTCCTTACCATGTTTCTATTTTTGAGTTATGGGAGGAACCCAATCCGTAATTTGTCTTTAATCTCATTCATTGTTTTATGGAAATCTGCCTGTTTTGATTGTCAAGTTGGAGCCTTTACGTGATAATTCGGATGTTTTGCTCTTGTTTTTAGGATGGTTAAAGGAATAGCATTCGACCCTTTATTCGGATTTCTTTCTAAGCCATCGTTTTGATGCTTTGATGTTGATGTGGTAGCAATTCTTTTGCAGAGGATTTGGCTTTCCATGGCGGGCGGGTTGATCATGCTTATTCGGAGGTTGTTAATGGAAGCAATGCCAATGGAAGTGCCATGGTTTTAGAGTTTGGTTTTGTTGGAAATAATCTGAGCAGTTCTCTGTTACCTAGTAATCAGAGCAGTTCGAACGTGTGTAAAGATTTTGCTAACCACAATTGCTCTTCTCCACTGACAAATAGTCTAGAGGAAGTAATATGGAATGCTTTGTACAGTGGGAGTTTCAGTGGTTTGCGAGATGCCGGCAAATCAGATACTGGTAGTGAGAAGGAATCACCGAGCGGGAAGGCTCAGCATCCCACTTATCTTAATTTTGAAGAGTTTCGCAACATTACAAGGTCGGAGAAAGATCAGACTGTGTCCGGCAGACTTGTTAACATCACTCACCGTCTTGAAACTGATGGGAAAGAGTACAACTATGCATCTGCTTTGAAAGGTGCGAAGGTGGTAGCACACAATAAGGAGGCAAAAGGGGCAGGTAACATACTTGGGAAGGATCATGATAAGTACCTGAGAAACCCGTGTTCTGTCGGGGGGAAGTTTGTTGTTATTGAGCTCTCAGAGGAAACTTTGGTTGATGTTGTCAAAATTGCAAACTTTGAGCACTATTCGTCTAATTTCAGGGAGTTTGAATTGTTTGGCAGCCTGAATTACCCGACTGAGACTTGGACGTCGATAGGAAAATTTGTTGCAGCAAATGTCAAGCAGATTCAGAACTTTAAGCTGCCTGAACCGAAATGGGTGAGGTACTTGAACCTGAGTTTGCTCAGCCACTATGGTTCAGAATTTTATTGCACACTCAGTGTTGTGGAGGTTTATGGTGTGGATGCAATTGAGCGGATGCTCGAAGATCTCTTCGTGACACCCGAAGAACCTGCTCCGAAGCAGCTGCCAGTGCCCAATTCTACTGAAACACCAACTTCAAAGAAAGAACCAAGTTCAACTCCTGAAGGTCGGAGTGGAAAAGTCCAAGATAAGGCTGGCAATGGCAAGACAGTGGCAGAAAATGTAGAAGAAACTCAACGGCTTCCAGAAAAGGTCACGAAGAATCCTGTAATTGAGACAAAGATTCCTGATCCTGTAGCTGAAGTTAAATCGCAACCAGTTAGCCGGGTACCAGGTGACACTGTCCTCAAGATTTTGATGCAGAAGGTGAGGTCGCTTGAGCTGAATTTAGCTATGCTTGAAGATTACATCAAACAATTAAACCGAATGCAAGGAGATGTCTTCCCGGAGCTCGATAACGAGCTATCCAAGATGTCTGCTCTCTTGGAGAAGAGCAAGGCAGAAATCAGGGATCTTATGGAATGGAAGGCAAATGTGGTAATGTCTGGCATCTGGGTTTCTTTTCCTAGAGGACACTGTTACCAAATTTCTAACCACAATCTCTCTCTTTTTGTTAAGGAAAAAGCCCTCGCGGAGCTTGATGCGGTTAAAGCTGTTGTTTCTTCTCGTCTGGATACCTTGGCAACGGAAAATAAAAAGCTGAGGTGCGAAGATCTTCTATTAGGGGTTAAATACTATTCTGCAATACTTGTGAGCCATGAAATCTGATCCTAAATGCACTCTTTCTCTTTTATGGTTGCAGATTAGATGTTGAGAAGGTTGTTCATGACCAAGCAAACATGGAAAACAAAGAGCTTGCGGTGCTAGCAGTGAGTTTTTTCTTCATGTGCTGCGCGCTAATCAAGCTAGTCTCAGCTCGAGTTTCGACGTTATTAGGATCACAGCAGTCGGATAAAGTATCCCGGCCGAGTAGGGGTTGGGTTATGATACTCATTAGCAGCACAATGACAATGTTCATCACCTTGCTCTCTGGCTAAAATTACACTTAATATTTTCCCAAGTTCAAACCTAAAGTTCTCAGCTTCTTTTGGTTCTCCCATTGTGATGATGGGTTAGCACCAAACTGATGTAGGTCAGCTCTAATCCCAACTAACAATTAGGTTTAAAACGAGCATATCATCTTGGGCTAGCTGAGTTCACATCCGGGAACATAACATGTTGGAATTTCCATACCAACACTACTAGTACACGAGCCTGTCCCAATTAGTGCAGGGATAGGGGCAAGGGAAATACAACTTTGTAGCAAAGAATTTCTTCTTTTGATTGTGTAATTTATGTAATTATAGGAAGCCATAACTTATTGTAGGAGTTGGATATTATATGACCCATGCAATGCAGCTTTTTTTTTCATTTGTAAAATTTCACTCTATAGTTTGGACTTTCCGTTACTTTCTTGTACTTACATAATTTCAGGGATTTATATCAACTGATATCTAAATAAAACAAGTTTTGACGAGTAAAAAAAAAAATTCAAGTAGAACTTCAGCAATTTGAATACAAGCAGTTTGCATTTAAGTGCGCCACACCATGTTTAAACTTGTATTGGAAAAAAATGTTCTACCAAAACTATAATAGAAAAACTATGAACTACTTATGCGTCGCAATGAGAGCAATTATTGTGTCACATTTTTCACCTTTTCTCTTTCCTTTTATTAATTATTTTTTGTCTTTTGCGTATTACATTATTGCACATATAAGTTTTTTATGTCTCCACATATTCTTAGTATTTAATTTTATTTATAAGTGTAAACAATACTATGATAAAATTTATTCATATATAATATAAAATTGAATAATATGTTTTTTTTTCTTGTCTTGTGATATTAATATGTAACACAAACTAATAAAATGATATTTCATGTGAAGATTATAATTAACCCTGCCATTTTAGACATAATTAATCTTATCATTTTAATATAATCGGACATGTCATTTAAACATAATCAACCTTGCTATTTTAATATAACTTGACATGTCTTTCAGATATAATCAACCTTACAATTTTAATATAGCCAAACATATTGTTTGGACATGTTCAATCTTGTCATTTTAATATAAACTGACATGTTATTTAGACATAATCAATATTTTCATTTTAATATAATCAAATACATTATTTAGACATAATTAACTCTGTCATTTTAATATAAACAGACATATGATTTAGACATAAATCATAATTACATTTAATTTCGTCATAACTAGTTATGTTAATTTTTAAAACGTTTGAGTTTAATTTGAGAATAAAAAATGTTACAAAACTAATCACCATATAAAACTAAATACAGAAATTGTTTAGTTGTTATTTATTCTCCTTAATTCTTCTATATTTTCAACTACTTAATATTTTAATATACAAATTATAAAACTAACTTAATTATCTTAATACGTTTATGTTGAGTTATGACTTATGAGAGAGGAGAAGAAGCCGCCGGGGGTTACACGCGCCAGAACGCGCCTCGCCTCTCTCAAGTTGAGTTACGGTTCACGAGTCCCACGCCAACTCAGCCCTAACCTCCCTCCACTGCGTTTTCTCTCTCTTCCGCCAAAAGTACGAAAACGCCCCTCCCCGGCGCTTTCCTTCCGGATAGGAAAAAAAAATCCGGCGAACGGAAGTTATCAATAAACGAGAGGAGGTACACACCGGTGGTCATATGTTATACGGCGTCCCGGATTTCATGTCTCATCATCGCCGCGAGGGATGGAGATTTCGATCCTTCTCGACCACCACCAGCAGCGGCCCCTCCTCATAGCCTCCTCTCTAGTCATTCTCTCTCTCCTCGCAGCCGTGTTTCTCCTCCGCTTCCGTTCCCGTTCCCGCAAGTCCCGCCGCTCTGATCGCGACCTCGCCGCCGGCGAGATGGCTGTGACGGAGAGGCTTACCGGCGCGTCGATGATGGAGCAGCTGGTTCCGGAGATCACCACGCACACGCTCAGCTACCTGGACTACCCCAGCCTATGCCGACTCTCCATGACCAACTCCCTCATGCGCAAGGCCGCTAACGACGACAATGCCTGGAAGGCTCTCTACCACAAGGTGAAATTTCCATCTATTTTTGTTTTTTGGGAAAAAAAATTGGTTAGAGTTTGAGCGGTTAGGGAAAAGCCTAATTAGGAGGAGTTCGTTTTGTTGGAATTGGGGTTAGGATTTTACGCTGGAGCAAGACAGTGTGACTCCAGTGAACGGGTGGAAGGCGTACTATGCAGCGACCAGGAGCGTCACGAATGTGAACAGGCAGTTCTTTACCATCATCAGGGAACGGTCTCTTCCCGACATGAGTAGTTTCTGGCTCAATGCGGATTACGTCAAGTGCATCCATGCCAGTGGTGAGCGTTTCTCTGGGTGAGTTCCTGCGACTTATTGGCCGTTCAATTGTGGTAGAATGAGGATGATTGTTGGAAGGTTTTTGTTGCTTGTGTTCGTGCTTTAGCCGATTTCTAGTGGGACTTGATTTATGAGGGGTTTTGTGAGTTTTATGTACTTGATGCATTTTCCTTTAATTGATTGCTGTACTCTTTGCTGGTCCTGCTGGACTAATCATTTTCTCTGGTTGCTTAGTTGTTATCTTCGGGATTTTGAACTGGATGTTGCTGTGGGTGGTTAAGAGATACATAAAGTTTGTTTAATGGTTGACTGCATTTCGTTGTCCATGGGGTGTGACACTTGCCCATCCTTGCTTTTTAATGACACACATTTGATTACCTCATTGGCTTATTGGTAAGCTCCTATTACTTGGAAAAGCTGCTGACGATCTCTTTATCTTCTTGTGTGGATAAAGCAAACAAAAAGTCCAAGAGATTCAGTCCATCACATGTGCACACATCAGATAAGAAGTGAAAGTATCTTTCATGGAAACACTAGAAGTATTTGTCCAAGCCTTCCCTTCTTCTTAAATTCCCTTAGTTACTTCCTCAAAATCACCTCTCTTTTCTACTGTTAAGTTCCTATAGTATACAGAATACTGAGGCTAGTTTTGTTTTTGGAGTGTGAATAAATGGACTTAGAAAATAAGTCAATGGAAATCTTCGAAGTAAAGATGTCAATGTCTAGAAGTTTTCTGACGTTTCTTGATTTGCCCAGATTAGTTCTCATAGTTCAGCTTCTTGCTAGTGATAATCTGTTGAACACCTATCTTGTTGATGTGAAATCAAGGCTGAATTACTGGGTATACTAAATAGGAAGACTTAGATTGTACATATTGGTTATAGGATCATAGCATCCTTTGCGTTGATTCTGTACTTATCTTAAAATAGTTTTATCCATGAAAAATGTGAACAGTTAATTAGTGAGTGTGTGAACAGTTTGTTCATGGTTGATAGTTATTTGGTAATTCTAGTAAATGGAAGGATTCTAGGCCATGAAGAGAAAATTATATATTTTGTTGGCGCATTTATATTTTTTTGGATTCTATTGCTTTAACTTTGTATTTCGTACTTTTCATGGCTGTATACTGGTACATATATATTGTTGAAGAGATCTATTTTTTTTTTTTTTGCATTGCTTTTTGGATCCCTGTTTGTGCATTGAACTTTGGCTCATTTCAGTGAACTTTAGCAGTTTCATTGATTTTAGTGGAGTCTAGTAGCCACTATGTTAATGTTAAGTATGTATATAGGAGTTGCATTTGCCTACTGCATTTGCCTACTGGCTAAGAAGGTGACGGGGTGGCATGGCAGAATATTGTCAATTCTGGGTAATGAACCTTACATGGACAATCTGAACCATGGTGTGGCTTTATGCATCTACGGATTGAGTACGTGGCTTTATTTATTCTAGTCTGAAACTTAGATGTGCGAGTATTGTCCTCCATCTGCTAGTTTGGTGATAAACATTGTAAGTTAGTAATTGGAAAACACATTTTCATGTCATACTGTGAGTTTTCAGAGCACTTTCCACTCAGAAGGAAAATTTCTGGTTTGGTCGTGATACTTGCATATGGATGATTGGGAAAATGAAAAATCAGAAACTAGATTTTGGAGTTTGAATCTGCCTTCAGAACTATTGATTTAAAGTTCAAGCTTGTAAATTCGTTGGACGGATGTCCCTTGCCCTGTCATTTTACCGAATAAATTGGTGTCTAATTTGTTTGAACCCTGGCCACTCTAAGCACGAATCTTCACCCCTCCATTGTACACTTTGAGAAAATGTTCTCTGGTCGGCAAAGTGAACGTCATTGTTATTTACTAGGTCTTCTCCTTGAAAAAACTTGTGAACTGTTAATTTTTGCTCCCTGCTTAATCGTTCCTAACCTAGAGTGATATGCCGTGGCCATCCAGGTACAATGCTGTAATACAAAGTTGGCAGATGGCGTTTAATTGGGACCTTGGAGTTGACTTCCAGCTGCGGGATGTACGAGCAAGGGTAATGACAGACATGGCTTGGGTGACGATGGTAGCATATTATGATGTCGACGCAGGACCTTTTCGCATAACCAACGTCTTCGAGCTCCACAACGGGCAGTGGCACATGGTTCACCACCACAGCTCTGTGGACGGGGAAGTGGTGGGTCAACATATTGTGCATGGATAGGAGAAGAGAAGAGAAGAGAAAAAGGATACAAGACGAGAAGTAAGTTACGTCTTGGCAAATAGAGATGTTATTTTAGCTAGGGGGATCAAGTTTCGTGAAATTTTCTCCGTCATTAAAATGGGAATATCGTGTTAAGCGTGGCCCATCTGAGTTTCTCTTTTCTTTAGGGAATTAGGCATCCAGTTTTCTCTTATTTTTCTTAGATACAGAGAGATGAAATTTTTCGAAGAAAGAATCAATATGATGAAATTGCAGAATTGTACATGTATTTTTGTTGCCTTAATTTCTCTCGCTACCTCTTGGCTTGCCTTGCAGAGTGCCACGGTAAAGTTATCGCGTGACGCTTTTTACACACTTGTTGTTTCGTTGTTGTTCTTTCGGCAAAATTTTCAAATTAACACATCTTATGCTCTTAATTGCAATGAGTTTAAGAAATTTTATGACAAAAAAAAAAGAACCCCATGCAGTGCCTGGTCAAAAGAACGTCAAATTATATTAGTAGTGAACAAAAATTTTCACACTCAACTCTCAAGTATATAACCACCTGGGTTTTCCACGTTTGTTTCTTGTACCATTTTGTGCCAGATGAAACAAGTCCGAGTGGGAATTGCTAATGGGTTCATCTCAAGTACTTTCAGTAATTTTACGGGTACCAAAAAAATACTTGAAGAAAAAAAAAAGACACTAAAGAACAACAGTTTTTTGCTATAAAACTCCATTCAAAATGACCGTACCCAAAGTAATTTAATTAAACTTGAAAACGTATACTTGAAATTAAATCGACGGGCAAAACTTCCTTTGTAATGTAGCCATCAAATTTAATAAAATCATATATATAATTTTTAATCAGAGCAGAGCAAGAAGGTTCCATGGTCTAGCGGTTAGGACATTAGACTCTGAATCTAGTAACCCGAGTTCAAATCTCGGTGGAACCTCGCATTTTCAACCTTTTTTTGCTTCTGCCGCCTTATCCACTCTCCTCCCCCAACCAACGGCATTAGGAGCTCTCAGAGAGAGAGAGAGAGGAGAGAGAGAACAAATAATATATATCTTGGGAGAGTGGAGGTGGTGTGAAAATGGCAACCACCACCCATCTTTTCTCTCTTCCTCCTCCTTCCTCCCAAAACCTTGTCTCTTCAATCCCAAACGCTAACTCAAGGAGCTGGCCGTGTTTCCCACCTAGGCCTCCTCCTATCCACTCCCAGCGTGTCTCTTCGTCTACTTCTTCAGCTCCTTTGGCGGATGTTGGTTCATCCCAAGAACCCGGCAATGACCAGTTCCCTCCTAGGTACTTAGAATGGCACTCGCTGAACATTTCCTTTCGCGCTTCTGGTTTAGACCAATCAGAGATATTCAAAGATCAGTGTTTTTTTCGCTTCCCCGTCTGTTTTGGGTCGTCTCAGTTCCTAAAGTTTCTATCTTGGTTCATAGTTGTGAGCCTTTTTGTTGCTTTTCCTGTGAGCTAACACAGAGTAAAAGATCTCCTTTTGCCCCTTCTGGTTTAGATCCATTAGAGATATGGAAATGATGGCCCTAAAGACCGGTGCTTTTTCCGCTTCCGGGCTTCTTTTGGGTCGTTTTGGTTCCTAAAGTTTCTGTCTGGGTTCATAAGTGTGAGCATTTTTTTTTTTTGCTTTCATGGTGACCAATGAAGAAGCCGGCGTTTCGATCACCCTGGCAATAGTTCTGAAGTTATTCGCAACGAACTCTGCACGAAATGTTAGAAACTGCTGGAAATGAGTTGTTGCTCTGTTCTCACAGTCTATTGTTCTGAACTACTTTCTGATTGTGAGTTGCAAGCAGGCTCTGTTTAACCATCTTAGCTTTTGATTTCTTGCATTGCAGCAGTTGTAAGGCTTGTGGAAAGGAGGAAATGGAAAGAGGGTGCAATGGTGAGGGGAGGATTCAAGGTGGGATCGCGACTGTACCAGGATTTGGTTGGTGGCCGATTAAGGCTTATAGGCCGTGTCCAGGATTTGTGGCATCTGGTGGCAGGTACAGACGGAAAGGGCAAAGCATGGATGATGTTGCCTCTGGGGGAGGAGGGAGAGGAGCGTCCGCGGGGATCGACGATGAGGTTCAGACGAGGTAAACCAGTTGGGTATCCAGGAGGAACTTTGTCTTTAAATAATGTGTCCTAGGACTGAGTATACATCTCTATGATTTGTGGTCCTTGTTCGTTGTCTGGTTCTCATTTACTCAACTATAGCTACTACAGCCTCCGGCTCTTATTGTAGATAAATTCGTAATCCAGAGTCTAAGAGTAACCTGTTTAGCTGGTGCAGCTATGCCTTACAAAGGTATTTCTATTAGTTGAATGAATTGTGTTAGTCTGTGTGACAACTGAAACTTAACTGTTAGTTGAATGATTTCGACTTGTGCAGGAAGAAAAAGACGAGTCAAAGGAAGTCTTAAAGAGGTGATAGATATCTGGTTCAAGATCACCTGATCATGCTATACTTTCTGATTCGAGGGACGAATCCCTTGGAACATTTTGAAGGCCAATACTTTTCCACGATATTATACAGAACGAACATCTTCTCTGATACAATTATCTCCCCAATGTATAGATTCTTGTATTCTGATCTTCTAATGTAAGAATCTCCATTTTGACAACTGCTTATACAACATGTCTTATTGTTCATTGCCTTAAATTTTGGCTTCTCCGTCTTTTAACGTCGTGAAATTTTGGCTTCTCCATCTTCTAACGTCGTGAAATTTTGGCTCAATGTTCTGAATGAATTTCGTAGCAAAATATTTGGTACGTGTAGCAACAAAAAGAGTTGCAATAGCTGGAGTTAGATGGTTGAGATAATACCATTAGAAGATCTGGTTGGCAGTTCAAATACATTGTTCATTAAATAAAACATTAAAAAATATGAAAATTCATTTGAAAAAATATTGTCGTTTTCATATTTTACGGATTAGTTTTATAATTTCTTTAAGAAATAACTCAGGAAGTATCTTCTTCTTAGAATTTTATTTCAATATAAAGTTTAATTAGACAAACATACAACATAATATAGTATGCAAATCGATGAAACCTTATTAAAATTCAAAACTCTGTCTGAAAAACAAACTATTTCTGGTAATTTAACTACTAGTAAGTTGCTATCATGGTACACAATTTAATCCAGTAAAAGAACAATTTAGTTCTGACATAGAGAATCAACTATACGTAACGCAGGAGAGTAGAGTAAAATTGGCAACTGGCCAGTGACGCACACATACGGCTATTGCCCAAAACTTAACTCCCTCCCCGAAACGGATATTTTGATATTTTCTTGAATTATACTAAGTTTCTGCTTGATTTAGCGGATTAAATGTAACGATCAGTTTGGTTATCAGCTGATCGGCTGTCGACTGATAGCATTCAAGTTAACTTATCAATTGTCGAGTATTCAGATGATATAAATAAAACTTTGTCCCCAGCAGCAAGTTCATTGCTTTCCCACCTTCGAAAATAAAAAAATAAAAAAAATAAAAAGCCGTGGACCCTAAAACCCACGCAAAAACTCAAGAGGGGGGCGTTTATGGAGCCGAAGGAGAAGATAAGGGTGGAGCAAGCGGTTCGGGAGATCCTGGAGGAGTCCGACATGGAAACGACGACGGAGCACCAGATTCGGAAGCTGGCCTCCCAGCGCCTCGACACCGACCTCAACCTCCCTCACTACAAGACCTTCGTCCGCCAAGTCGTCAACACCTTCCTCGACGACCAGGCCCGCGCCGCCTCCGCACCCGCCCCCGGCCCCGAGCGCGACGACGACGGCGATCTCATCGTTTGTCGGGTCGGTTTGCGTTTCTAATGCTTCTTTGTTAATGATTTTGATCGGCGGTTATTAAAATTTGATCGTTAATTTTTTTGTCGGTTTAGTTGTCGGATAAGAGGAGGGTCACGATCCAGAACTTTCGGGGGAAGGCGTTGGTCTCGATTAGGGAGTTTTATAAGAAGGATGGCCGGGAGCTCCCTAGTGCTAAAGGTTTTTAGCCCTAACTTCAATAACTTCTCTCTTTTAGCCCGCTCTGATACTATGTTAAACCCGACTCACTTGCAACTAGCAATGTGATGATCCCAATAATGAGTATATATATTTAGTAGTCAATTGCATGAGTTTAGAACTTTGGATGAAGGAGATTTTCGATATGATATCTACTTTCAGAGAATAGATATTAGTCCAATTGCAGAGGATTTGGTCGGGAACTGGGTTTGATATAATGTGTGCTTGAATTGTATTGTGGATGATTATTCAATATTTATGTTTTCTGTTATAAATTTCGGTTGAGAACCATCTCTTGATCTCGAAGGTATCCCTTTGTAACTTGTAAGTGCTTGGGATTTCATTTAGAATTTGTTAACTAGAGCCACATAGGTGTCCTCTGAACGCCCGATTATTTGTATGATTACAGCTAATGAGTTATGCATGTTTGTGCTTTGTTGTTCATTACCTGAAATTGACATGCTATGAACTACCAGGCATTAGCTTGGCTGAGGACCAATGGTCGGTGCTAAAGAAGAGTATGCCTGATGTAGACAAAGCCATAAAGGAGATGGAGGAGAGACTCTAATATGTAACTCTTTTGGAGGCTGTAGGTTTGGGGCACTGTTGTGAATGTACCACCTTTGTACACCTTGATTTTGTTGGTGGTTGTAATATCAAGCATCCGAAAATAAGAGGTGCAGTTTATGCATGTGGGCTGACTATTTGGAGTGTTTTTTGAATCTTCACTGTACTTGGAACCCTCCCTAACAGTTGTGTTAGAAATTCGAAATTATGTTGAGAAATAATGCAGAAGTTGTTGATCCCTTACGGACTTGTGTTTAACTATTTGGCCATGTTAGCCTGCTTCCGTGCATGTGTAGCTTTCTCAGCTGAGCTGCAGGAGACTTGAAGTCTCTGCCCCGTGTGTTAGTTTCCCTTCGTATTTAGCATCCAATTCCAAGTTCATTAGTTAAATTTATGTATCCATGTTTACTTCTTCATTTATTGTGCTACTTGTATTCTGGACTATTTTAGAGTCTCCGTTATTTCATGTTGGGCATTTTGCATTTGCATTCTAGGATCACAAGTTTCTGCACTAATGTGATGTAACATGCTTCTAGTTTATTAGAAGTGGAAGTAGAAATAGGTATATAGTGTCACATCTCTCATGACACGACTACTTTATTCGAACGTAAACTATTTTGGCCAGCCAACTTGATAGGTGCTCCTATCGAAGTCTTTTATTCCATGTTCTTCGTGCTTTGGCCTTCAGTTGATGCTGGAACAATGATTTGGAGGAAATTGGTTAGTGTCAAGCTTATTGATTAGTAAAGATGAGACAGTGTATGCTAGCCTATAGATGACTGCAGATAACAAAAATAAAGCAGAGATGCCAAAAGGAACTCACGTGTCGCAGTTGATTGTCTTGGAGATGGGAATATTCATTGGAACTTTGCATGCTCGGGGAAGAGATGAAGCTGAATCTTGCTTAATGTTGGGCATGTTTGCAGCAGCTGCTTTGAGACAGCTACATGCAGCCCGTCTATCGTCTGTAGTTGGAGTGATTGTCTGCAAACTCGTCAATCCTTCGCAACACTTTTGCGAAGGATTGCCTCCTTCAGTGGTGAGGTAGGACATGCAGTCAGCCAAGCACAAGTCGACTTGACCGCAGCTGACAGCCTCTGCGGGTTTCACCATGGAGTGTACCACGGACAGCAGGAACAGAATAGCATAGACAACACCCTTCATCGTGTAGCTGAAACTTGACCAGGTAAGTAAATGGTAAACTATTTCACTCTGAAGTTCCCTTGCTTGTATTTGGTGCTCTGAACCGTGCATCGGATTAGCCTATTTATAGGGTCCTTCGGGCTATAGCATCTGCCAATGGCTAACAATAATCAGTTAGGTTATTTTAGTTTTGTAGCTTTTGTTTGTGTCATCGGCTTGTCCCATCTTAAGCAATGGACAAGCTCCACGATTTTTTTTACTTGGCCGTCTTTGTGGTTTCAGCTTTTTTTGGTTTCTGGGCAGTCCAGTGACGAGCCCTTTAACAACCTTCAATAATGGCGATCAAGTGTAAGATATCTTGAACAAGTATAACGTGACACTGCATTAATAGAGAGTAGGCAACATTCTTACGTCACAAAACCACTGCTTGCTATTTTTAGAGAACAAGATAACCAAAATCCTTTTGGTTTTTTATTCTTTTCTACAATTGGCCTCGATTTTGATGTAAAATCTTTACCAAAAAGAATACGAATTGATCTAAATGGTAACATATTTAGATTATCTCAATAAAATATTTAATTCAAGTCTCACACTATTATTTTTGTTTACCAACGATAATTTATTAAGAAAAAATGACCGAAGAGAACAACTATGAAAAGCTAAAAATGAATATATAAGTTTATAATTTAGGAATAAAAAATCATAATTATAAACTAACAAATATGTTTTTAGGTTTTCATAGTTATCCTCTCGATTATTTCTTACATACTTTCAAAAAATAATTGTATAAAACCTTTCAAAAAAGTTTTGGTAAAAACTCACTCACATACTTTGTAGTTTAGTCATTTTGATTTTGATACCACATATTTAAAATGCATAAAATTAGTAAGGTTTGGAGTTTTGTCACTTTCTTATAATATTCAACTAGTCTCGTGTACCTTACACCAAAAAAAAAACTAGTCTAGTGTACCACGTCAGCTCAATTTTTCTACTAAATACGATTTTTGTAAGATATTATACTATTCTTAATTTGGCACTTCTGTTCTCGGTAGCTAACTAACATAAAGAATAAATGTGGAATATACTATGTTTAAGGTCATTGTTCCTTTGCACAGTGATCACTATTTGAAGAATGGGCCAGGATTCGGTCCTGGATGAGCAATATGGCCCAGGACCACCGTCCTGGAAGAGAAAAGAGAGACGAGGAAGAGAAAAGGGAGGAGAATTAATTAATTGGAACTCTAATTAATTACTGATATTAATTATCAACTATTAATTAATCAAATGTGGTTTTCTTAGTATGTTCAAGTGGTTTTCTTAGTATGTTCAAGTGATTTCTAATGTATGTTCAAGTGGTTTTTGCCTAGTATGTTCAAGTAGTTTTCTTAATATGTTCAAGTAGTTTTCTTAGTATGTTCAAGTGATTTTTTTAGTATTTTCAAGTGGTCCCCAATGAATGTTCAAGTGATTTCCTGCAAATGTTCAATTAGTTTCTTTCTATATGTTCAACTGGTTTTCTTGTGTATGTTCAACTGGTTTTCTTAGTATGTTCAACTAGTTTTTTTAATGTGTTCAACTGGTTTTGTCAAAACCACTTGAATATATTGGCAAAACCAGTTTCAGGACCGAATCTAGTCCCTTTGAGAATAGGTGTGCAAGGTTAAAGTTTTGAACGCTCAAACTAATGAAAAAGCTCGTCTAAAACATTAATTGTGATACCGCTACAGTGACGATTAAAAATATGTTATTTCATTTAGTCAGCAAAAAGTAAAGGAACAACCGAAATTACAGATATTGTGTACTAATTTGTAAGTTTTGGTGCGGGCATCTACGATTAGGACGATTACATAATATTCCTAACATGCGGAAGTACAGCTAATAAATACATCACAAACTCTTGGAATACAATCCAATACTTTCCTCTCATCTGCCAAATCCACCTAAGCTAAAACACACCCACACCACATGAATATCCTGAGGCCCTCCTAAATCCTAATAATGAACATCAAACGCCACCAAATTCAAAGCTTCAATTCCAAACAAACTAGGACCACGTTTTTATTAAAAAAAAATAATATAATAGCTAACCCAACCATCCAAAACCTCTAGCCCCATAAAAATGTGGAATACTAGCCCACCATAATTCAATCCACATGTCCATTATACAACTATTCTATTATATATTCCATAAGTTTGCTCTCTCTAATACTCTCCTTCTCTCGTCTTCACTAGAAACCACGCTCCAACCCACCCACAACAACAACAAAGGATAACGTAGAACAAAATATCTGTGCTTTGAATAACAAAATGGGTTGCGCCTCCTCCAAGCGGATAGACACCGTGGTGGCTGCCGACGTGTACAAGCCTCTGCCTTCCAGCTTCGCCGTCTTCGATATCAACTCTATCCAGGAGCCTTGGCTGCTTACGTCCACCGCCGGTGAGGAACCGGACGAGCCGGAGAAGCCGCCGCCTCCTCCTCCGAGCTCTGCCGGAGACAAGTTACCTACTCCCTTGCTCGAGAAGATATCCAAGTTCGAGACACCTGCCGCTGACGACGCTCCCCCTCGCTCCTGGGACGAGGTCAGCAAAGCCCTAGCCACCACCGATTACTTCACCCCCAAGAAACCCCCTCCTCCCGCCACGTCAGAAACTCCGTCCCCACCCCCGCCCAAGAAGAGCGCCTCCTTCCATACCCTTGAAGAGCTGGACGCGAAGCTCAAACCGCCAACTCCGGAGAAAACCGTCCCGACGACGACGAACGCCAGGGCAATCAGTCTCCGTAAGACCGAGCCGGCTCGTGCGGATTCCACGCCGGAGAGGTTCGCCGGCGGCGGAGGGGAGACCGCCGGAGGTAAGTTAAAGGACAACCCGTTCATCGCGAGAGACAGGGCGGAGCAGGAGAAGGAAGGGAAGATGGCGGCGTACGACCGGATGATGAGTTACAAGCGGGACCCACTCGCTGGCTTCCCGGAGAACTGCCCGCCGGGCGGGGAGTCCTCTCTGGTCGTCTACACGACGTCGCTCCGCGGGGTGAGGCGGACGCACGAGGATTGCGCGCGCGTGAGGTCAATCCTCGAGGGACACCGCGTGGTCTTCGACGAGAGGGACGTGTCCCTCGACGCGGGCTTTCTAGGGGAGCTCAGGGTGCTTCTGGGATCCGGTGCGGGCGTGCCCAGGGTGTTCCTCAAGGGAAGGGACCTGGGCGGGGTGGATGAGGTGGTGGATCTCAACGAGACGGGCCGGCTCGGGAGGATGTTGGGCTGGGCCAAGGTGGAGAGGGGTTTGGGCTGGCGGGCCTGCGAGGGTTGCGGCGGCGCCAGGTTCGTGCCGTGCTTGGCTTGCGGCGGGAGCTGCAAGGTGGTGGCGAAGGGCGGTGGGGCCAGGGAGCGGTGTGGGGCTTGTAACGAGAATGGGCTCGTTCGATGCCCGGCCTGTCTGTAGGGCCCATTATGGTGGGCCCATGAGATTGGGCTTGTCTTGGTTTGGTGTTTTCCTCTGTGTGGTTGTGGTGGATGGAGCTGCTGGGTATACAAGAAAGAAATGTAACTGTTTTGTATTTATATGGTGTCACTTTTTTTTTTGTAAGTTATATGGTGTCACTTGTTGAGTTAAACGTAAAAGAATATTAATGTATAATATACAGGAGAGTGATACATGTTGTACACAATTTTAATTAGTTCAGATTTAAGCTAAAATCCAATTCGAGTTGGTTTTTTTTTTCTTCCAAAAATCTATAATATATTATTACTCGTTGAGGTGAATTTATTTTTAATTATATTATTAATGAGTTAAAGCACAGTCAAAAACAATTTTCGCAACTCTCCGATCTTGGTACAAGTAAACGAATATTTTGAATTAGAATTTTATGAATTTATATTGATGTTCAAAGAGTTTGTCAACTAATACTATACTCTAAACAATGGTTGTAATTAAAGAAAAAAGATAGCAATTTTTTTTTTAGAATAAAAAACTTCATTCATTCATAATAAGTCATCCGACATCTACAACGTGCAGCTATGGAAAAATAATATATACACTTCAGTCCCTTCGCTATGGTACTTTCCTATTTGGATTTTGCCATGGATAAGAGCGATAATCCATTTTTCGCGAAGATCTCTTCCAGAACTGGAGTAGTTTTCCATTAGTGACCATGCAGTATACCATAGAGCTAAACAAAAGCAGAAATCCAAATAGAACTAAAACAACTGGAAAAACAACAAACAAACAACCAAAACAAACTCACACCAGGAGAGACGAAAACTCTCACAATGAGAGATTCACTCCGTTATTCAACGGAAGAAGCAGGACAAAATAAACAGAAAAAAAAGAAAAACAAACAGCAAACAGTGTTCTCAAGGAGTCGTGGAAGCAACAGTCGAAGACCGGCATACCGTGGAGGGTGAAGAGCAAGGGGGAGGCCGGCCCGATACAAGTCTCCCCCTTACCTAGATTATCTACCTGAAAGTTAAGAAACGGCTAGGTTTTTTTCGAGAAAAAAAAATAGCAAATTAGAGCAACAAAAAAATATCAAGTCCGTGGACCACGGTCCACCTCGTCGTGAATAGTCACCCGTTAAAAAAATAGTATATGATAATTCCATCAATTAAATTGACTAATTTAAAATTAAATTATATAAAAATTTGAAACTGTCAAATTTTCTGCCTATTAATATTTTATACGATTTCATTACCAAGAACATTAATTCAAATACAAGCAAGTACGACATTTACAAAATTTGGTGTAGTGCATTTTGTGCATTTTTGGAGTAACTTCTAGACATTTCTCTATTTTTAGAGATCTTTGATATATATATATATATATATATATATATATATATATATATATATATATATATATATTACACTCGTGCACATGTTGGCAAACCTTTTTTATGGACATTTCTCTAAACAAATAGATTCTTTGAAGAAAATATAATCATGATCCACCCCGTTAAATACTTAACCACAACCTAGAACAAAACCCCGTAAATCCCATAGGTTCTAAGAAGTACTTACAATTGAAAGCATGATCCACCGAGTTCTATTGTTTGTAGTAACAAATAAATAACATTCATGCTTATAAGTAAAATTAAGTTAAAAAATGTGAATACAATTACTAACTACATTGTAAAAATATTAAGCATGTACAAAATACAAGACTAGTACGTGAGAAATTGTAATTTAATGGAGATAAATATCTGAATTAACGAGAAAATATGAAAAAATGTGTGTAAATTTGAAAAAATTTAGTGGGGCGACTCTTTCGTACACAGTTCCGCCCATGTGAATTTATGTTGGGAGTGGAGCTTGCATGTGATCTCTACAGCATATTATAACATATATTTGTACTGTGTTTTAGACTTGGTCTTATGCAGACCGAAAATGTTGTTTGGAAGTTACAGATGTTAGCTGAGAAATTAATTATTCTCGTGGCACGTAGTAGCTAGGTTGTTGCAACCTCGTATGGAAAATAGAGGTGACCCACTAGAACAGTGGTGGATTGTTTGGCCTAATTTATAACCGTGAAATTATATATAACACAGTGACTACTTAATATGATGATATGTTTGATTATGACTCGAATCAAGTCGAATAAATAATTTAATATTGGAGTGTTCTATATTCGATAGGATACGTTAACGCGTAGATCAGAAATTCGAGCTATTTTTATGGTAATAGCATTCATCGATCGCCAACTGTACGGTTTTTGTTGATTAGCTCTACGTGACGGACGCTCCAAGGCCGATCCAGGCCAGAAGACAAACTTTCTTCTTCGTTAATTCCTTCTCTTCTGCTGATAACCCAAAGTTGATCAACCTTTTAAATCACTCGCAACGTTGCAAAGGAACTTGAAGAAGAGTTGCCACCAACAAGAAGAAGAAGAAGAAGAAGAAGAAGAAGAAAAAGATGGCCAGCGTTTGTGGTACGTGTTCTTCCAGTGTTTTGGTCAGAGGTAGAGAGATCGGAAGCACTCAGTTCAATGGGCTTAGACCTGTCGACAGCATGCAAGTTGTGAACAAAGGTGGGTCCATTTCTTCTGTTCTCAATTGTTGTCTTCTTATGTTGGTCCGAGTGGTAAGAGATTTGAATTGTCGTGGCCGCACTCGGCTCGGGACTCGTAGCTTTGTTTGATGTATGGTAATGAGGTGCCAGAGTGTCCATGCAATGAGACGGAGTTACATCCGAATCCAAATTCGGATCTTTGTGTTCGCATTAGATCGGAATGTAGGTAGAATTTTGGCTTTTCGAACCGCAAGTTCTGATCTTGTGTTTGCATTAGACGGAATATGGGTCGAATTTTGGCTTTTTGAATTGCAAGTTGTGATCTTCTGTTTGCATTAGACCGGAATGTTGGTAAAATTTTTGCTTTTCGAACCCCTGATAGTGAAAGTGTGAAGGAAGAATTGATCATTGTTTAGGCAATAAAATTGATCAATGTTGTGAATTTCATCTGTTGTTTGTCTAAAATTATCCACCAAGATCTGATATGTCCCGGATTACTTACTTTCCTCGGTGTTTTTCGCCTTGATGGCTCGTTTACTTGGCAGAAGAAGTAGCTTTTAGTTGCCCATTAAGTTGAAGATCAATTGAGATTATGATTTGGCTGGCTCTGCTCTGATAAGTAATAATGATCACCGTTGATTTTTTGTGGGGATTTAAGTTGGTTCCACTTTAATGTCATCACAGGTTCTAAACTAAGACCAATCAGAACCATGGCTTCGTCGGCCGTGTCAGCCCCCAAAAGAGAAACGGATCCCAAGAAGCGTGTCGTCATAACTGGACAGGGACTGGTCTCGGTTTTTGGCAATGACGTTGATACTTTCTACAACAGACTCCTGGAGGGGGAGAGTGGCATTAGCCTAATTGACAGGTTTGATGCTTCGACCTTTTCGGTCAGGTTCGCGGGCCAGATCCGTGACTTCTCTTCCAAAGGATACATTGACGGGAAGAATGACCGCCGCCTTGATGATTGCTGGAGGTACTGTCTGGTTGCTGGTAAGAGAGCACTTGAAGATGGCAACCTCGGTCCTGAGGTGCTTGAAAAGGTATAAGATCGATCTTCGTGATTTAGTCGCACGGTATGATTGGCCTATTATAAGATGGATCTCTCTGTTTTGTGATTCATGTAAACCACAGATGGATAGAACCCGAATTGGAGTGCTGGTGGGGACCGGTATGGGAGGCCTGACGGCTTTCAGCAATGGAGTTGAAGCGCTCATCCAGAAGGGATACAAGAAGATAACTCCTTTTTTCATCCCATACTCGATCACCAACATGGGATCTGCATTGTTAGCCATAGACACCGGCTTGATGGGGCCGAACTATTCCATTTCAACTGCTTGTGCCACAGCAAATTACTGCTTCTACGCGGCTGCAAACCACATTAGAAGAGGCGACGCGGATATCATGGTGGCAGGTGGCACTGAGGCAGCTGTCATCCCTACAGGTGTCGGTGGGTTCATAGCTTGCAGGGCCTTGTCTCAGAGAAACGACGAGCCCCACCGAGCTTCAAGACCATGGGACCAGGGCCGTGATGGTTTCGTAATGGGAGAAGGGGCTGGTGTGCTGGTAATCAAAAAATCATTCTAACTTCGGCACTGCGCTTTCTGATTCCTCAACTAACGACCCTGTTAACTCGACGACTTTTGCTCGACAGGTCATGGAGAGCTTGGACCACGCGATGAAACGAGGAGCCAACATAATCGCGGAGTACTTGGGTGGGGCAGTAACTTGTGATGCTCACCACATGACTGATCCACGGGCTGATGGCCTTGGAGTTTCAACCTGCATTTCCAAGAGTCTGGAAGATGCCGGTGTTTCACCCGAAGAGGTGCGACATGTCACACTGAGAATCAAAATCTCTTGTTTTGGAAGTTGAACTGACAAACGAAGTTGGCCTAAATCGCAGGTGAACTACATCAATGCGCATGCAACCTCGACGTTAGCAGGGGATCTGGCCGAGGTTAATGCAGTCAAGAAGGTCTTCAAGGACACATCAGAGATCAAGATGAATGGAACCAAGGTAAGAAATGGAACCTACCACTGTGTTACCTTTGGCATATTACAATATGGTTGCTCAATCTTGTTCCTGGTTTCATTTTAGTCCATGATCGGGCACGGCCTCGGAGCTGCTGGCGGGTTAGAAGCCATAGCAACCATAAAAGCAATCACCACCGGATGGCTACATCCCACTATAAACCAAGATGTATGCACATCGAAATTCATTCTCAATGCTTTTTTGCTCTCCCTATTTTAACAGAATTCGACTTCTGACATTACAACAACACAATGTACCTGCAGAATCTGGAGCCTGCTGTTACAATTGACACTGTCCCTAATGTGAAGAAGCAGCACGAAGTTCATGTCGGTATGTTCGCTCGTTCCGAGATTCGTTTAATGATATTTTTTACATTCGCAAGACTCGAAATTCTCGAGATCGTGTTCCACAGCTGAGTTCTTGTTTTTTCCTTTTTAACTTCAGGTATCTCGAATTCATTTGGATTTGGAGGACACAACTCTGTGGTCGTATTCGCTCCATTTAAACCATAATCTAAACTTTCTTTCTTTCTTTCTTAATTACAAGAACCCTCCTTCGATGTCTTCCTCTATTGGAGATTATAGGCATTTTGGCGTCAGAATTTGAAAGAGATTATCCGAATTTTCGGAAGCGTTTATGAATTTCATTTTATTTTTGTGTAGTTAATAAAAGTTTGGTGTACGTGCACCATTGATTTTAATGTTTCAGACTTGGTAACTAGTTGGAGTTATTATCAATATAATATTCATTTTCAGGTAAATTCCACTTCTAGAGCGAGCCTTTGGTCTATATCCAGTGATATAATAAAGTATTTTTTATATGCGATACGTTGATGTTGTCAAATGTCAACCTTTGGCGGCTTTTTTGGAGTAATATTAATACTTACTGTTAAAAAAATTAAATCTACAGTTATCAAAATAATACTCAAAACTACATGACCAATTATTCCCTGTTTGCTTTTGTGAGTTTTGCTAATTCAATACTCTAGAAAAGAGAACAAAAAAATGTGAATAAAAAAAATTGTAATTTCCTTTTTTTCATGTGATTTTCATGTGGATGTGGTTTTGACTTTTCCTAAGTCAACATTTGAAAAGAATGTTGTAAATTATTACCTTAACTTTAACTAAAGGTTCTCGAATTAATTAAATAGTAATAAAAAAATTGTTATCACTCCAAAAATATTATTTATTTCGAATTTAGAATACTAAATATTCAAATACTAACCCATATCCATGGGGCCAAATGAGAGTACTATATGAAAGTAAAATATTAGACCCACTTTTGAGCACTTATTTCGTAACCGATAGGGCTTCCCCGCAGCCAATTGAAATGTAATATCATGGATAATGACCTGTGTACTCCTGATTTCATTGCTCGCTTTCATTTCTGGTGGCCTCTAAATTGAGTTTCCTCAACTGTCCAATGTAAATATTAAAAAAATATAAAGTTGTTAGTATTTTACGAAAGGTTTCGAATCCTTACATAGACAAGAAGAGTCTAGAAAGGAATGACGCAAAATTTCAAGTAATTCATTAATTTTTTGAAGCATCCACTTATTTAAAAAAGTTTATATATACCAAAAAAAAGCCATAAAATGGAGGATTATTACTTCAATTTATAAATAAAGATTTTTATCTATTTATTGTCTTAATATTTAGGGTAATGATTCTATATGTATAGATGTCGATTAGAGGTAGTTTGTTGGGTCATGACAAAGTGTAAACTTCATCTAACGACTGAGACTAACAACGTAATATATGACGTTTCGGACCAAGGCACTAGAGAGAAAAGAAGCTACAGAAAGTTTATAATTTGCTCACATTTTTTGACTTATTATGAATCATTATATATTACTGAACGCTCAATGGATGACGTACAAAAACTCATTAAAGTATGTTACCACCATAAGAGTTCTATGGAGCCTTATGATTATTATATTCGTGGGCCAAAAGCCTAGGACAGTTTTTGTTTATTACAAAAGAGGGGGAGAGAATGGCTGGGACCAGAACAAAGCCGGCCGACGACATGGTAAATGTTAATGGATGACCCGTCAGTTCAGGTAACTTTATGGTAGTTAAGATATATAGTTGAGATTGATGTGCATATAATATAAAAAATTTGTCAACATATTGAGTTTCTAATAAAATATCAAAACAGTTTAATCTTGTATATATTGAACATGAAAAATACAAGTGACATGATTTATTCGAATAAATTTAAAAAAAATGAAAAAGTAAACTTTGGATTGGAAACACTAAATATGGGGTAATATTGAATCTTAATTATCAAAATATACCATATCATATTAACCTAAAAAGCAAAAGTAACCGTGAATCTCAAGCTTCTTGGACCGGACATGTGATTCGGCATGGTTCGGAAATAGGGGTCCAATCGGAGCCTGGGAAATTCTCAACATTGGTCAAAAGCATGTCAAGCCACGTAACACCCCAGGGGACCAAGATTCCACTCACACTATTCTAGCATTTGTTTACAAAATAAATTATGTTTTCATTCTAGTTTGAGTGGTAAAATAGGATTTACTTGAATAAATTATTTTATTCAAAATTATGAATAAAATAAACATCATAAAAGTGTCATTTAGAAATTAAATAATATTAACTTTTATTGATTAATGTCAACAGACATTTGGCCCAACGACATAGAAGTTACTTAATTTTAAGAAAGTTAATAGTTTAATTCTTGATGTTGTAATTATGCATAAATTTAAAAAAATTATTGATCACACACACACACACACACACACACACACACACACACAACACATATATATATATATATATATATATATATATATATATATATATATATATGAAGATGGATGAAATTAATGATCATAATGAAAATTCGGGTTTGTTTGGAATAAATGATTCATTGTAGATATTGCAAAAAAAATATAGTAATCAAGTGCACTTGATTTTTTTAAGATATATATTTATGTTATTTGCTAATATGTAATTATAAATGGAATTAAAAGACTCCACTTCCAAATCATTGTCTTCACATGGATTCCAACCCCAAATATCACTCATTAATCTTTTCCAAGGGGGTCTCCACAAAGAAATTTAATATATCTTAAAGACACTTTCATGTCGAGTATGCATCGTAGATTACCCCACTTAGGAAGTGGCTTAAATTATAAGTCTTAGCATAAACAAATTAAGACGGGATTACTGTTGATAGTAAATCTAAGTCTCCATGAATTACAAAAATTCATTGTTCAATATGGATATGTATAACTCTAGCTGTAAATTTAATGAACGACACATCATATAAAGTATCATTCTTAAAATAAATTACAATTATGCTCTAGTGATCTGCCACAAGTTTTTAACAACGTGGAGCCTCCCGATTTCTAAGCTTAGGCAAACTAGAGGCAGCTAAGGAGCACCAGCCAAATAAAATTGGTCTCCACATGGGAGCAGACACAAATATATAAAAAGAGATAGCCAATCATAGTGCACGTTTCCATTTGGTAATTCCGTAGGATTAAGTATTTAAAAACTCAAATTGGTGGCGTCTTTTCACTGGTTTCCAAGGTGGAAAAGCAAAGCTTCCCCTTGTTTTCGGGGGATGGTGGGGATTTTAGAAGCATGTCTCTTTACCGGACTGTAGCTTGGACGCGCAGCAAATCGCTGATTGCTGATGCACTGAAAAGTTAATGTTAGGTATGAAACCGTAGAAGAGGAAAGACAAAAACCGTAAAACGAAAGACATACAATTGGTAAATCTAATTTGATAAATTGACCCAATCTAACTATCTAACTATCTAAGACGTTTTTAAGCCATGTTGAAATAGTTTGTACATGTGTTTAAATAATTTGATCAATTGTATTTGATTAGTTCAATCATGAATATTCAAATAGTTTGTACACGTATATGACTAAACCATTTGAACATACGCGCACAAACTATTTGTATATATATGATCAAACTATTTGAACACAATTAATCAAATTATTTGAATATATATGACAAAACTATTTGAACACAATTAACTAAATAATTTGAACACAGTTAACCAAATCATTCGAACAAAATAAAATAAACTATTTTATCATGCCAATACAAACTATTTAATTATAATAGAAAATAACTAAGGTAAGAAAAAGAAACCATAATACAAAAATGCCATTAGAGGAGAAGAAAGTGAGAAAACCGACAGTAGGAAGAAGAGCGACGGAGGAAGAGAAGTTTAGGCCTAGGGTTGTCGAGTGCCTCGACAACAGCGCAAGATGGAAGTAGTGCAGGGAGAGGGAGCTTGGGCGAAGAAATTGGTCTTGGCTTTGGGATCGCGGAATGAGCAACAACGTCGTTTTAGGCGAGGGCGACCTCCTCGAAGTGTCGAAACAGTCGAGCCAGAGGTGAATCTTCTTCTACGAATCAATGCAAGTTTTTCTGATAAAGATGACGATTATTGAAAAAGGAAAACAAGATTAATTTTTTTGGTTCGTGATTTCTCCACGATCTACAAGCAGATAATATTGATTTGATTAATTAAACTATAAGAAGAGAATAGAAGAGGAAGAAAAAGAGACACACACCCCATTATTAATTTAGAATAATCCAAAGTCAGATTACTCATACAATACTCAATTCGGTCCCATAAATATGGATTGAAATTATTTTTTGGACCTCGTCTAGTTTACGCGATATCTGAAACAAATTATTATCGATAATACAAAATGCTGTTACTCGGCAAGAGACCAAAAATTATGATTTAGACCACGCGTCAAATTGTTGAAATAGTATTATCATAAAAAAAAAATTGTTGAAATAGTATGATGGTGGTCAACTATGCTTTTCCGCTGTTGGTAAGAGCCACTATTGCTTTGAAAACTCACATGTACGTATGACAATATACATTCATATGTATGGTAATGGAAAGATAACCTATATCACAAAAATGTCAATTAAGAAAAATGATTCTTTCAAAGATAGAGAAACTTTAAAAATATGGTTAATTATCATTTAAGAAGTTATTTTTTGATATTAAAAACTTTAATGTTTTACATTTTTTAAAGTTAAGAAATATCTTCTAATTTTTTTCCATTTGACCAAATAATAATTTTGGAGCACACCATACCGATGCAAGAATAATGCACGTTTCAGATCACCTCTTCGCTAAAATATTTTTTTGGGATAATAATTGTACCAATTGATTCAGTTTCAAGATAATTTATTTTGGAATAAGTTTCAAGATAAATTAGACAACAAATAACACGTTGTCGTAAGCAGATAATCTGAGTTAGTTTGGGCAATTGCCATATAATATTCTAATTTGTATTAAATTAACGATAACAAATCTCTTGGGATAGTTTTCAAATCTGGTAAAAGAAAATTACAAAATTCATATTACTATGTTCCAGATTAAAACTTATTTGTTCACGCTCAAGTAAACACTAATAATGAAAGATGGAAATAAAATTTTGGATGAAATTATTATACGTGTAAAATTCAAAAGTTTAGCTAAACAATAACAACGTCACAAATATAAGCATGAGTTTATTTGCATTTACACTCCTATTGCTTAACCGTACCCACTAATGGTGATCCGATCATTCTTAATTAAGAATTAAATGTCCATTAACCTCTCACAATTATCAAGGGTCGCTCTATAATATATGCAGAATCACTCCCACGAACCTATAATAATATACAACAGAAAGTGAAATGTCAATTATACCCCTGCCCAACCTTGCCATTCGCTGTTCCCCCAGGACCCCCCACACACACTCTCCCCCCTCCCCTCCGATAATAAAGTCACGGACAAACCCTCCCAACGCTAGCGCTTCTAACTCCCAAACAAAACCCCCACCAAAAGAAAATTAAAAAAAAAAACAGATTAATACTCACTCCCTTTCAGCTCCCAAAACGGTACCGTACGTTTCTCTTTCTCCTCCAAATTAACCGCCCGCCGACGTCTGGATTCCCAACCGCCGTTCCGTTCCGGTAATTAACTTAGTTTAAGTACCGTTATCCGTTGTTCTCTTTTTTTCTTCTTCCAGTTTTCGGTCGGAGTGACTTCTTCCCTTAGATTTATTTATTTATTTATAATTGCAATACGCAGAGGGAGAGGGAAGAGCTAAAGAGAGGAGGAATTCGATTTTGCTGTTTCTGGCTCTTCCTCCAGGTTAGTCTTTTTCTCCGGTGAACCGTTTTATGGTTGTTAAATTGATTATATGTTTTTTTTTTGGCGCCGCCGGCGAGTAATTAGAATTTAGACCGACCTTCTTTCCGGTCACCGAATTCCTTGTTAGGGAAAAAAATCAGTACGGACGAACCTCTCTCTCTGTGTGAATCGGGGAGGAGGAGGAGGAGAGAGACCAGTCCTGTACCGTTTGGAACGGGTATATGATTTGTGGTCCAACCCAGGTCCGACCTTTTTTCCACGAGAAAGAGAGAGAGGGAGGACCGATAATTAGTGGCCACTCACTTTGTTATTTAATAGATCGTAATATGTGAATAGTATAACACAGCACTAACCTCTTAAAATATTATAGCGATATAATGAATAGCGAGATGATCGTTATTACAAAGTCTAAAAATTAGTGTAAGAGAAAAATATAAATATTTAAAAATAGAAAAATACAGAAAATTAAGGAAAATATCACACTTAGTAATTACAATCAAATTTGTCAAAATTAAAGAGACTAACATACTTGATAATTATAATTTAAAAACAATCAAACATCCCATTAAAATGACAATCAATTTCTAAGAGTTCAAAATAATATCTCAACAAAATGACACTCGTCGTCTTCACTTTGTAGTTCAAACACATTAAAATCATTTTATTCATCATTTTTACTGACAATAATTTCCTGATGAATAATTTTCTTACAGTAAAAAACGAGAGAAAAATACTGAGGGTAGACTTTTTTTTACGGGTGAGGAAGAGACAAGATTGAGTATAAATTAGGATACCAATTTGAATTAGGTAGTTTAATAAGGTGAGAAATTAACTATATGCCCTCAATAAACTAATAAACACTAAAAAATAGTGACATATTTAATTGCAATTTGGTTGTTATAGCAGTCGCTATTGTCAATAGTGTTTTAGCAGTAGGATATCGTAGTGGTACGTACGGAAACCGCTACATAGCATTGCTATACGACAACATAGTGTGAAACATAAAATTGTTCTGAGGTTCCCTGGGTATGTTTAAATTACTAATTTAGTTCCTCTTCCTTCCACCCCTCGGCATCTTAAAATTGTTTCTGATGAGCGACAACTGAAATGACTTAGTTGCCCCTTACTTAAAAAAAATATTTAGTAACTATTACATCATATCCCTAATTAAACAGAAAAGTAGGCGGTTGAACGAGCAATAATATCTGTGATATTCATATCCTAATTCAGAATTTAAAATAATTGGTAGTTGAACTACCGGTTAAATTTGGGAATCGTGAAATTGAGCAACTTTTCACTTGATTTCGTTTGGGTTTGTTCTTTAATTCATAATAATCCAATTTGAACAACCCAGATTTAAAAAAGGGGCAAGCAAATTCAAGAGCATAGATTGGAGTAAAACCCAAAGGCTTGAAATGATTATCAGGGTGTTCGATTATTTAGAGTTTTGTCATTGTCAAGTTCTTGTATGTTGCTTTTCCTTTTGGAGATGATCGAAGATCCATTAGGTTAAAACTTAGAAGTAACTTTGTTTTGCCATAAAATTTTCGGGATTCCAACCACAAAGACTTTATTTTATAGTTCAATCAAAACAAACTAATGAGGTAACGCCAATACTGAGTTAGAAAAGACCATAATATGTGTAACGTATTTTACCTTGTATATATTGCATATTTTCGTAGTCTATATTAGATAGAAATCTGAAATCAAGATAACTAGGTAGAAAAAAGTGTAAATTGACGCGCAAATTTGAGTTTATGTATGGTAATATTGTAGATTTAGAAATGCATACCAAAAAATCATAACAAGTATCATATTTTATGAGATGATTTTTCTACAAAACATTTAGTTACTCTTTTAAGAGCTTAAATGTAACAAGTGTTGGTGTAATATGCATTTTTATTTTATAAAAATAGAAGATGCTGTTTTGCTAATTATAGTGAATTTTCTGGTTTATGGTGGACGTATCCTGACTAGCTCGTTGGGATGCTTAATTGCGAGACAAGCTGAAAAATGAGATATGGTCACTTTTTTTCAACTGAATGCTTTTAAAATGTACAAGAAAAATCATTACAATCACTAAAATGCCCCTCCTGTTGTGAAACCCATCGCCGGTGAGTTTTATCTAGGTCAATATTATTTAGTATGTACTTTATTCTAATTTTTTTGTTTGGTACCGCTGATATTTCACAGTTAATATGGAAGAGCTTCCACAATTAATATTTCAACTTAGTTTTCTTCTTCTTTTCGTAGGTCTCTCTTATTCATAAGATATTCTATGAAGCATTAACTGTGGCGGGGCTAGGCTGGGATAGGACACTGAATCTGAACATGGACACCGCAGGTACAACTCGACCCTCTATTAACTCTTTCTAAGAATTTTTCTGCGTTTTTTACATGAATATTTGTTCGAAAAAGTCAATAATTCGAAATTGTACATAAATTTCTTTAACAAATATAAATAGAATTGCACAGAATAATCTATAAAAAATCTTTCATGCTCATTGGCCACAATATAAAATTTGCTAGGCAGGTTCAGTTAATTGTAACCACAAACGACAGGCGTCTAGCTATAATAAAGTGAGGCGTAGGAATTAGGAAATCTATTGTATGTGCAACAATAATCCACCTAGACAGGCGATCGGTCACTTAGCGGATCAGCCATTGGTTTGTTTTTATTCCCATTACCTTGTTTTTCTAATCCCAAGTCTCTATTAAAGGGGTTCCCACCTATGCTTATAAGATAATTAACAATGCTTAACCGAAGTTTTATATCACTAAAGGTAATTGTTAAGTTAAAGTATGCTGACATGGACGCAACAATTAAAATCTTGTTGTTCCCGGGAATTTTTTTAAACATAGGAGAGAAACTAAACTACATAGGTTTATAGTATATAAAATAATGAAATCTTAATCCTTGTCTATACCAATATATAAATATCGTAAAAGTTTGAAGGAAAAAAGGTATGGCCGGACCGTAATGGAAGACCAATGGTGACTTACTCAGTTACTATTTCCTAATAGTCAAACCAAAAATAATATACACCAAAAACTAGATATAGCCAACCGGGTTATAAGATTTAATATTTTAGGTTAGAAGTTTTCGGGGTGAACACGACACGGGACTGCATATGAATTTTTGGCTAGATACCCAAATCTATGTTTTGGAAGGGTTTATTCCCAAGAATTAGTATACGGCATACTTAGATTGTTTATTAATAATTATTAGACTTTCGATGTTTACACACAAATCCACCGCATTTTATAATTCGTAGATAGTAATGAGAGAATATCAAACAAATCACATCCCAATAGATCATCCACTAGTAGAAAAGTGCTCAAAGATGCAAACACGAATGCAAATAATTTAATTATTCACTGATTAATATTTTATAAGTCTTGCTTTAAACTTTAATGTAATATATTATTCCAAGGGGGGGCAAAAGCTTGCAGCATATATGCTAACGTAAGGTGAGGTGAGACAAGTTGCTATTAAAAATAAAATTAAGTTTAAAGTTCAATTTTGGTGCCAATTAAATAATCTTGATTAATTTGAACCCATTGGATTACCCAAAGTTGTACCTAGCCATAGATTAGGAACACAAAGTGGGACACAGCTTATGGACGGCAGGAAAGAGTAACCAAGCATAAGACGGTGATGTGTGAAGCTTTAAGTAGTGTTTAGACTTTAATGATATTTTAATAATCTCAGGCCAGCAGAGATTTCTTCTGCCCACTGGCAACGAAGCACAAGACGATGACGTCTTAAGCTTTTTTTTGGGGCCATCTTAATTTTTATTTTTTAATGTGTAAAATCGGATAAAAGTCTATAAACTTCATGAACAAATTTTAGCAAATGATTTTGTGTTCAATATTACTTATCCATCTATTGAATATATCATACAATTGATTGTTAGATAATTGTTTTTCTAAAAAATAAATCTTTTTGAAAGCGACCCAACAATTAAAAAGTAATTGATTACTCGGTCCCACCCTTTAGGTGATGGGTTCATCTGATCGCACTTTTTTAATTGCCATTTTGTTGACATTGTGCACTAAGTTAAATTTATAGATCTTAATATTTATCATTCTGTCGCTTAAGGTTTAGGCTTGACACCATTTGTGTGATTAATCTTTGTGAGAACCTTGTTGTGGTACATTTGCTTGATTCATTGAATATGGTGCGTATTTAAACCTAATTTATTAATATTAAAATTGACAGAACAACAAATTAAACTGTAGAATAGATGCAACAATTCTAATAATAAATTTTAGGTCAGATTAGTTCCATGTTAAAGTCAACCTAGGGAGCGATTACATTTTGGACCACTTTCACACTGGCACAGTCACATGGGGATCTTCAGATCGGAAAATATTGCCGACGTGTCGGAGGCAGGACCACCGACCACTGTATGTGTGTGACGTGGCTCTCCTCGTCCTAGGACTGGCTCCTGCCTCTGTAGCTGGCAGGTCGTTTGATCTGAGGCATCGCAGAAGCACCTTTTGGAAGGACCAATCACCATCACTATCACGTGCTTAAATGGGCCCGACGGGTCGCGAAAACCCATACAATTTAATCAGTACACGGGAAAAATAATATCTACACGATTTTATTGATAATCGGTATATTGGTACAAAATAATTTGATAAATTTATTAACGCAATTCTTGCATATGATATTTTTTCTGTCTTAAACTTCATTAATTTTTTGGTTGATCCAAAGTTAGAATTCAGGCCACTTTGCCTTCTTTTCTCGTGGTTGAATTTGGAAATTAATACTATTTTGGGAAGTAAAAGACGCTCTTGTCCTCAAATTCTGTCGGGTTAAATCGAGCCAGCCCCGTTGATTGGTTCTAACCAGACACAGAATCAGACGCCAATCAACTGAAACTATTAGCTTTCTTTCTTTGGCCCCACCGGGATTTATTAAGTTACAATGGCGATTAACTAGTCATATTCATAATTAATTTTTTTTTGGTGGAAGTCATACTCATAATTTTAACTCATTGATTCAATTGATTGGGTATATATGGTATATGTTACTTGATACAGAGAACCGTTGAGGTTTGTCGTAAATGATCAGTCGAAAGTGTGAGATTGAATGTCGGGAGGCATGTTCAAATTCTGAAAAATCATATGTTAGAATATTTATATCTAGTCACGAATATTTGAATTTAAAACTTATAAATAAACTCAGCAAATTCTCAATATTTGTAATATCCGATATGAGATTTTTTTAATATTATTTTTATAGTGTTTAACCGTGAAGTAGCATTCTTTTTTTAATATTATTTTTATAGTGTTTAACTATTATTCCGGAAGCATTTATGGAAGAACCAAGGAATATCTTCATGGGACTGAATTTTGCAGAAGAAGAAAACGATCGTCTCTACAAGGAGCTATGGATGGCATGTGCGGGGCCACTCGTCGAGCTTCCTCGTATTGGGGAGAGAGTTTTCTACTTTCCTCAAGGACACATGGAACAAGTAAGTGTTGTGTATTTCATGTTTTTATTCCTCTGGATTGTGTTTCTTTCTTCATGATTCAACTGAGGACATGTTGGTGTTCTTGTGATTGGGTTGTAAAGCTCGAGGCATCCACGAACCAAGAACTAAATCAAAGGGTTCCTATGTATAACCTGTCTTCCAAGATTCTATGTCGAGTTATGGATCTCAAGTTAATGGTGAGTACATTTTTTTGAACAAATTTATTAGTCCTCTTGGTTTTTTAGTTGTTATCTTTGATTGGGTGCTTCTTGACGATGACAACAAATCTTTTTGTGTTGTGCTTAACATGCTCTTGTTTCCTGTTCTCTTTCTGCTTAGGCTGAACGAGACAGCGACGAGGTCTATTCACAGATTACTCTGCATGCCGAGACTGTAAGAGCATATGTTTCTGTTCTCATTTAAGTCTGTTAGTTTTAGCTGCTACGATTATAATTGGTGTTGACCTGTAACTTCAATATGATCTTGATTGTTCGTATTGTGTTGACATTTTGTAGCAAATTGAGCCTAAAAATCCTGATCCATGCCTCCCTGAGCCACCTAGACCTGCAGTCCACTCATTCTGCAAGGTTTTGACAGCATCCGACACAAGCACCCATGGCGGGTTTTCCGTTCTGCGGAAACATGCTACAGAATGCCTTCCTCAACTGGTAACTTGTCCATTGTTTTCATCTATTTTTCCAATGCTCAAATTACTTCGAGAATTCAGCCGGAGAAATTTTCTTAATTCTTATAACATATGTGGAATTTCCAGGATATGACCCAACCAACACCGACTCAGGAGCTGGTTGCAAAGGATCTTCATGGTTATGAATGGCGTTTTAAGCATATTTTCCGAGGTCAATTCTTACATTTGCTTTCTGAAGAATCCTTAACCCTGTGTCTGGTAGCCTATGAAATACGCATTACTTAGAAATGAAATGAGCATTACTTAGAAAGTGGATTCGTAATTACATTTCATGATCTAACAAACATGAGATATCAGAATATTTCAAATGAATTCCTCATTAGATCCAACCAGATATAAGGTCGAGTTGCTCAGGAATTCCATAAAATTAATAAATTCCAAAGGGGAACAATATTCTAATTGTCATTCCAATATTCTGATAGACCAATGTAATCAAACTTAAGGCGTTGTCAGACTCTTTACCTCTAAGAGTCTCTCACGTTGGATTGGTCTTTCATTGGAAATGAATCACAGGTCAGCCAAGAAGGCACTTGCTTACAACTGGATGGAGCACATTTGTTACCTCTAAGAGATTAGTTGCAGGAGATTCATTTGTCTTTCTCAGGTATTGGTTTTAAATTCCACATCAATACACATAGTCTTTCGTCTTAAGTTAACGTTTTTATTTTCAGGGGTGAAAATGGAGAATTGCGTGTTGGAGTTAGGCGGCTTGCTTCCCCTCCGAGTAACATGCCCTCTTCAGTGATATCAAGTCACAGCATGCAGCTTGGAGTGCTTGCAACAGCATCTAACGCTATCTCAACCCAGACACTATTTGTTGTCTTTTACAAGCCAAGGTTTGTTTTTTCGCTCTCTTCTCTGACATAGAACTAGATTTCTTGGTTTTTTTTGCCGAAGCATTATCTAGTGTTCTGTTGTTAGGCCAATCTTGTATCTAACCTCACTTGCTCGTTTCTTCTTCTTGATCTTTTTAGGATGAGCCAGTTTGTAGTAAGCCTAAACAAATATTTAGAGGCTGTCAACAATAAGTTTGTTGTTGGAATGCGGTTCAAGATGAGGTTTGAAAACGATGAATCTTCAGAGAGAAGGTAAATAACTAGTAGCGGGTTTTGGTGAATGAGCGAAGTAAATTTACTGGTGACTTAACATCTTTCACTGCATGAATTACCAGGTTTTCTGGAACAATTGTTGGCATTGAAGATTTTTCTCCCTGTTGGGCCGATTCAAAATGGCGGTCATTGAAGGTAAATATCAGCTATGCTATCTCCAATTTGAAATTTCCATCATATTAATGCTAACCTTGCTCGGTGTGCTGGATTTTTTCTAGGTACAATGGGATGAACCTGCAGCTATTCAGAGGCCGGATTGCGTTTCTCCATGGGACATAGAGCCTTTTGTGTCTTCGGTACCAACAAGCCTAGCTCAGCAAGTTGCAGCAAAAAATAAGAGACCTAGACCACCCGCTGAAGGTAAATTAATGTAGAATCAGCACACGGTCTTTGCTATTAACGCTCGTTAGTAAGTACTTGCCTCCTGTTTTACTTTCTGTCTATCTCTCTATCTCTCATTTATTTGTCGACATTGCAGATACGCCATCCACTCTATCAACTCAGTCCACATGTTTAAGTCAACTAAGTGCTACCACTGAAGGGAAAAGAAATGAGAATTATCATGTGTGGCATCCTCAGGTTACTGGCATTTATCCTCATAGCAACTCCACGTCTAGAACCTGGATCGAGGGAGCTCGGATATCTACTCCTCGTGTCGATATTTCTCAGCACGATGGCAAAAGGGTAACTACTTGGCCTGGAATGCCAAGTCCGTCCACTCCCGAGTCATCTGTTTTAAAACAAGACCCTTTACTTGACACTGCTGATAAGACCAAAAAAATCGAGGGGACTGCCAATTATAGATTGTTTGGTATTGAGCTTGTGAATCCTGTCACTAGCTCCCCTGCATCAGAGGTGACTACAGTAAGACCGATCAGTGCATCTAGCGTGATGCCCGTGGGAAATATTCAGAGTACACTTTCAGCTACTGATTCAGACATGAAATCTGGAGTTGATAAAGAAAGAAAAACGGATAAACTAAATGTATCGCCTCGAGAAATTCAGAGCAAGCAAAGTTGCGCAGCCACTAGAAGCCGCACAAAGGTAATAGCAAAGTTAGATTTTAGACGATATTACGAGAGCAAAGAGAATTTGTATTCTTGAGCTACTTCATTAAATTCAATTTGATGACTTCTCTGTGATGATAGGTACAAATGCAGGGCGTAGCTGTTGGTCGGGCGGTTGACCTGACCACCATCAAAGGTTATGATCAACTCATAGATGAGCTGGAGGAGATGTTCGATGTCAAAAGACAGCTTCGTCCTCGTGATAAGTGGGAGATCGTCTACACTGATGATGAAGGAGATATGATGCTCGTTGGCGATGACCCGTGGCCGTAAGTTACTAGTAGTAAGAACACTATTACCATATCAATCCTGTACACGTTTTATATCGTTTGACTGGTCGTTGTATTTGCAGGGAGTTCTGTAACATGGTGAAAAAGATTTTCATCTGCTCCAGCCAAGATGTGAAGAAGATGGCTCCAGGGAGCAAACTTCCCATGTTTTCTATAGACGGAGACGGGACACTGATAAGCTCGGATTCGACCGGAAACTGATGTAGGAGATGCTGATTGTTCTAGACTGTTACTTATCTCTGTTTTTTGGTTTTCTTTTGCTGTTTGCTGCTGCCCTTTTGTCTGAAGGCGCATTAGGATTTGGTGTAAAGTTTTTTAGATTGTGGATGGCACCCAGAGGCTAATTAGTAGCTCAGTTTCTATAGAGCTAATTTATCCATCAAAATAGTCAAAAGACATTGATAAATAGGCCTATTAGGGGCCAAGATGCACTAATGGGGGAGTTGCAATAGAGTCTGTACATATTTAAGGGTGTGCAAGTGATAATAATGAATGGGATACATGTTTCTTTGTGCACTTGTAAATATTTTATGTGCTTTTAAAAATGTAATTTGGGACATCTGTGCATAAAATAGTCTTTCGAGTAAATATAAACCTATAGAAAATGCGGGAATGTAGTTGGACCAGTCAACTCCATTCTCTTCGCGATGAGGCTAACATCAACATTTAATCATAGGCATCGATCTCCACGTACCAATCAATAGAAACTACTCCGATTTCTAAATAACCATGATCGATTTGATTATAGGGAACTGTTTAACCATACGTATGGGAACTTGATTAAATTAATTATCATTCCTTAAACTTAATCGAAAAGGCTTAAACCAATAAATTATCCAAGAACGGGAAAAGACAAAATTTGAAAATAAAAAATTACATGTCAAAAGTCCGATAATTATAAAATTCCGGTACCCATGTCAAGGACTAAGAAGTTTTTGTTTTGTGCATGGAATCACTGAAAACCAGATAGTCATAGGATATGGGTCCAGAATCAAAGGTCCTATCAAAGGAACAATTTACAACAAACAAGTCCCAAAGACAGAGGTAGTTGACCATCATTTTTAGATTTACGGAGTTCAAATTTTATGAACAGAAAATTTTTAGTAATAGAAGAATTATTTCTACTTTAAAAAAAAACACAAGAATTATTTCTAAATAGAATTAACGGGTGAGTTTCTTCTGAAATTTGAATGTAAATGAATTTGATGTTTTGGAATCCGTCGACGAAGAAGTTATGCGAGTAACGTCAATGCTTTCTCGTAAAACGTGGGTAAAAAAAAATGAGGGACCTTGCAGAAGAAGAGTTTCATGTAATTATCGAGGAATAATTTAACGGTATAAGCTTCATGTAATTATCGTTTCCTTTTTTTGGTATAAATAAAAGTTTCTGTGAAAAAAAAAATTCTAAACAGAATCCAAGCTCGACTGTAAACAGTAAATACCAAATGGTTACCGTGAGAAAAGGCAGAGCTAAGCAACAGTCGCCGCCCCTGCCACGGTGGCCTTTGCCTCTGGTTGTTGGTTTAATTTTTTTTTGTTTTCTCTAATTAAGATTTCAGTAGTTGGACATTTGTATTTTGGACCTGATTGAAATACGAGACAGTTTGTTAGGTACTCTTCTGAAATTTTCCAGTGTGTGGGCCATTTGGAAGTTTATCATTGAGGTATATTTATGGATTGGTCACTCCTTATTTTGAAAAGTCACAGATTAGTTCTTTTGAGCTTCGTTGATGTTTCAAGTATGCAAGATGCATATTCCTATTTTGTGATTCTTGATTGAGAACTTTTGGAATACTTCATTAATTAGCTAATGAATACTGAAGAATATTTTGATGTTCACAAGTTTGCGAAGCTGGACAAAGTAGGATTTGTCAAACACCGATTGTAAAATGGTCTTAAGCATTGGTGGTGTGACTTAAATTTCTGTCAACAACAATGTGATTAGAAGAAAATCACTTGATCGGCTAAGATGAAAAAGAAGCTAATCTATGAGCTATTTTCTCAACAAGCTTATAACATTTTAGAAATCTCGTTTTTGAGAATAATATGATGGTCAATTACTGATTTAGAAGTTGGAAGATATGCAAATCAACCTAGATGATTTGAAGCACCTCAAGGAAGAAACAATATATTGTACCACTTGAAGACGATGAAGATGTTTTGATTTAGGAAAAGGTTGGTGTAACAACTATCGACTTCTTTAGTGAACTAATTTATGGTTCCTACCCTAACGAGAAAGATGAATTTGATGTAAGCAATGGTGAACTAATTTATGATTTCTATCATAATAAGGACAACGAGGATGATGCAGTTGTTGGTAATATTTGACTTGTAGACTCTAATGATGATGAGTTGGTGAATGAAGTTATACTTCATATATCCCGTGATTATTAGATTGAGTGTGTCAAGTACATTGACTCCCTCGATGATGACAAGTTCGCATATTCAGTAGGTTTTTTGTCGTTGAAAAATATTTTTGGTTGTCAAGGTCCGAAGTATTTGTCCAATTTGAATAGAAGAATCATGTATTATCATGTGGCTCAAATGTGTTAAAGAGTTCAAGTTCAAAGTTTCAAATTGGCTAATGACACCAAATTCAAAGACATTTTTCTCTAATCGGGGAGAATGATTGAGATACAAAATAATATTAAATTAATAATTGTTTATAATATCTTAATTATTGTTAAATTTTTTAATTATAGTAGAATTATATATATTAGATTTTTTAAAATTTTGTATTAGTAAAACATGTGTCAATTGTTTTATTTAGTTGAATATTGAAAATTGAAAATTGATGAATTCCTTTATTCTTGTTTTTTTTTCGATATTTCGTTAAATCAATGATTCAAAACTTTGTCGTATTTTCTGATTATTCTCAAAATTAACAAATCCATGATTATCTTATTCACACACGAGTCAATCTGCCGAGGGACTGTTTGTTACATCGCCTTTGTAGCTCGATATATTGCTATTTGCGGATTTTCCTACCCAACGGCTGAATAAAACTTGTATCGTTTCTGTAAAAAATTATAGAATTTAGCTTCCTCCAAAAGAATACCAATTTTGAAATTAAAGGAAGAAATATCCAGTACTCAGGCAATACATACAGAAGAACTTAAGAGACTGCGTTTTTTAAATTCTCCTCGTACAATCGGACGGCAACACGAATATAATTAGTTTATCATTAATCTCTCTGTCACCAAACTCTTCTTTTCGTTGAATCACTATAATCCCATGCAAATAAGAAGACGAGGACATCAAACAAACAAAATTCTAATTTGCAAATTCCATCTCTGTGAGAGTAACTCTCCCAATCTCCAAATCATGTTTTTCATTTGGCTTGAATACCTTTCTTAGGAAATTCATATTTCTTAACTAATTCACATTAGTTTTTGCGGGTGGTGGTTGAGTTTGCGGTTTTTCCAAGGGAATTGGCAGCTATACCTCCCTAGTTGCCGAGTTTTGGGCCTTGGTCCTAAGACTTGAGTTGACGTGGAAAACGGGCTTTCAAAGGGTCCACGTAGAAGTAGATTCATCACTGGCCATCCTATGTGTTGGGCGAGATGTATACTAAGTTCACCCTCTGGCGATCCTGATTCGTAAAGCGAGAGAACCAATAACGAGAGATTGACAGATCTACATCCAACACATATGATGGGAGGGAGACCGAGTTGCATATGTACTCTCCAAGCATGCGTTGGAGATTTTATATGACCTTTCTATTTCCGATGAACCTTTTGATTGTTGTATGCACGTGTATTTAGATGATCTGCGAGGTGTTACCCTTTCTCGCTACACCCGCATGGCCAGTGATGATCTGAGAGGATCAACTATAGCGGCTTCAACGTCAAGATGGATCACTACGACCCTGCCGAGGTACTCTTTCCCCCCTGATGCGGGTTTTCACACTTGAGTTTTTACTGCCAGGAGTTTTAATGAGGCCGGCGACCGACTCTGAGGCCAGTAGGATGTTCTTCGATGCTGGTTAATTGTATTTGACTGATACATTGTACTTCTCCTTCCGTATTTATATAAGGCTTGACCTCACCATTTCCAATAATTCACATTAATTATATATGTACATGTCCTATGTATATATATACACACCAATCCAAGGAGACAACAAAACCCTTAAAAGACTAACACCATGGGAGCACAAACACTCACTCGACTTCACACGGCCAGTCCACCGCCCCAGACGCCCTTGAACCGGCTGTTCGGATTCGTGTATTCTCTCTTTTTCATGTCTCTTCTCTACCGTCACATAACCAACCTACTCGCTACCTCCACAACCACCAGCCTCTCCTTCTTCACAACCCTAACTCTCCTCCTTTCCGACCTGGTCCTCGCCTTCATGCGGCTCACCACCCTTGCCATACGCATGCGTCCCGTGTCCCGAATGGAAAGCCCGGACAAGCTCGAAAAGGTCGTAGATGCGAGCCAGTTCCCGGGGCTCGACGTGTTCATATGCACCGCCGACCCCTACAAGGAACCTCCCATGAGCGTGGTGGACACTGCCCTGTCGGTTATGGCTTATGACTATCCGACGGAGAAGGTTTCGGTGTACGTGTCCGATGACGGTGGCTCTTCGTTGACCCTTTTCGCGTTCATGGAGGCTGCTAGGTTTGCCGGACACTGGCTTCCCTTTTGTAGGGAGAACGATGTCTTGGAGAGGAGCCCTAGTGCGTATTTTGGGTGTGACTATACGTCGTCAGATGACACCGAGAAGATTAAGGTATAATATTCAAAATCAATTGGCGTCTTTGATTAATTTATAATCTGTTTTAATTTTCTGTGTATAATTATCTACTATCCTAAGCTACAAAAGTTATTGCTACTTGAAATGTCAAAATTTTGGTACTCAATGTACCAGTTTTAAAAAACCAACAACATTCATGGCTACGACTCGGGTGCATGTGTTAGAATTTTATTATCTTATCTAAAATTTTTATGTCAATTGGTTGGTAAATTTTTTTGTATTTATAAATAATTTTTTTTGTATTTGAAATTAATGATTTGTATGAACTTTTTTCTTTTTCTATGACACAAAATAGCGACAAGAGATTAATCTGTATAATATTAAAATCTTTATATTTAAATAAAAATATTAAGTCAGTATATTTGAAAAATCCTCACAAATTAACAAGTACATTTCAGTCACAATTAGAAAAATAATAATTCATGTTAAGCTGCCATATATTTGCAGAATATACTATTTTATATTAAGCTACGATCTTATACCTTTATCATTTCAGCGATTATACGAGAATATGAAAGAGAGAGTGGAGAGTGCAGTGGAGAAGGGAAAAGTCTGTGATGAATATATCACCAGCGACAAAGAACGCGAGGTCTTCAGCATATGGAACGACAAGTTCACCCCGCAAAATCACCCCACAGTGATTCAGGTTTATACCAAATCGCAAACATGTTCTAATATTCACATTTTTTAGTAATTATTTATAGATGTGACATCATGATGTTGAATTGTTTATATATATGAAATTTTGTATACTCGTGTATAATGTTTTTTTTAGTTGGATATGATAATTTTAATATATATTTAATGTCACTCAAGAGAAAAAGAGCCAAGAAATTTCGTGATTTTCTCTTACTTTATGACAAAATTGGTTTCTTTTGGAAATTAAAAACTAGGTAAATTTTGTAGGACTTGTATAAATTTTGAAGATGCCGAATTTGCGTTCATAACGCACACTAAAACAAATTTATGTTAGAACTTTTTGCATCAAATTTATATTGGAAATGGATTAAATTCTACGTTATGTCTTTTCCCTTACTTCTTTGATAAGTGTCATAGTAGGATGAAAAATTTACAGTACACCCCAAGTGAAAAATAAGAAGATTTATTCGGTTGTTACATCAAGTAATAATCATCTTTAAGTTGATATATCATCTCATATTAACTTAATACAATGATCAATTGACCATATACGAAGATCTTGCCTTTTTTTATGAATAAAATCTGGCCTTTCTTTTTTGTCTTTGCATGAACAGGTTTTACTAGACACGAAGATAGACATAGACAGAACAGGCCTTCCCATGCCAAGCCTCATCTACGTGTCTCGGGAGAAAAGCTCGGCTTCTCACCACCACTTCAAAGCTGGGGCTCTAAACGTCTTGGTAATACAATCTCTTCCGTGACAAAAATAGTCAATATGGTCTCAATCAATGTCATTTTTTGTGTGGCAGGCCCTAATCCTATATATGGAGTATTTTAGATAATTTTGGTCACTTACTTTAGATGAACTAATCTAAAAAATGTAGCGTGCCTATTCTGTATCCGAACTTTGAGCTTATGATCCACGCATATGCCTCGTAGATCCGAGTATCGGCCGCCTTGACCAACGCCCCAATAATCCTGACTTTGGACTGCGACATGTCGTCCAACGACCCACGTACCCCACGACGAGTACTCTGCTACTATTTCGACCCAGAAATGCGTTCTTCGTGTGGTTACATCCAGTTCCCACAAAAATTCAAAGGAATCAATAAGGATGACACCTACGGAAGCGAGTTCAGGAGGTTGTTCTCGTTGAATCCATTAGGGTTCGATGGCCTCGGTGGCACCAATCTTGTGGGGACTAATGCGTTCTTCGCCAGGCGAGCCTTCTTCGGTGGCCCATCCAGTTTCGTCCAGCCTGAGATCCCTGAGCTCAGCCCAGATCATGTGGTCGTCAATCCCATGCAGTCCCATGAGGTTTTGGAGTTGGCCCACATGGTGGCAGCTCGAGATTACGATAGCTCAACTAGTTGGGGTTACAAGGTAAAATCACTAGAGTTTAATTTCGATTGTTTAATTTTTATTCTGGAGAAATAAATTTTTTTTTTGAGGTGCAAGTGCGTAAACAGTAAGCCAATTATCTAAATAGTTATATTTTGTTGGTGAAATAATGAACAAAATAATTGATTAGGGAAAGCTGCCCCTGCTTACTTGTACGTCGGTCCACCACTAGTTGGTTTGAATACCTAAGCATTGTATAAGTTTGCATATATTATGTGCCAATGTTTTTTGTTTCAAAAAATTCCATATCTTTAACTGATTTCATGAGATGAAATTATCCTTACTATTCAAGCCAAAGGGAAAGACAAAAGGAAACTGAAAGAGAACGAGAGAAAAAGAATAAAGGGTCAAATGTTTTAAAATTTACAATTTCAAATTAGATTGTAAGGAGATTTCCAACCAAAATTATCCGAATTTGAAGTGGTCATATATAATAAAGATTTAGTGTAGATATGCGAGTATAGCAATGTCACATTTTAATTGTTACGATATGCTCATTGTTCAACAGATGGGATTCAAATATGGGTCATTGGTAGAGGACCTTTTCACAGGCTACAGGCTCAATTGTGAGGGTTGGAGGTCAATCTTTTGTAATCCCAAGAGGCCAGCATTTTTGGGAAATGCACCAATAAGCTTAATTGACACCCTCAACCAACAGAAGAGATGGTGCGTGGGCCTCCTTCAGGTGGCCTTCTCTATTTACTGCCCGTTAACCTTTGGGGTTAAGAATGTTGGCCTTCTCTTGAGCTTTGCTTATGCGGATTACATCTTTTGGCCCTTGTGGTCCATCCCCATTACAGTTTACTCCTTCCTTCCCCAACTGGCTCTCCTCAACAAAGTCCCTATTTTCCCAAAGGTACATGAGTTTAGTCACAACCACGAGCAATATGTTCTAGTCTTCGGGTCCAGTTCGACTATATTTGAGATTTTTATTTTAAATAATTATATTATTGACTATGTTTATACTAAATGTCAAATAGTTCAAAGATTTATATTATATTATTGTAAATTAATCACTCTGGGAAAATTAGTTGCCATATTGCCCTCTCGCAGGTCTCAGATACTTGGTTTCTGCTCTATGCTTTCCTGATATCGGCGTCTTACTCGTTGGACTTCCTCGAGTTCTTCTTATTGGAAGGAACACTACGAAGTTGGTGGAACGATCAAAGAATCTGGATCGTAAAAGGGCTGTCGTGCCAACTATATGGAACCATCGACTACATACTCGAGTCCTTAGGAATTTCCGGCGCCGGATTCAACGTCACGAGCAAGGTTTCCGACGACGAGAAGGCCATAAGATATGAGAAAGGGATCATGGAATTTGGAGTACATTCCCCCATCTTCGTGCCTATGGTAATGGCTGCCTTGGTCAACTTGGCCTCCCTTATGTATGGTCTCCTGCTAATTCTGCAGGTAACATTTTTTTCGACTCGAGTGAAGGTGTAGAATTACGTTTAGCCTTTTCTTTGTCGTGGTTTTTTCACAGAATTTTACCGCGGCGGATTTTTAATAACAATATCATTAATAAAATTTCTACCTTTGGAATTCTTTTGGCAGGTAACCAGCAACTGGGAAGGGCTAGTGATGCAAGTTGTTATTTCCGGATTTGGGGTTCTGATTAGTTTGCCTGTTTATGAAGCTATGTTCTTTAGGAGAGATAGTGGAAAGTTGCCGGCAAAAACTACCGTTGTTTCTACGTTTTTGGCATTTGCGCTGTACCTGGTAGCTTCCTTGTTGCTGAAGCTTTAAGAGGTGGAATTTGAAGTTGGGTTTGTATAAATAATGTCGGCAATGAAGTTAAGTGTGGTTTCGCAAACCATGTAGTAATAAAATAAAAATTGGCAAAAACTGAAATGGTTCAAATGATTAAGAAGAGAGTGTCCTAAAGGAATTTGACCGTTTCCTTCTAAATCGACGTGTTTATATGTACACCTACCTGCCTAGCTAGTCTGTACACCTATCTGCCTAGCTAGTCATTAGCGTGTGCAATCTCTATGGTTCATTACATTACTTGCTGGTGCGCTGCGGAATAACGTGGAGTTAGAACAAATAAAACAAGAGGAAGAGAATAATGGAGAAGAGGATAGGGACAGAAAATATGAAAGCCTGGTAAATTTTGAGTTTGAGTGCGTGGAGTTAAAGATGAGGAGGAGCTCTTGGAGCTTGAGGGAGACCCATCTCCCTCCTACTTGTTATGAGCCTCCTTTAAGCTTAAACTGCGGAAATAGAAATCTTAGTATTTTTCAAGTCTTGGATGGAATGGAGCTTTATCACGAGAAGGCTACAAGAAAACTTGTGGGAGGTATTTATGAAGGATAAAAGTGAAGATTAGATAAGTTTGTGTGTGTTGGGAGATAGGAAAAGTTGTGTGATTTTTCAATTATGAACATTGTCAGTTTCTATTTAGAAACTATCTCAATAATTAGTCTTCTCATTTACCTGAAAAAAAAATGTGAAGTGGTCAATACTTTAAAGGCGAGCCAAATCAAAATGAAGATAAACAAGTTCAACCCTCTCAAAAATTCTCATCAATTGAATTGCCAAGGCATTTCGGGATTAAGCAGAAGGTTATCTCAAAAGAAGTACATGGAATAATCTCTAAATAATTCCTATCTAGTTAGCATTGCTTGTTGGGGTGTAGTCAGAAAATTTAACGAGTGGAGTCAATTTTTAACGAGTGGGGTCAATCTTTAATTTTTTAAATTTTAATTTTAATTTTTAGTTAAAAAATATAACAAATTATTAAATATTTTTTTTAATTGCCCCCACTCCTTTCCACCTAGCCACGCCCCTGATTATTTGCTTGTTAGATAGACAATGATCTTTTTATTTTTATGGTTCACGAACAATAAGTGTAAAAAATAGTAAATTTAGCCCTTACTATTTTGGTAAGTATTATTTATTAAAAAGTTATTTAACGTAGTCCTTGTTAATTGGAGTTTGCTAAAGAATTATTTGGTTACATGTTAGCTAAAAGGGGCATGTATAATGCGCCTTGGTAAAGCCAACAAGAAGCTTTAGAGCTTTTAAGATAAAATTCTGATCATTAGATACTTTTTTTTGGTATATAAAATTTTATTTTGTTAATATTTATATTTTAAATTAGTGTATTACCTTTTGCTTGCAAATGCCGGTCAAATTAAACTTTTACCTCGCTAAAATTCAGGAAAAAGAATGATCTTATTTTGACATTGAAATCGCTAATTTTAGTTCTTACACACTAAGCTAGTTAAATATTTACCGTAATACATAAGGTAGGCACCAATGGGATACATTCTTCTCTTTTCTCCGGTGTAGATTACAGAGAGTTACAGAGAAAAAAAAATGAGAGGCTCAAATAGAGGCAGAGGCTCAATCCTAATTTGTTTCTCATGAAAATGAAGTTTGGGAACAATTCTTGAAGAGGTATTCTAATCCACCAAAATCATTATCATTGAAATAGGACCATAACCTATAAATCTAGAAAATTCTAGTATGCTTGATTAGGTATATATATTTGTTTTTAAAATTTAAGTAGATTAAAATAAATTCCAAACTCTAAACAATATTTAAAAAAAATTTTCAAACAAGATTTTTTTTTCCAGTTTTGCAAAGAAATAAAAATTGACCTACCGATTTTTTAAAAAACGAGATAAGACTTGTTTTTCACTCACATCACATTGTTTATGTAATTTAGTGGTTACCTCGACAGCAATTTGGCAATTTTAGGGTTAATTACTCTCAGGTTCCTGTACTATTGACGATTTTGTAATAGGGTCTCTATATAATTTGAATAAGATATAAGACCCCCGCTATATAACAAAATATTATTATAAGGTCCCTGACTTAACCCTTGCTGTCATTATCAATTTTTTTTCATTTTTTAATATTAAATTGACCAAAATATCCTTAAGCCAAAAATAAAAAGTATCATCTTCATCTCTCTTCATCTTCAACCTTAAAGCCAAAATACCATTAACCATCTTCTTCTCCAAACTTTACAATCGGGAATTCCAATAACCATCTTTGCTTATAAACATCAACAAACGATTAAATCAACCCAAAAGCAAATCCCAAAATCAACCGATTAAATCAATTGATAAAACACCAGAATCGATTGATGATATCCAATTCATTAAATTCAACAGAATCAATATAAGGCGGCCCAAAGACCGAAGAGTCCCCCATCATCCTCCGGAACGACGTCGAAGTGGTTGGACCAGTCACGGCATCAACGATCGACGAGTTCTCTTCATTCTCCCCGAAAACCGAAGAGTCCCCATCATCCTCCTCAATGAGTCCCTATCATCCAACCCTCACGGTGAGGAGGGGGACGATCGTTGTCGCGCCGGTCACCACCGTGGACTCCCTCACCACCGCCACCGGAAAGCCATAATTCGAGGGTGCCTCGCTGGGCCTCGTCGGGCCTCCTCGAGAAGACTAGAAAGCTCCTAAGAGGCGGGACTGGAGGTCGCATCGTCGAGAGGGTGCGACAGTGGTACAGGAGGTCGGGGCAGCGCCAGGAGGGTAGAGGAGGGCAGCGCAAAGGTCATCGTGGTCGTCGAGAGGGTAGTGAAGCCAGGAGGCCATCTCGTCCTCTTGCATAAATAGCTGTCGGAGTTCGACCCGGACAAGGCCGTCAAGATCCAAAGCGAAATCGACCTGGACACCACCTCCCCGTCCTCCTCCCGCTATGCCCAAGACGTCACCGTACACCGCCTCGCCAAGTTCGGCCGCTTCTTGGACATCGAATCTCTCATCCTACGGCCTCCGGACCTACCACCAGATGTAACCAAACAAAGAATTATGCTAGGGTTCTGGAGTTGTTTAGACAGATTATTGTTCTTTTATTTTCTGGGTTGGGTTAATGTATTTTTTGAGTTGGGTTTAATGTTCTTGATGGTCATTTTTTATTTTTTTGTTCAGGGATATTTTGGTCTTTTCGATGACAAAAAACAAAAAAAAATAAATGGTGACATCAACGAGGGACTGTAGACCAATATTTTATAATAGAGTAAGGATCTTAGACCAAATTCTTATAAACCAGGGATTTTGCCACAAATTCAAACATAAATTAAGAACCTGATGGTAATTTACCCGCAATTTTATAGTGAATCGTAGAGATTCACCTATTCTGTCTCTTAAAGGTAATTGCAAATCCAATTACCCAAATATTACTAAGGACCATCATATTGCTGCGATTTTTGGTCGAGAACGGCAGCCTTATTTCTCACGGGCACATAGTGAGATAAGATCTTGTACTGCTCCACTATGGCTCGGATTCTGTACTGGCAAACGAAAAGGTTTGGACATCTTATATCTTAAAGAGTAAATCATCTTTCGCTGATGGAAGTGCTTCCATTAATCCAAGTAAACACTCCGCTTTAATTAAAAGTGACGAGTTTGGATTTCGAAATTGGAGCACTATGAACCAATTTATCATCATTTTAAAACATACTCAACTTAAATACATATTCTCATCAAACATATGCAATGGCAAAAGTAATTTCTGGTAATCTCACCAGCGGCATTGCCGATTCCAGAGTTCAAACCGGGTGTACCTTACAAAGCAATACAAATCTGCAGCATACAAGATCGACGCACCGAATTCACGAACTAGAAGCCTCCAATTTTCTTCTCGCCCTCTCGATCTGCCATTTTCTATCCTTCTCCATCTGCTTCTTTGACTGAGCAGACCTTTTCTTACTTTCCTCGAAGGTCTTCACGCGGATAACATTGTCATCTTTTCGCGCAGTCGACTCGAAATCCTCTATGGACGCGGGGTTCGTGAAGTAGGTGAACATGATGTAGATCCCGTCCCAGTAAGTGTAGGCCACCCCCTCTCTGTCCTTCTTCTTGATGCCGTAATCAAGCGGCAAGACACCCTTGTTGTAAATTTCCACATACATCCCACCACCCGCAACTAGCAACTGCAAGATGTACACTCACATATCATCGCTGTGTATCCCAAACATCGAAATCAGATCAAACAAAACTGACGAGACAACCTCTGTTTCCACACCAAAGGATTCACTTTCTTTCCCACTTCGCGAATTACCCGCTGGGCAAAAGTTCACTTCCCAACAAGAATGGCAGAGGAACCGAATTCAATTCTATTCGGAACGTTAAGGTAACAATGGGTTATCCGACTATTGCTACACTAGGGCTTCATTCGATTACATTGTAGAGGTAAATCAGAGCGAAAATTTTAGCATATCCACGATACAAGTATGAGTGTAAGAATCTCCAAATCCAACCCAAATGCCCACTAAACTCGCAAGTAGCAATGTGAGATCCTCAACACGGCTCTTTAAACGAGACCCATTGGGTCGAAGATTGCATGGGATTGCCCACCACACACGCAACTAACAATGTGTGGGATTGATTATTCTCAACAATGAGTTAAAGAGTATTAAAATTGAAACCAAAACTACACCTAAAAGCAGAATTAAGCAAAAAAGTGATGTAAGAATAGGGCAAATTACCTCCTCGTACTTCTGGACGGTGGCAATGCGCTGGTCCTCGGACATGTTGGGTCGGAGAATCACAACGCTCTCGTACTTGCGGAGGCCCGGGGGACAAGGAATATTCTCCTTCTCCGGGTCGTGGGCCTCAAAGAAGATATCGCCATCTTCTTCTTCCTCCTCGTCTTCGAAGTCCGGATACCAGTCGTCGTTTTCGAAGAAGGACGTCGAGAACTCCGACACCTGAACCCTCCCGGCGGTGGTGCGGCGTCCCCACTTAATGAAGGGTACGGCGGCGGTTGGGTGGACGGAAGGTTTAGGGTTTAGGAAGCTGTGGAAGGCGTTGACGGTTACGGAGGGCGGGGATATTGGGAGCGTCGCCATTGTTAGTTGCGTTTTTAGGATTGGGTCGGTCGGTGGTTATTTCTTCGCCGGAAGAAAGGAAGGATGGATGATTTAAACGGGGCGCTATATGGATAAGGTTTGATCTGAGCCTGGGCCTGGGCCTGGGCCTTCCTTTCCAGGCCCGCTAAATTGAGATGATCCGTTCGGTTTTTCTGTCAAATTTATATACATACATATATATTTAACATTTGTTGCATTTTAAAAAAGGAAGATTCAAAATTTATTGGTTAAGAAAAATAACTTAAAACATTATTCTGTGGTTTTAATAACTTAAACTCGATACTTGATGAATAGTTGATATCAACTAAATACTGGTGTTAACTAAAGTGGGAACTACCAATTACCAATTAAATCATTTCAATATCTAATCTGTTGGGAAGATTTTTAGATCAATAGGGCAAGCATAGTGGCTCCAATCAATCAAGAAAAGGGGACATGCCGACAGATTATGTGGCCGCCTTTATTGCTAATCCTTGTCTACATCGAATACGTTAATGGTTTCTGCTGAATTATTAGCTAAAGCAGATGTCTGATTACTATGTAATAACCAAATTAGATGATTGCGAATCTAATTAAAATGAAAATAGATAAATTTTAATCAAATGTAAGTTGATATAAAATTTATTGAAATTCAGGTTAATTTTTTACGGACGTAAGTTGATATAAAACTTCACTCAAAAAAATCAACTATTGATGAATTATTTAAGTTATGCTACTAAAGAATTTTTAACTCTGAGCTCCGAAACACAATAACAACAGCAGAGGTTCCTACACAGCTTTCTTTCATGACTTCAGGTTAACCTTGAGAGGCAGCATCATCCACTTCAAGTTGTTCTTGTTGTTGAGCTTTCTTGACTCCTAAGGTAGCCAAAATCCGTAGATATGGGTGTCAAGACTGCTTTCTCTTCAAGTTCGGACCCTCGAGAGGGTTCGAACCATGACGAACTCCTCATGCAACAGACCCTGATCTTCTCTGATACACTGAAGGTGCGTAGCAACCAACATGATTGATCACCTTCTAAAACTTGGGCTCCAACAATTTTCTGTTTTTGCTTTCCTCTGATACAGGATTTGAAAGAACTGAGGAAACAGCTGTACTCTGCAGCGGAATACTTCGAAGCATCTTACCACAGAAGGCCGCAGAAAGAAGTGTGAGTTACCAAACAAAATTGATGTTTTCTTTTTTCGAAGAAGTAAAATTTGATTTATTCACAAACAAACATCAAAACAGTAAGTAATTAAACTTCAGTTTCTTACACTATTTAGTGCTCAAGAGCACATTTCTTCTAGATATACAAAAGATAATAGCCTATTCTAAAAAGCAACACTAATTAGATAGGAAGTATCTTAAGATTAATGCTTGAACATCTTATGTTATAATCTTCCGACTTAGCCCCATGCGTCGTTGCAACAAGTGCCCTTTGGCCCAATTTTTTATATATATTTCCATGTTATTTTCTTATGTAGGGTGCTGCAGAGTTTGAAAGATTACGCCACCAACGCCCTGATCAGTACAGTGGATCATTTGGGTTCCGTAGCTTGCAAGCTAAACGGAGTATTTGATGAGAAGATTGGGAAGATTGGTGATGCTTCAGCATTGGAGCTTCAGTTCTCCTGCCTCGAAAAGGTATACGAGGCTCGTTGAGATTGCCACATCGCAACTAGAAGTTTGTAGCTGCATTTATCCGAAATTGGACCGTGTGTTTGAATTGACATCTTTTGTGTATGAATCTAGAGAGTGCAAACATGTCAAGATTACGTCACCCAAAGGGGGATCTCCCAGCAATCATTGGCAATACAATTTCCCAAGCACCATAGGCGGTACATCTTTCCAGGCAAATACATGTGGATCTCTTCTTTCCTCTGCTCCTCTGTTTTCTAATTCTTTTCTCCTATGATGTTGGTACGTCGATCCGATGTCAACGGCTAACTCTGATACTTCTCTTTCAGTTGAGGAGCATTCGGATCGAAGCAACCAAACAGACTTCAGCAGGAGAAACCTTGCTGCTGAATACGACTTCAAGAATGGTACTTACAATTGTCTGCTTAGTTACATTTTCTGGCTGTCCGGATCCTAAATACTGCAAGAACCTAATGTCTAACTGTTGTGCTAGCTGTTGCAACCGCGATCAAAGGGACACCAATTCAGCTTATCAGGTAAACTTGCTGCAGAGTTCTTGCCGATCTGTAGAAATTTATCAAATAATATGTTACCGAGTTCTGTGACTTCTGCAACACAGAGGCCGATCCACTTCACAGTCCCCTCAACTTGTCACAAGACGAAAAAGCTTTTCGTTCTCCAGGTCTTCAGCCAACAAAAATACAGGTGAACAAGATCAATGCCTGTCCAAATTCTAATTGGTGTATCCCTTGTGTACTGACTTCATTCCTCCAAAACAAATTAGAGAAGAGAATGCCGGCGCCCCTCGGATTTCCCCTCCTTCGTTCCAGGTCCCTCAAGAGATCATCCTCTCCAAATTATGTTGGTGATAGAACCCAAGTAAGCAGCAGACTTGGCCAATGCTCCCCCGGCTGATTCTCACGTTGGGCTAAAGCTAACTTTTGTAACGTTTCAGGATCGGTTGGAGCCAAGACGAGCGGTTTCATTGGTCGGACATCCTCGAAGGGACAAAGCAACAGACAATGAACTGTATGCTGGAAAAAGCAAACGCCTCTTCAAGGCCTTGATGGGGATGCACAAAGCAAGAAATGATAGCTCATTGCATAAACTTTTAGATGAAGCGTAGAAGAAAGAATGCCTAAGTGGCCAGTCAGGTAAAGTATGTTCCAAATAAATTGTCTCACAGGGATCATATTTGGGATTATATTTTCCTATGTAAATGTCAACTTTTATCTAAAAATGAGTAAATGTACCTTTCTTTTGACCTTTCCACACAACTGGACCATGCAGGAATCCGCAAAGCAATGGTTCACTAGTGTTTGAGATCATCGCTAGTTGACTGTCGTGAACTTATTTGAAAAATTCATTAACCAACCTTAAGATTTTGTATTAGTAAGATAGATGTTAACAACTTTGTGGGTGAACTAAGGTAGGCTTTGTTTACCTTGTGTCGGGGATTCCCATAACATTGTAATTTCAATTTCCTTTTTCAATACAACACTTCTTACTTATCAATAAAAGATAAATATTAATATGCTTTGAGAACATATCAGATCGTCATGCAATCTGAGTATGGATTCAGATTGAATAATCAAGTATTCCACGACGGCATTAAGAAAGCCACGGATTGTGAAAAATCAAATATTTAGAGCTATCCAAAGAAACTTTTCTTTGTCTGAAAGTAATATAATAATAAGTTGCAAATGGTTGGTCTAAGTTTATTTAATTTTTGGATTTTGGAAGAAAAATCTTAATATTATATTTGGATTGATCTTATAATTTGTTATTGTCTTTAAACAAATTTCCATGATAAAATAAAAATATATATGCAAATTTTGATTGAATGAACTTCCACGTGTATTGATTAGGCCAACTTTATAAATGCATTGAACCCATAGATTCAGTGCACATACATCTAGTACTAATTGTCAGTGGAATTAAACATCCATAACGACTTTTACATATTACGAATTTTCCCACATTACGACGTCTTTGCAATTAACGGATGGATGTTACGAATTTATGAAACTATTTTTAACATTAATCCGTCAGTATTAAGAGGGAGCAAAACTACTGTCTCAAAGAATGGTGATTAGGTTCTGATGAAACTAAATGAGCATACTCCACTCGACTGGAAAAAAATCAATTTAATACAATGTAGTTTGAGTTTTTTTTTACTTTGATAAGAAGCAGTTTAAAATGCATCAAAATAATGACTAAAGTTTGACATTTTGACACTTTAGTAATACAAACAATTTCTCTCTTGCTGCCTAGCCACCTAATGTGCAATGTCGATTCGGATCGCCTCGTGGACTAGTAGATGATGACGTGATTACTTGATGACATTAAAATGAAAGGGTCAAAACTACAAGGTACTAAATCAAAGTTCTTAGAAAATTCAATGGTGTTTTTTTAACAAGTCAAGTCATCATCCACATCGCAATTAGATTGGTGGCATTTTAGGTTGTCATATAGCATAAGAGCTATTTTTTGTGTTACCAAAGTTTTTAAAATGTCAAATCTCAATTATCGATCAGATACATTTCAAATTACATGTTTTAAAATAAAAAATGCCCAAACCATGGGAAAGTAATGAACTTTTCCCTGTATTATTTTGAGAAGATTTTGAAGACAATCTTAGAAACGGAAAAAATTATTGAAAAATTATCCTAAAATAAAATCTGACAATATTTTCATAATATTTAAATAGCATATTGGGACTATAGTGCAATATAAAATTATTACGTACACTAAATTAGATGTTTGCCACTTACGTACCGTCGCTTAGAACTCGGCCTAGGGCTTGGAAACAACTCCAATTTCCTAATCTTCCTCCCTCAAAACTCAATCCCCCCTTCGTCTCCAACATTGGATCTCAGTCTCAGCTCCTCGTACTCCGGAAGTTCAACTCCCTCTAGATCGCGCTGGTCAACATCCGATCAGGTGAGGTTTCAAGCTCTTATCTTGAAAGGGGGAAGTCAAGTCGATGAGGAGTTTTTAATTGGGTAGTGGTTGGTTCTAATTGGGGTTTGGGCTATTAGGGTTCTTGTTCTTGTTGTTGTTTTGTTGGATAAAGTTTGTTTCTTTGTCCAAATCGGTCGGGTTACCGTAGGGTAGTGGGCTTTTGTTTCCTTCTGTTTTCTTAATGATTGGACAGTTCTTTGCTAGCTGTTTGTTTGGTGTTGTGGAAACAGTTATTTTTTGATGAATAATGCAAGGATAAGGTTATGCAGCGGTTTCTGGTCCGAGGCCCTCCACGAGCCGTGAAATGCTTGTAGCCATGCTCGTTTATTTTTTTCGAGTGATGCTTGAGCTGTGTTGGGTAGTGGTGATGTTTTGAGCTGTCGGAATATGTGATCACTTGTATTTCCTTGCCAAATGTGTAAGCTTTTCAGAATTAGTGCAGTGTTGAAGTTTGCTGGTTCTCATGTAGTCCGCTTTTAACATATCGGGTGTTAACTTTTGGAGATCTTGATGAATTTTGAGTGCTAACACGAGGTGGAATGTCCCTAACCAACTCGTTCATGTAAACCTTCAGTTAGACACTTCTTCCGTTGCAATGATATAAGTTTTCTTGGGATTTGAATACATGGCTCCACATGGTACTTTCCTGTCTGATAGTGTTTTGTACTGTTAATGGCCTGAAAGAATTGACATATATGTTTCTTTCTATTACAGTTTCGTGTGTGGTGTGTAGGGAACACCTGAAGCTGTTATGTTGCAAGGATGGGAGATGGCAACACGTCCAACAACAATAGAACAGGAAATAGTGAGAAGCCAGAATGGCTACAGCAGTACAATCTCATTGGAAAGATTGGTGAAGGAACATATGGTCTTGTCTTCCTGGCAAAGATCAAGTCTCAAGCAAATCGCGGCAAGTCCATCGCTATTAAGAAATTCAAGCAGTCCAAGGATGGGGATGGTGTCTCCCCTACTGCGATTCGTGAGATAATGTTGCTCCGGGAGATCACACATGAGAATGTCGTAAAGCTTGTGAATGTGCACATCAACCACATTGATATGTCCCTCTATCTGGCTTTTGAGTATGCGGAGCATGACCTTTACGAGATTATTAGGCATCATAGGGACAAACTCAACCATCCCATCAATCAGTACACGGTGAAGTCTCTGCTCTGGCAGCTCCTCAATGGGCTGAACTATCTTCACAGTAATTGGATCATACATCGGGATCTCAAACCCTCTAACATACTAGTTAATGGAGAAGGAGAAGACCATGGTGTTGTCAAGGTTGCTGATTTTGGACTTGCGAGAATATATCAAGCTCCCTTGAAGCCTTTGGCTGATAATGGAGTGGTGGTAACCATTTGGTACCGTGCACCAGAGTTACTTTTGGGGGCAAAGCACTATACAAGTGCTGTTGATATGTGGGCGATTGGCTGCATTTTTGCTGAACTTTTGACTTTGAAGCCACTTTTTCAAGGGGCAGAGGCCAAATCAACACCAAATCCTTTCCAGCTTGACCAACTCGACAAGATTTTTAAAGTGTTAGGCCATCCCACAACAGAGAAGTGGCCTACTCTTCAAACCCTTCCTCACTGGTCGCAAGATGTGCAGAATATCCAATCACACAAGTACGAGACTGCTGGGCTTCACAACATCGTTCATCTCTCGCCCAAGAGTGCTCCGTATGACCTCCTGTCTAAAATGCTTGAATACGATCCGCAGAAGCGGCTAACGGCAGCGCAAGCTCTAGATCACGAGTATTTCAAACTCGAACCTTTGCCAGGTCGCAACGCACTAGTGCCATCTCAATCAGGAGAGAAGGTCGTCACCTATCCAGTGCGTCCAGTTGACACAAACACCGATTTTGAAGGAACCACTAGCCTTCAACCACCACAACCAGCATCAGGGAACACAGCTTCTGCAGGTAGGGCAGGTGTTCATGGTATGGGAAGATCTGCCCCCCGAGGGATGGGCATTGGCATGCCGCGAATGCCAGCCCAGGGTATGGCGCCATATGGGCTACCCTCGCAGGCAGGGATGGGTGGTGGAATGAATCCAGGTGGCATGCCGATGCCGAGAGGCGTCCCTGCTCAGCCCCATCAGCTGAGGAGGAAGGACCCTCCGATGGGCACTGGTTACCCTCCGCAGCAGAGATCGAGGAGGTGATCGCTTGGTCCGCTTAGGCCGAGTGCTCCATCACTTATTATCATAGACGGAGAATAGCAGTCGGCAGCGTTTAAGTTGACCACCAAGGCGGATCATTTGGCGCCATTTGAGATTGTAACTTTCAAGTGATCGTCTCGTTTATGCTCATTGTTGGTTAGTGCATGGGATCGAACAGATAGGTGGGAAAATTTGTCCGTAGAATTTGGTTTCACTATGAAAGCTGTTCGAAGCATGGAAAATCTCAGTTAATTTTGTAATTAAATTCGGCATATTGCAGTTAAACATCTTAGTTGGAGGTCTCACTTGCACTACAAATGCTACTTGAATTGCAGCTTAACTTAAACATTCAGTATAATCCAACATTAATCGACTTGTTAATAGTGGTTCGGCAAGTGAAATAGATCATAAAACCGTAACTCTTGGGAGGATCTCGTTTTCTTTGTCGCTAACATTTTTCTTATTTTGTCGAACCATCATTGAGGTGATCATGACTAGTATTTCACAAAAGGTAGCTAATAAGTTATTACTTGTTACAACAACCACATTCCAATTGAAGACCCCTTTCTTAATAACGGGACAATTTTTTCATGCAAACTATGTCGGGTCTTCGAGAAAGCGACAGATGATAGATACTATGGACCCGGAGATGATGATTGAGGCCCATTCCTTATCTTCTTTGGGCCGCCATTTACTGTTATTTCTGACAGGCCCACCTCTTGTGCCTTGGCTTGTCTTTCTTCCATTTGCCTTTTGGTGGACTTGTAGAACATGGCATACAGTATAAGTTGGGATAGTGATAGTAAAGTGCCCACCCCATTAGAACCCTGTATAAAATTACAGAAAATTAGTTAGCCTCATTAAAAAAGATTAAGTGGAGGGTAGATAGAAGATGAAATTGAAAGAATTACAAAGACTTTTGTTGAATTTATCGTTTATTTAAAAGATATTTATAAATACATGCCAAGTATTAAACTCTCGGATTGTCTAGATTTTGTGGAACTTACAAGTATGTACGGATCGAATCGGATGGAAGCGTAACAAGACCAAGTGACACCATTGGCAAAGGAGGCAAGGGAGATGGACAGTGGCATGTACTCCACACTTTTTGTTGTTATCACCAATTTCTGCCCCCCACCAAAAGAGAACAGTTATAAATTAGCGGCCTTGTAAGTTTTAATTAATAAAATGAATAATACTATAACTCAATTATGAAAATGCATCGTGATATCTCAAAGATATGACAAAAATTTGCATCTTTTATGTTTTTCTGTAATCAATAGAAGGTAATAATTATGAGAATAAGATGTAGGTCCATATTTCAAATTCTGACATTATCATTGGGTTAAAAAAAATCTTAAAAATTACATATATATAGATACTCTGTTTATATAGTATATGGTACAGTAGTGACTTCAACAAGTGCAGCCAAGTAAGGTTTTCATGGTTGCGAAAATACAACCAGAAATTTGCATATTACTATTTTTTTAAGTACTTTTTTCTGAAATTTGAATCTGATCCTAAATACAACTGAAAATATTTCTCGTTTGCTAGATTTTTAAGTGCATTTTCAAAATATGAAAAACTTACATATGTAGAAACATTTCACGCTACTTTGTACTTTGATAATTTTTAGTCAGATTTTGAAACGCTTTTTACGTGCAGACTGTACAGTAAAAAAATAACTGAATTAATGACTTGAATAAAAGTTTTTGAGAACTCGGTCGACCTAATTAGATTACGAAATGTCGACTTAATAAGATTCAAAACATATAATTATAAATATGAACAATATTAATTGGGCAGTGACTGTTGGAAATTGAGCCACTCATTAATTAGATTCAGTCACCTTCAATTAAAGTAAAACTACCATTAAATTCATTAGCTACGTATGGCACATGACATGCATCAAAATAATAATAAGTTTTTTATATTAAAATTTGATTATTTTATCTTTAAAAATACTTAAAAAAAACTAAAATGTAAAATAGTGGCTGGCACCAAATTGTAGTTTACACAAAAAATGTGACCCATCGACTGCTCAAATCTTTTTTAGGGACAAGAAACTAATATATAACAATGATATACGCTGAGTTACATATCAAGGTGGAGGTTTCACTACCAAAAATATCATATATATATTTATATATATATATATATATATATATATATATATATATATATATATATACACTAGCCACGACCATCACCCACCACATTCACATGCAATAACTTTTTAAACCACGTCATTAAATTATCGGTAATTTGAGAATTGGGTTTGGAGTCTAAAATCACGGTTCAATTTCTGGTGTACAAGATTAAGTTCAAAAGTTAAATTGAATAATCATTGCAAGTACTAACCATGATTGATAACGGAGAGGCGTACATCACGATGTTGAAGCAAATACCGACAGTTCCGGCGACCAGAGACCGTGTGTTGTGGCCATGTGCTAGGGTTAGGACCAGACCGGCAAAGATGCCAACGAACACGAGCTCGGCTAGTACTATGGCCAGTACTCTTAACCTCTGTTTCTTGTCCGAGTAGATGAGGAAAAGAGCAATGTACACAAACTCAACGACCATTCCTGTTCCACTTATGGTCAAGACAAGGGTGCTGTTTGGGTGAACTATTGGAAGCCCATATAAAACCCATACCATGCAGTTCACTAGGGCTGCTAGATAGGGTACCGGTGAGTAATTTTCTACCTTACCCTTTTTCCATATCTGGATGAATGTTGGCCTGACCACAACAACATAATAAATTGTTCAGCAATTTTATGGTGATCTTAACATAATAAATGACAATATTGAGACCAATAATACTCAGTAATATCTATACTAAAAAAAAATCATGTAGAACTCATCATAAAATTATTGAGGGATGAAATACTAACAACAGTGGCAAAATTGGGTTAGTTGCGATATCAACAATATTCTTTTTTTTTTTAGATTCACTAGTAATGTCGATCTAGTAAGTACTACTGATAATTATAAAAATAATCTTCCTCGAATGCTAAAAATTGGAATAAAATATTTACTTGACAGGGAGAGTCAACCTGTTGATGACAATATCGTGTGCTAATAGAATTATGCGTTACGTATTTTTTCTTGTTTTGGTGAAAATATTTCGGTGGCCGGTTGAAATTGCAATGTACGTCTCTCTCTCTCTTAATTCAAGCTTACTCGGATTGACGTCATCAACCTCATCCTAATATTTATATTTAATTGGAATAGCAAAAATTTTATTAATTGTCGTTTTGGATAATATTGCAACAACATGATGAGCACCGACTTCTAAGAAACATGCATCTCTCAAACAAATTAAAACACAAAAATATATAATTGTTGGTACAAATACTGAAGAGAGATAAAGAAAAAAAAAGGTAAGGCTTACGTCGGTGACAAGAATAAGATCAAAGAGATTATATTTCCTGTACAGAAAACACAAAAAAAAAAACTCATCAAAACAGATATACACATAAAATCATCAAGAGCTTCCTCCAAGAAAACCTTATAAATATGCGCAATGAATGTTAAGAGTATTGTCTATATTATTAATTTTTAAATTCAACTTATAAAAAATAAATAAAAATGCACAATGATAACTTGCCTATTCCTCTTCGAAGAAATCATGGTCACTAAATCGATGTACAAGACATGTAAAGAATCCAGTCCTTTTGCAAAGATCCTAGTCTAGCATGTCTACAAATTCAATCCGAAATGCATAACAGAAGAGGGTAATATAGTGAACAACACCTTTTGAAGACCATAGGAGGGTTCAAAACAAAGAGTTACCTATGATTCCAACCACAGTCCTAACATGATCAGGAGAAACCATGACTCTTGTTGGAAGCTAGAAAGAAATAATGAAGACAAGGAGGAGAGGATACTAAAGGGAAGGCCACACTTCTTGTTTTAGGGTCCAACTAGTGTTAATCTTGAAGATGAAGAAGAGAAAAAGGATGATTCCCTTATATAAGAAGGAGAAGAAGGGCTTAAGGAAGGAAAGTTGGATGGGTTTAATTAAAAATTGATAAGCACTGAAGCCATTTTCGCAAGAAAAATCCAAAATTGGTTTGGTCACAGGGGATGGCATGCAAAGACACATAAAAGAGAATATGGCAATAAATTTATAAACATAGTACTGAAATAAGTAGACAATTTAATTCAATGTTAAAACAAATAGGACTTAACTTTAACTTGATCATCCGTCTCCCAGACGTTGGAATATATAAATGAAATAAGTTCATTTACCTTTTGTCCGCAAAACCTTGCCTTATTAAATTAACTAATTAAATCACTGAAATTTAATACGGAGCATTTAGAGGGAAATTGGGTCGTGCAATCGATCCATTTGAAGGGAACTGGAAACATATTCCATTTTGGCATTGATATAGTGGCCACATAGTATTCTTCGCCAATACATGATGATGATATATAATGCTAAGATAGCCCACCCATCATTGAGGTGATCTTGGTGACTAGTATTAGACAAAAATAGCTTCTCTACTTTTTTGAAGGATTTATAAGAGGTAGCTATTTAGTTATTACTTGTTACGACCGACCACATTCCCACACTGGATTCGGGCCTCCGAGATATTAGCCCGTGACAACATTGACCACGGAGTTACTTCCTATCTTCTTTGGGCCGCCATTTACTGTTATTTCTGACAGGCCCACCTCTTGGGCCTTGGCTTGTCTTTCTTCCATTTGCCTTGTGGTGGACTTGTAGAACACAGCATACAATATTAGTTGGGATAGTGACAGTAAAGTGCCCGCCCCATTAGGACCCTGTGAAAAGTTGCAGATATTAATTAGCCTCGTTATAAGAAATTAGTGGAGGGTAGATAGAGGATAAAATTGAAAGAACTACAAAGATTTTGTTTGAAGGTATCATATTTTTTAGACGTGTTTTTAAGTTACATATCATGTCAGGTATAGAAGTAGTTTCGACTTACAAGTATGTAAGGATCGAGTCGGATAGAAGCATAAGAAGACCAGGCCACACCATTGGCAAAGGAGGCAAGGGAGATGGACAGTGGCATGTACTCCACACTTTTTGTTGTGATCACCAGTTTCTACCCCACAAAAAACAATAATCAATTAGAGGCTTTGTAGAAAAACAATCACACTAATACTTTGTCATTTTGATGATCTCAGTCGGATTTTTGGGACGCTTTTGACGTAAATAAGAAATAACTGAATATTTCAAAACACATGATTATAAATGTGAACAATATTAATTACTTAATGACTCTTGGAAATTGTGCCACTCTCATTAGTTAGAGTCAGACATTCAGTCACCTGCATTAAAACTTTAATAAGTTCTTGAACAATTTACTTATTATTTTATAAATAATTGATTACGATATCAATAAAAAAAAGTAATAATAAGTTTGTGAAAAACAGTGAAATTAGTAGGTAGAGTTTGAAGCTTATATTAAAGAAATTGCAATCTTTAGTAGGGACAAGAAAACTGAAATATAACAATGAGATACGCGGAGTTACATATCTGGTGGATATAAATGCAACACCCATCTCAATTAAATGTACTATATGCACTAGCCACGACCATCACCCATCTCAATTAAATGCAACACCCCCTGTATCTCTCTTTCATCCATCGACTACCAAATTTAAAACGTGCAATCTTTTTCCATACCCCGTTACCAAATTGTCGATAATTTGAGAATTGTGTGAAGTTAAATTAAAGTAGCATTGCAAGTACTAACCATGACCGATAACGGGGCAGCGTACATCATGACGTTAAAGCAAATAGCAACGATTCCGACGATAAGAGACCGTGTGGTTGTGCCATGTGCTAGGGTTAGGACCAGACTGGCGAGGACGCCAATGAACACGAGCTCGGCTAGTACTATGGCTAGTACTCTTAGCCTCTGTTTCCTGTCGGAGTAGAGGAGGAAAAGAGCAATGTACACAAACTCGATGGCCGTCCCTGTTCCATTAATGGTCACGACCAGGGTGCTGTCCGGGTGAACCATTGGAAGCCCATATAAAACCCATACCATGCAGTTGACTAGGGTTGCTAGGTAGGGCACCGGTGAGTAATTTTCCACCGACCCCTTTTTCCAAATCTGGATGAATGTTGGCCTGACATTAAAAAAAAATATACACAACCGATAAGTTGTAGATAATTTTAGGATGGTCGTAACATAAAACTTAACGATATTTCGGGTCACTTGACAGGGAGAGTGAACCTGTTGATGACGATGTCCTGTGTGCCAGTAGAATTATGCGTTACACTTTTTCTTATTTTGGGCAAATTACTTTCGGTGGCCGGTCGAAATTGAATAGGTATTTGTCTCTCGTAATTAAAGTTTGAGCCTACTCGGATATGAGTCTCCTTATATGTTTTATCAACAAGTTTTCTTTATTGTAGATTTGGATAATACAGCAACAACCTAAGGAGCACTGATCTTTAAGGAAACATGCATCTCTCACGTTTCAAAATTTAAGTTACACAAAAATATATAATAGTTGGTACAAAAATTAAAGAGAGCAAGTTGGTAGAGAAATGACTTACACCGGTGACAAAAATAAGAAAAAAGAGATTATATTTCCTGCACAGAAAAAAAGCTCATCAAAACTGATACACATATAAACCATCAAAAGTTTTTCTCCAAGAAAACATTAACACTATGCACAATGGTAATAGACCTTTTCCTCTTTGAAGAAAAAGCATACGAAATTTGTTATGAGTAAAACACAGTCACATAATTAAGTTGGAAAATCAAAATCAAGACAATTAAACGTTTGGAAAAGATCATAGTCTAGCTTGTTTACAGATTGATATATTGAACAAGACCACCTCGAGAAAACCAGAAAAGGGTTCAAAACAAAGAGTTACCTATAATTCCAACAACATTCCTAGCATGATTAGGAGAAACCATGACTCTTGATAGCTAGAAAGAACTAATAAAGAAGAAGAAGAAGAAGAAGAAGAAGTGGAGGGGGTAGCAAAATCAAGGCAACACTTCTTATTTTGGGGTCCAACTAGTGTTAATCTTAAAGCTGAAGAAGAGAAGAGGATGATGCTCCTTATATATACGAAGAAGAAGGGATTCAGGAAGCAAAGTTGGGTGAGTTTTTTTTTTTTAATCTTGTAACATTGTTGATAAGTACTAAAACTTTTTTGGCAAGAAAAATACGAAATTGGGTTGGTCACAGGGGATGGCATGCAAACGCACAAAAAAGCGTGAAACATAACACAGAACAACGCAGGAGAGCTGATTTTAATGAGGAAAGAGAATAGGGTACACTTGGAACTCGGCTAATTAACCGACATGAATGTAAAAAAATTACAAATATTTAATAATGTTATTTTTTAAAAAGTTTGAATTCAAGATTTTTTTAATTAAGTTGTAACAAATGTATGCTTTCATGGCAATAGGGAAAAACTTATATTTCATAAAAAAAAAACACAACATTTTTCAAGTTTATGGGCTCATCAAAGCCACTTTCCCTTCTTCTATGGCTCAGTTGTTGTAGTAATTATTTCAGCTCACTCTTATGAGATAAACAGATAACGTTCGTATATGATCTATGGCGGGTCTACTGGATCCACGTATGTTCAACGTAAGCATCGGATAACCAGTTTGTTATGGCAAGTGCTTTAATTCTCTTACGGGCTTTAACCAGTTTTGTTTGAAAATTTTTAAGTTGACGGTCACTTGTGTACAACACGGGGGTTCATTTATTGCTTGTATATACATTTGCCTTCTCTTCGTGGGTTACTAAAAAGTGGTCATCTTTGTGATAAAATCTGTATATCCAATCGGGTTATATTTTATATGAAATTAAAAAATTTCAACTTATCATAATACAATATAATCTGAGAAATAACAGGTTAATATCATGTCACAGTCTTTACATCCAACTAACATTTTGATTTTGCTGTAATTGGTGAATAAATTTTTAATACTTGTAGACAAATTTATCAAAGTCAACTAACAATGTAATAATTTAGTTTTCATCTATCAATTTAAATTTTGGGTAAAGTATTTTTTAATACTATGTGGTTTCAGCATTTCATACTTATGAGTTTATAGTTTCAAAACGATCAAATAGGTACCTATAGTATTATAAAATATTACCCAATATTGATAATATTGATCAAATACGACGTAGGATAGAAATGTGTATGTGATATACCAACTAAATTTTTTTATTCTCTGGTTGATGACTTAGCTCCTCGAAAAATGTGCAAACTAGTCATAAGTTAGATTATATATATATTTTTATATTTTGAAAAAATATAATTTAATCTGTGATTAATTTGCATATTTTTGAGAAACCAAATCATCAAATTTGAAAATAAAAATAATTAGTTAGCACGTCATGTACACATTTTTGTCCTACTTAACATTTGGTCAAAGTTACAAATATTGGGTGATGTTTATGGTACCAAAGGTATCTATTTGATCATTTTGAAACTCCAGACTCATAAGTATCAAACGCTCAAACCACAGGATACGAAAATGTATTTTATCCCTAAATCTTTATAAAAGAACAATTCATAATTCTTTATCTTATAAATTCAAGATAATTTGAAATGAATCTTTACATATGCATTTAAAAGTTAATAGAATGAAAAAAAATATGTTTATATGTTACTTTTTTAAAGGTTTTTTATATGTTACATGTAATTGCTTTTCTTAACAATCATTTGTCTTCAGTTCGAAACCATTATATCGTTCTTGGACCATTTCCAAGTGCTAAATGAATCTCCCCCCTTTAATGAAAGCGGTGTTAACAGCTAGCTCATTTGACTATTTTCGGACCATAAACTTATTTATATGAGAGTGAATATTAATAAATTTCATGTACTAAAAAATCCACTGCAACTAAATTTAAAGGCGGAAGACGAGGGTCTTAAGTGGGCCCCTAACTTTCCTACGAATAACAATTATTTGATTTGATGTTGCTAGTACGATATTTCCGCAAGATACATCCTTGCAGGGGGAGACACATACAAAAAATTTATACTAAGAGTATGAAATATTTATGTAGATAAAAAAAATGGTGATAGACACAAATTAATCAATATCAATAAAGTTAAATTATCATTCTATTTTTGTATGGGACAGAGCCCCACAAACCATCATTGCATTATGCTGGGGCCTACGACAATATTTTTAGGGTTATAAATATATTGATTAATTTGAATTTTAGAGTTAATAGTAGTTAATCCTGCAATCCATAGCGCAACAATTTAGAAAGTTGACTTCCGTTTTTCGTCATTGGACTACTGAGAAGTAATATTTTTCTTATAAAGTTAAATTATATATTTGATATCGAAATGCATGCACTTTATAATTTCTTATATGCTAATAAGAGAATTAAATTATGGGTCAAAATATTTATAAATTAGATTTTTCACAATGTTTAATTGATGTGGGACAATCTTCAACACGTCCACGCAAACAAAATTTATCAGATCGAAAATTGCACTAATTTTAACTTCATCCAAGTGTAAAGAATAGACGTCGTGCAAAATGGGTACGGATCAATTCATTAGGATATCATGTTGAAATCTTTGTATCCAACTCAAAATATTAAATCAATAATTTGGTAAGTTTTTTATACTTATAAACTAATCATTTTTGCATATTTTAACCCATGTGATACAACTTTGGACATGAATGAAATTGATTTGAATTGTTTCTAAAAGAAATTTAAAACTACAAAATAATGGTATACTAAAATAAAGGACAAATCACATTGTTATTGTTGGATTTATACCCATTAGGCCTGAATTCATTGGGCTGATCAATGGACCGGCCCAGCTCGTTGATTGTGTTGACATCATCATGATGTCAGCAACCAGCTGTGTTGGCCACACTAGTGCTGACGTGGTGACACATCATGCTGACGTGGCATGCCCATGCATGTTGTCACGTGGGTGCCACGTGGCATGCCATGTGGCGACCAGCATGGGTGGTTGATGCCACGTGTCCCACGTAGCGTTTGCATGTACGCCAGTTGCCACGTGGACACATGTGTGGCTGGTGATGCAGGCAGGACTAATCCCTATAAATAGGGATGTCCGGGTGACCGATCTGCACTTTGCCATACATAGTATTCTCTCTCTGAAACAAAAATATCGGTTTTAGTCAATGATAGTTTTGGTAGGTTAACGAATAGACATTTGTGGTAATCTGATCTTCGATCCATTCGTTGTGATCGGGATTCGATCGGAAACTCACCATAGTCGATCCGGATCTACGTGAGCACATGCTTATAACAAGTAAGCGAGATTTAATTAGCAAATTTGTTGTTTAATTAATTGCAATTAATTTCGTGATTATTTGTTAATTGCACATTTGTCTGTCTCATCTGTTACTTTCATTTTTACTCCGGAAGCGTCGCGAACGACATCAATCATTTTATTTTTAATTTATCTTTGAAATGACTTTTATATCTTTGTCATCTGACTCAACTATATGGTCATCTTTTTTGCGAACACCAACTCCTATCACATTCTCCTAAGAACACTAACCGTCGCGAACAACAACAACAACAACAACAACAAAAACCGTAATTTCTCGACCCAATTGTACAGCAACAACCTATCTTGTCTCCCTAAAAAAAACAACCTATCTTGTCTCAACTTCCGGGCTCGACACCGGCAAGGCTCGTACGAAAATCATAACCGCCACTGGGCCGACATGGATAGTTCCGGTGAACTTGAGTTCACGAGTCCGCCTCACTACAAGCGGTTTCTAGAATTATATTTTAAGTGGACTTTAATATTTCAATTTTGAAACTAGTTTTTATAATGGATATTTTCAGTGATGATTTTAATAATTTCAAATTTAAAACCAGTACGTCAAGAATCATCAACAATTCTTAGCTACAAATTGAAAGTTCTCCCGAAAAGTTAAAGTACTCAGTGATTATAGATATCGTATAGATTCTTAACATCACTAAATTAACCGATACGGAATTAAATTAGATAAAAATAATGATATTAATACATGAATTAAAGTCATACTCGATAGTGGGTACTCCATGTGACCGCCCTAACAGCTATGGAAAAAACACTTGCGAATCTTATTTAATCAGCCATGTCCTCTTTCCAAAATAAGGAATGATTTGACAACGGTAGACGAGAGCTTAGCCAAACATGTTCTTGGCTAGAATCATTCTTCGATGGCCTCAATAATTCGTCAATGGGTCATTTTGGGGCAATCATAGGGTCCCACTCGTCCGTTCTATTATAGATTATTATCTAATCAAATAACTGGTGGGACCAAACAGGTTGGTACAAATATTATATGAGTTTGATTTTCTCAGACAAAATTTGCAGTTACGATATATTGCTGCTTACGAAGAAAACATCGTTCAAATGGTCAGTTCTTTTATAAAATTTGATAATGCTAATATTAGAAAATATGATGTTGAATAACACTGAGCAATAGATTTAAAAAGATTCATTATATAATGTACAAAGAATAAAGTGGATATTGTGCACGAGTAGATACTTCTAAGATCAGGTTGTTTTAAATCAAGGCAAGAGAGAGAGTATTTTCATGAAAATATGATGATTTTCCTACGGGAATAAATGCTTTTTAAATTGTAGAAAACAAAGTTTGATTTAATATCAAGAACAAGTACTAAGAAATCAAATAATATTCCAAAATGAAAACATTTCTTTGGGTGTTGAATTGCATTAACACAGTAGGAAGTAATTCTAATTTTTACCTTCTATATATGTCGAGTATAAGATAAAATAAAATAAAGCCAGGATGAGTAGATCATGGCAATTGCTTATTCAGAAGCAACATGTGACATTCGAAATAGTGTCACACTGGTTTTGCAGTCACTCATTAACTTGCCACGCCTTTGAGAAATTAACTCACTTTGACCTTATCACGTATTTCAAACCAGTTTGAATATTTATTGATTGAATAATTTAAATATAAATTAAATAATATTTAAGTTTACCAATAATTATTATGTTTCCAATTTACACCTCAAGGAGGGTATAAATAATTTACATGACTAAGAATTAGGATTTGCAATTTCTACTTTTTGATATTAATTCGCTCAAAGAGGGTATGAATAATTTGCATGACTGAGAATTAGGATTCGCATTTTCTACTTTTTGAATGAATTAGCCCAAAAGCGTACAAGAAATTAAGCATTACGTAGTCCAAGTTCAAAAAAGTGCAGAGTTCATTGCCGAAAGTTTTGAGTCCGTTATATCTCAATCACGTGATTTGATAGTCCTTCTAGTCTTAGATAGGAGACTCGATATACAAGTAACCTGTAAATAATATTCCGATAAAATAAAATTTTACGCACCAAATAATCGACATAAAAGTGAGACTTGGTATATTATCACGACCGACCAGCAGCGAGAGAAAAACATATGAAAAAATACATACATCATTTACCACCCAAAAAAAATACGACAGTCTCCTAGTAAGAAACCTGAAGTGTCCAGCGGACGTCAATAACGTCCTCACGTCATTATATCCGCTATCCAGAATCCGCTAATCGAAGTTTAATCCATATTCGAGTAGAACTTGTCGAGTAGAGCTCGACAAGTATCCAACTTGTAATAGTTAGGACTCGTGTTGCCATGCATGAATTTGATGGTCCAAGTCGGTTGCCAGCCCTAGACGTGGCATTGGATACAGGTTATCATCAAGACCCATAAATGTACTGGTTTCCTGCAATCCGAGACTTGCCCTTTAGATTTAATATTTTGCATGTTTAGGTTCCCCAGTTTAATGACTCTGACCATGCTTTAGTAGTTACGAGGTTCGGTACCAACCTCTATCCACTAGGCCGGCCTCTAAATGGATAATGCATCTAATGACAGACTCTGTGACGGTTGTCATTTTATTTAGTGTCAATGGCGAAGACTTTTATATATATCTAACTGGATCTAGTATGTAATTTTTTAAGCAGCTACGTTTTGAGAGAGAGACGACGGTAGGCCGCAACCTCCAGCGGCCGGTCGAGGGTGGCCGTCGGAGGATGACCCGGGAATGGAAGTCGTTGCCGAATAAGGAGGCTCGCAAGACTAAAGAAGGTTTGTCAGAGCGAGTAGTTATAGATCCGACCTGATCAAGTGTGAAGATGGTCACTAGAGAGTTAATTGAGATTGTTAATCTCAGACCGTGAAATTCATTGGTCCGAAATTTTGACGGACTTTAACTTCGCTAATGTGCAATGAAACAGAAGTTATGTAAAAGATAATAATAAATTGGGAAAATTAGGCTAAAGTCCCTGTACTTTGAGGATTCAACTGTTTTAGTCCCTACTGTTTAAAAACTACTCTTTGGATCCCTACTATGCATAATAACCGAACTTTTTAGTCCCTAAAAATCAACATAATTTTTTTTATGACCATCATACCCTTGTTGAAAAACTAACCCAACCCAAAATCTAATCCAACCCAAAATTTAATCCAACCCAAATCTAATCCAACCAAAAATCTAATCCAACTCAAATCTAATCCAACCACTGTTTCTAATACAACCACTATTTGTACCTGATGGCTGCCCACTTGTTCGATCCCGATCCCCCTCGTCGGCCATGTGCAAAGGGCTAACCGGGAGACCTCCGGACTCTGACGCACCCATCGATGCCGCTTCTTCATCCTGGAGTACCCCAATGCGTCGACACAAAAAGATCGACCATATTTCCACCTGTAACAAGCAACTCTCCCGACAACCCAATCCACCATCGTTGACCACAGAATCTAACCCCTCCCATCCTCCGCTTCAACTCCTTCGTTGACTTGAGCTTCTTCTTGGAGTTGGAGGTCTTCGTGTGGTCAATGGGAAAATGGTAATCGAGCCACCACCGAGTTCACTCATCGTCTCCCACTCGTCCCATGACTCCGTCGTCCCCTTTGCGGCATCCATGGCTTTTTTTATCTGTTCTTGAACATCAGGTTGTTGAAGTAATAGTAGTAGTAGAGGGTCTTCTTCACCCACTCGGACTCGGATAGCCCACCAGGTAGAAGCCCTATTTCGTAGAGGTGAAGGTAGTAATAAAATGGTTAGTCATCGAGCGGCAGCAAGCCACCCGTCATCTAGATTCATCAATTTGCTTCTTCTTTTTTAACCTGAATTCCAAGCTATATCTGCTTGTTTCCTTGATGTCATTTTGTTTTCTTTTTTTTTCGTCTAGGTTAAAGACAACCGCTTTTATTTTGTCTAAAATCTTTTAATTTGATTAGTTTGAAGAATGTTGATTTGCCGGAGAAGATGATCGGAGATGTTCAATTTGCTAGCGAAGATGATCGGAACTTTTTAATTAGTTTGGTATAATTGGATTAGATTTGGTTTGGTTTAAATTTTAGGTTGGATTAGATTTGGGTTGGATTAGATTTTGGGTTAGATTAGATTTTGGGTTGGGTTAGTTTTTCAAAAAGGGTATGACGGTCATAAAAAAAATTATTTTGATTTTTAGGGACTAAAAATTTTGGTTATTATGCATAGTAGGGATCCAAAGAGTAATTTTTAAACAGTAGGACTAAAATGGTTGAATCCCCAGAGTACAGGGGTTTTAGCCTAATTTTCCTTAATAAATTTGATATCAGCTATGATATCATGTTACCATATCTATATTTCAACTAAAAAATTTAAAATAAAATTTTGATGAATTTTCTGTACTAAATTAGTCAATCTCTCTTGGAACTATGAGCATATTAATCTCAATAGCCTCGTGAATTGTCATGCTGGGATCTTGGGCGGGAAACGAACAATATTTTAGTTGGTATCTGGGCACAAAAATCGCAATCAAAAGACTACGACCAGGCGTAAATCAAGAGCACACCAAGCTCAGATGAGCCAAACTTCTTTCCAGCGAACAATTTTACAAGTAACAGAGCAGACAATCAACAAAAGCAATTGAAGGAATCAAACAAACAAACAAATTGAAAGCTCAAGAATCAGAGGAGCTCACCGGATTACAAATTTGAAAATATACATGATCTTCTATGTTACAGAATGTGCATGCAGGTTGGATAAATAAGAGAAGACGATCCTCGGTCAGATTCTTAAGCCGAAGCCAGGCCATCTCTTCCCAGACTCTTTTTTCGTCCTCTTCGAATTGGGATCTATGAGGTTTTCCAGGGATTTCGCCTTTTTGTTTCGAGCCCTGCCCGCCTCTTTCAGGAGTTCAGCCAGCCTGTTCTTCTCGTCCTCGAAATCGGGATTCGCGATTCCGAGTTTTTCTTCTCTCAGTTTCAGAATATACTCCAAGATTTCGATAGCATCTTCTACCCTGTAGCCAGAAGATAATCTCAAACATCAGAAGATGTGCATCTGAGTTGAATAGTTGTTATGTCTGCTTGAACATGGATTAGTCGGCGCCGTGGGGAAGATATCAAGTGGTATAAACCAAAACTACAGTTGCAATTTATGATAAAGCATAATATCTCATGCATCATAGTTGGAAGCAGTCGACTACAAGTATTTTACCTCCCCATAGCATCATATGTAGCAGCGAGATTGCTGTACACTCCGAGAGTATCTTGATGACAGGGTCCACATTCCTGTTCTAATATCCCCCTTGCTTCTTCAAACAACTCAGCAGCCTCATCTATTTTGAACAGCTGCACACAAGCCAGTCCCATCTGATTCAGCATGACCCCGAAAAAAGCTGAATTCCTCTCCCCGCTAGCTCGAAGTTTGGCGATAGCAGTCTCGAATGAGTTCCTGGCATCCTCATACCTCCCAAGCATGTAAAACATCACTCCTATTCGAGCTTCTACCCCAGCAACGATACTTTGCTGCCCCGGCTTATCCTCCAACAACTTCATTGCCTTTTCCAAGAGCTTTAAAGCCTCCTCGGGTTCATCAACAGACTCGTAAATGGCTGAAATCTCACTCAAACCACTAGCTATCTCTTCAGGTGTGGTTCCAGGAACAGGCTTAGAGTATATCCTCAGAGCATTCTCACAGTAAGATTTGGACTCCCGGAGCTTTCCAGTTCTGTGGTACAGGTCAGCAAGCCGAACGAATACAGACGCAACAGAAGGGTGGTTGTCACCCTTCGATGATTTGAAAACGGTAAGAGCCTTCTGGTAAGAGAAGACAGCTTCATCAAAACGGCAAAGAGACATGTAAATGTTGCCAATGCTGGCATCAATAGCTGCAACCTCGTTGTCCTGTCCATTTGCAATCATTGCCATGCTGGAAAGAACAAGGTGCTCAAGAGCTGATTCGTAATCTCCTTTGGCCTCACATACAAGGGCCATCAGTCTGCGGTCAGCTGCTTCCTCGATGGATGCCGGCTCACTATGTGCCCGGTGAATATCGAGAGTTTTCTTGCATAATTCTTCTGCTTTATTGAAGTTCATGGCCTGAACAAGGGCCTCAGCCAGGTATCTGCCATGCACCAAAAGAGTTCATCGAAACATGAAGAGTAGTAAGAAAAGATCACAGAAATTTTCATCATTCGGTATTGGAAGGCAACTCAGAGAAAAAGATTCCAGCATAATGACACCACTTGTGCAATTGTGCAGATGAAATTGAATCCACAAAAACGCTGATAGAAAGAAATGCAAGCGGTTGGTGCCATGATACTGAAACCAAGATCTTGAGAACTAGTTACTCTCTGAACCTCACGAAAACCAGGAAGCTGTAATATGCATCCACAAAACACCCGCTTTACCACCATTCGAAGGTCCTAAGCTCTCGGACCTGTCAGGCTGAAATGTGCTTGGGTTTCACTCTGCCTTTCGTGCTAACAAGGGATACAGTGGTCATGGATCTCGTTAGAGCAATTGGATCTATTAACATATACAAATTTTCATATCCTACCCTGAATCTTTTACTTATCAACTAACTCATCACCCTCGCAACTTCCGATGTGCAATTCTCTCCAACAGTTTCGATAATAAATATCGGAAATCCAATCCAAACACACAAACACTTGTTATACCTGCAAGTCTCACCAACGCGGGGATCAGTCTCCCCGAGGGCCTCGATCTGGATCTTGAGGCCCTCCTCGTAGCTGGCGATCGACTTGTCGACCTGGCCGAGCATGGAGTAGGTGTCCCCGAGCTGCATGTACCCGGAGAACGCGGCAAGGGCGTGCTCCATTCCCCCGGACTTCGAGTCCGGCACCGCCACGGCCCTCTCCAGCGCCGGCACCGCCTCGTCAAACTGGCCCAGGCTGCAGTGGATCGCCGCCAGCACGTGGAGGCTCATGGCGAAGTCGAGGCTCGGCTGCTCCCACCGCTCGAACGAGCGCGTGGCCCGCACCGCGTAGTCGAGAGCCCGGGTGGGGCCCTCGCCGGAGGCGATGGCGTCCCGGGCCAGCTTCAGGAGGAACGGACCGAGATCAGGGTTGTCGAGGGAGGCGTCCGGGCTGAGGAGCGACTCCGGCGGGGGTTTCTTGGCGGACCGGGCAGGAGAGGGCTTGGATCGGGAGGTTGATGGGGAGGGAGAGGGTGGCTTCCTGGTCGGCGTGCGCTGGGCCTGGGACTGGGCCGGGGAGTTGGGGACGGAGATGCGGAGAGGGGCGGCGTCAGGCGGGGTCTTGACGGAGACTAGGCCGGGCATCTTGAAGGGTAGTTTGGGGATTACAGAGGTTTCAAATTAAAAATGGTGAAGGGAGTGAAATATGTAGGAAAGGGGTTTAGAGATGGCGCGTCCTGTTACCGTTGGTTATCTGTCTCTGGATCAGTATGGGTGAGAGGTGAAATGGTAAAATCACGAGATCTCCTCGTTTAGGATGGTGATTAGATAAATATTTTATAGTTTTACCCAAAATTTGATCCTGTATTTTAGGACAAGATTTAGATTTATTTTGAAAGATGGTAAGAATCGGGATTTTATAGCTATGTCCATTGTTATTTAATCCAAATGGGCAAGAGAGACAATTTTGTGCAATACAATAGCCATAGTATCAAAGTGACTTGATGCATATAATGTTATAATCTATTTATCCAACAGAATACTAAACACATTCAACCAAATTTTTTGATCTTATTGACAGATTATAATTTTTACATGCCAATTATGAGATGACTTCATGCGTAAGAGTACCAACTACGAGAAATGATGTGTAAACAATGATAATTGTGTCTCGTAGTCATTAACTAGATTAAGAGCCTAACATGACTAAATTAAGAGATAAGTGAACATGTTAGGATATTGTTGTTCGTATCTCATACAAGCCTTTATGCTCATGCCTTGTAAATGGACCTTTATGAGTCTAGCATATCTTTTAGACCATGACCAATTCCTCAACAAGTCTTTATAAACATGTGTCACGTGTTAATTTCAACATTACTAAATAATAGCGATCTTAACACGAATAATTAAACCAGTCTAGCTATGGTAGCTTAGCGGCCACCGTTTCCTGGTTTCTTTGGTGGTTCGTGTTTGGTGTTGGGCGTCGGATCTTTCTCATAGTCCAGCACAAAATCCATCTCCATTAATAGCTTCCTTGTCTTCACCAATTTAATTTCCGTAACCTACGAGGCAACAACAACAATAATAACTTACAAACAGTTGGTGACCAAATTTACAGCCAAACATAATTAGTTGACCAAAGAACTAGATAAAGACACCATCCCAAAAGTCATTCAAATTTAGCTTTATAAATGTAATACACCACTAGTGTCATCATTTTTACCTCGTAATTATCGTCTTAGAAAAAGGTTCATTTAATCTTGGATGTTTGAAGTTGAACACTGTTGAGCTCTATTTTTAAATCTGACTTTTTAATTATTCTTTTATATAATAAATAACCATAAAAATTCTTAATTTAATTCAAAACCATGAAATACTTGGATAACTTCAGCTGAGTTTTATATATACCATGAAAAAGACCAATCTCATTTACCTCATTATTAAACGGGTCTTCGGGGTTAAGAGCATCCATGCCACTAGAAGATAAACCTGAAAAAAGAGAGAGTTAATCTATAGCATGTCTACATGTTGCCAACAGTTATTTCAGCTTCATGGGCATTAATTAATATGCTCAGAATATGTAATTAAGAAGAAATTATATGGAAAGTCACTAATTACCTGTTGATACGAAAATGGCAAGGACGAGGAGGACGAGGACCAAGGTTTTGGCTCGAGGAGAAGACATAACAAAAAAAATTAGAAGATAGGTTTCTTCTCTCTTGGAGAATTGAGATGTAAATTATATAACTCAGGGTTGTTTGATTTATATTGGGTGGCAGGAGACAAAGGAGTCATGTTAGTGCGACCTCTTTTTTTAAGAATGTGCTGGCGCGACCTAGTACTCCAAGTCCCCAACGGTACTTGGAATCGAAATGCGTGATGGCAGCAAATTAAATATCACTATTTGACAGGTATACGTGTTTAAATCCTAACCAAACATATTTTTTTCGTAAAGGTTTACCTTTCGATAAAATAGTACTATCAGTTGAAGTTCATGACATCTTTAATTGAACCAACTGCCGATGCTATATTTAATTGATTTAGCACGCAAACCATTATATTTTGCATATAGGTGGCAGTCATATCACATTTATATCACCGATCATCTTCTTTAAGTTGACCACTCAACCGATCTCCTACTATTTCTCCTCTTTTGTAATAATAATTCAAGTCAAATGTGCCTTTCATCTGAAAAAATGCAGTGGGTATTGCTTTTTTTTTTCATACAAGTTGAACATGTAATAATAAATCCATCATGAAAACAAGTCTATTTAGCCGAAAGATTATATAATGAAAACAAGTTGAACATGTAATAATAAATCCATAATGGAGGAGAAGGATTGCTTGGTGGTTACTGAGGGTGGGAGTTTTGGACGCCAAGAGGGGTTCTGGTTGGTATTGCCTTTTAGCATCACATTTAGTCTGAATTACCTTGTGGTCATTTTAATTATAAAGAGCCAGCCATAAAGTAAGAGATTACCGGAAAAGTGTATTCAACGCGTGATGTATCTTTGTTAATAATAAAAGGTGGCTACTTATAGCTGATGAGCATATTTGATTATAAAACATCAACTTCAACTTACTTAGTTAGCAAGCCACTGGCGATGAGCATTTTATGGTTTATTGCACACAATTTATGGCATGCTTTGAACATTATCCCTATATCAAGCAATATCCGGAATAATCTGCTGGGTCCCAAGCCGCAGAACTTTTGAGTAGATTTCTCAAATTCCTATCAATTTTATAGAATCAAATCTGTCATCTTTGACACCTTATAAACCACATAAAAACAATTGCACAGGTCTGCGTTAGCACTCTGAATGATGCCTCTTCAAAACTAACTCCCCAACCTAAAAATACCTGTATCAACCAACATAAGATTGTTATAAACTTAACTAGGTTTAGTATTCATGTTCCACAAATTCATCATTGACGAAATAGGGATACAAGTTAGCATAATACACCATTTACGAGAACAAATACTTTCAGGTAAACTTACAGATTAACAACGGATGGGCAGCCGACCCCATCAAAATCAGGGGCACGATTCGGCGAACACGATCCTACGACTAAAGAATCATTACGACTCGGCATTAATACACACTTCTCGACAATGTATTAGATGTTGCATTATATACGACATACACAAACCACGGCCGAAGCACAGAGGTTGGATACATGGGCCTCCTTCAACAATACACAAAACCAGCCCGAAAACTTGCAGCTCTTGAAGTCGAAGCCAGCCCTACTCCGAGAGCTAATTTGACTCGAAAAATATTGACCTCTGACATTTGCCTCACAAATTGAGTAAACCGTGCCCAATTGGTGAAGTCAAACATGTTTTTGTCCATCCTCAGAAAGTTGAAGGAGAAGGAACATCTTTGAAGACCATCACAGTAGAATTTTGACATCTTGAGTACTTGTTGATATGATTTTTCATCCAAATTCGAACCAGCGTTTTCACCTTCCATTGGTACCTCACAAAACCTAGCAGCTAACAGGAGCTGTCTAAGCAAACCTTCAGGACTGCTTAGTGGATTCACCAGTTTCTCTGCCACATCCCGCATTTCGAAGCCTGGGCTACATAAAGCGAAACCATACCTTGCAAACATCCGGGCAATTGGTAGATATCCATCTCTTACTGATGTGTTATAATACCCAGCAGTAAGCTCAGATGGATGAGATTCAGTCCGATACTGCCAATGTATCCCAGCCACCTTACCCGATGTAGATACTTTAGTGCCCCTGAAAATGGTCTCAGCTTCCTGGCAAATCCTTTCTCCATGAAGTAGCAGCATCCCTGAGTACCATTCAAGAAAAAACTTGCCGTACGCAGTGTTCCAGGATCCATTCACATTACTAAAAATTTCAGCATTTTCATGTTCATCCATGAAGTTGCGAGCAGCAACGGGGACCCCATTTTCCCATTCAAGCATCCCACTTCGCCGGGCACAAGCATTTAGAGATGCAAGCATATACTGCAACAGAGATTGAGAAGCAAGATAAATAAACACAGGGAATGAAAATGGCCAACAACATCCTACTCAAGATAAAGCAAGCAGTTCAAAACACACATGCGAATCCATCTCACCCATTACCTTACCTTATCATAGCACTGAAACTCTCCAAGCTGACTAGGATTTAATGGCCGTCCTAATCTTTGTGGTGGAACTGAGGGATATCTTAATTCACCAGCAGGACCCATCCCGACTTGAATTCCCTTCATGATTACAGATTTTAGTCAGGACACCGCTTTAAAGCATACAGGACTCTAGCAGAGAATACGCGACAGCAAATCAACAGAGTAGTACAGAGAGACATCTTACTGTAATGACGGCTCCCAAAAAAGGCCTAAACGTATCTCTGAAATTCTTCATAAAATCTGCATATGCTTGAATTGGGGATCTGCCTCTAAGAACAGGCAGATTATCGCATCCAATCGAAATGTATTCCATGTTTCTTCTGCCAGATCCATCAGAATAAGCTAAATCTGGGTCTTTATTAATTTCAGCAAGCACCCACTGTGGCAGAGGAATCCTTCATAGCACAAAAGAAGATTTGGCGTGAAAGTCCGTGCAGTGCCAGTTTGAGAGTACAGTAATCATGAAATGAAAGTAGCCCCACAATTAGCAAAAGTGCTAGTGCAATACAAAATACACTTCTACAAGAGATCTGTGTTCAAGAAATTCTTCTGATTCCACACCAAGTACTGTGCAGCAATAACGGGATTGCAAACTTCGTAAAGAGAACCAGTCAATGAAAATAACAAAAGCAGATACCAGCATCGGAACTAAGCTGGTAAATGCACCAGCTGTGTTAGAAACTCCTTGACACCCCAGAAAAATCCGCCCAAACCCAAGAAAACAAAGTCGGAGTAACAGCAATTCAGCCCAACTTAGTACTCTTCAAACTGGCATGCACACCTAAGTTTGTCGAGACAACATCAGCAATTATCTCAACAACTTGCAACAACCACCAATCTTTAACCGCATACTAACACGAGCTAGCCGCTGGTTAAGCAATGTGGGATTCTCAATAAGCCCCCTCAAACGAGACCCATTGGGTGAAGAATGCACGGGTTTTGACTTCACCAACGAGCGAGAAATAGGGCTCGTGCAAGCACAACAATGGGCACGATATTAGCCGCTCAGATAATAAGTTAGAATCTATATGTCCAACCCAAAACCTTAAGGCAATGGGTTGGTGGATTTCCCACACTCGTGAGCTTGCCCTCGACTCTTGCACTAAGCAATGTGGGATTCTCAACACACTCCAAAATAACAAACAATTCGAGCTACACTCGAGATGCTCGAGAAAATATCACAGACTAAAACTCATATATCTAACCTCCAAAACAAAAGGGAAGTAATAGAGAACGAGCTTTTACCAGTGGGGGTCGCCTGGGCCGGAACCGCACTGGTGAAAAGCCAAAACAGCTCGGACTTTCAACCCGCACCGACTCGCCAGGGCCACTAGCTCCAAGTAACCGCCCCAGTCGTACACCCCCGGGTGGGCCCCTTCCACGAGGCCCCACCAGACTTCCATCACTACCCCCTCCACGCCCGCCGCCACCAGCGCCCTGAACGACTGCACCATCGCCTTCTTCCTCCTCACCATCCCTCCCGAACCCACCGCATCCACCGGCAGCGCCACGAACACCGGAAGCCCCGCCTTCCGCGCCTCCCCCGCCGACACCCCGTGCTGAAGCTCGTACCCGAACTCGTCCAGGTCCTCGCTCCCGCCGTTTCCCGGCGACACGAAACCTCCGGCGCCAGAGGACCTAGAGAAGTTGATCCGGTGGACGGAGGCGGTCCGGCGAAGGTAGGGTAAGGGGCCGGCGCGGTGGGTTAAGGCGACGGAACGCCAGCGGAAGAAGGAGGAAGAGATGCCCGGCGCCGACGGAGCCGCGATCGCCATTACTCAAGCGACGATTTCTCGACGGCGCCGACGGAAACGTTGCTCCTTTCTCGCGAGGAAGGAAGCGTAGATAGAGAGAGGACGGTGAATGAAAGTACGAAGCTCGAGTGAATTTGACGGTTGTGAACTTGTGATTTCGAGATACGGAGAGGTTTTTCCGTGTGGGGACTGCTTTCAACTTTCGGTGGCCAATGTTTTTGCTTCATTTCGTTAGGAAGGTGAGTTTATTATAATCAAAATTTATCGGATTTATTATCTGTACGAATTCTTTGACCAATCAGATATTTTTATATGATGTTATTAATGACCGACAGAGATATATTTTGAAAAATATTTAAAAATAAGATACTAATATCAAATAACATATATCAAATTAATTAAAATGTTGCCGAGTGACTATTTGGTCCAGTAGTATTGTTCCTACTCATATGGGGTGAAGTCCAAGATTCGACTCCTAGCATGAGCATTTCTGATCTAATAGAATAGAATTTAGAATAGGATGAAAAAATTGATCACAAGAGTCATTTTAGGACAGTTGAGAAGATAACTATGACCAAAATTTCTATAGAATATTCATATCACAAATTATTAATCGTCAGGGCTGGATTTAATTGAATCACTACATAAACAATTAAGGAAAAAACAAAAAAGATATTAATATCTAACAACGATCTGATTAAATCGTTTTGTTTTATTCATCTGAAAAAAAATGTTAACTCAAAAAACACAATATATTAATTGGAAATGTCGAATTACATTGTAATAAAATGTATTTTATTTGAGGGTAATCGTCTAAGCGAAAGCCCAGCGAGAGCCCAGCCAAGCCCAAGAGATCCGTACCACTCATAAACGTTGGGACCCACAAACCGGCACCAAAATCACAACCGTCGATGAGATGAGTCAAGCGAACACGTACGATATCGAATCACAAGCATCCACGGAAGCGTGAACACGAGATCAAATCCCATTGGCCGGGCGGCCTCGTGTCAGATCCCTATTGGCCCACGTCATCATCAATGACACCGTTCTTCACACTTCCCCTCCTCCCCAATTTAACTACTTAAACCGTAGCTCTGCCATTCAGGAAACATCCCGAACAACAGAAACAGTCTCTCTCGCCGGAAACTCTCGCCGGAAACTGTCGCCTCTTGAACGTGCCGTTTAGTAAAGGGATACGGAAAGGAAGAAAGGCAGGGGAAAGAAGAACGAAAGGTGATAGGAGGATGGCTGGTTCGTGGAGAGCTCGCGGTTTCGTCGTACCGGCAATTGTTCTATTCGGTGAGTGCTTGCTTCCGTTACCTACATCTCACTTTCCGTTCCCTGCCTCCGTTATGATCTGTTCAATCTCTCGTCGTTGTGGTTACTTAAGAACACGTTTCATTCCCGATCTGGACGGCGTCACTTGTAGTTACCGAGTAGCTGCCCCCTTTTTCCGTTTAGATCTGCGAAATATTATGGAGATTTGAGGTTGTTGTTGATGTATGTTTGAGTTTGATGTTAATGTTGTTGTCTGCTCGTGTTTTGCAGGTTTTTTGTTTGCGATTTCCATCGCGAAAGATGAAACCCTTGGAACGGTTATTGGTATTGACCTCGGAACAACATACTCGTGTGTTGGTGTTTACAAAAACGGCCATGTCGAGATTATAGCCAACGACCAAGGAAACCGTATTACTCCTTCGTGGGTTGCGTTCACCGACTCCGAGAGATTGATTGGCGAGGCTGCAAAGAACCAGGCAGCAGTCAACCCCGAAAGGACCATCTTCGATGTGAAGAGGCTTATCGGAAGAAAGTAATAATGCATCTTGACACCCTTTTAAGTCAATACCTACATTTTTTTTGCAAGTTTACATAAAGTTGGCTAACATTGAGGGTATGTTGTGCTTTACAGGTTTGAAGATAAAGAGGTCCAGAGGGACATGAAGCTTGTTCCTTACAAGATCGTGAACAAAGACGGGAAGCCTTATATTCAAGTCAAGATCAAAGACGGAGAGACAAAGGTCTTCAGTCCCGAAGAGATAAGTGCTATGATTTTGGTCAAGATGAAGGAGACAGCTGAAGCATTCCTTGGGAAGAAGATCAAGGATGCAGTTGTTACTGTTCCTGGTTAGTAATGTAGAGCATAACTAAATAAATACAAGGAAAGTTTTGTGTCTATTCTTATTATTGTATAGCTGATTTGGGGCATCTTTCCGATTTTTTCAGCTTACTTCAATGACGCTCAGAGGCAGGCCACCAAGGATGCTGGTGTCATTGCTGGCCTGAATGTGGCGAGGATCATTAACGAACCTACTGCTGCTGCCATCGCTTATGGTCTGGACAAGAAAGGCAAAGAGAAGAACATTCTTGTCTTTGATCTTGGTGGTGGGACATTTGATGTCAGTATCTTGACCATTGACGAAGGTGTTTTTGAGGTTCTTTCCACAAATGGTGACACTCATTTGGGAGGTGAGAATCTGCTCAGCCTTTAAATAATCGATTATCCCTTAGAGATAGGATACCATTGCAGATACATTATGATAAAAAAAAATTTGGCCTTTGAATTTTTAGGTGAGGATTTTGATCAGAGAATTATGGAGTACTTCATCAAGTTGATCAAGAAGAAGCATGGTAAGGACATCAGCAAGGACAACAGAGCCCTTGGAAAACTAAGAAGAGAAGCTGAGAGGGCCAAGAGAGCTCTTAGCAGTCAGCATCAGGTCAGAGTGGAGATCGAATCCCTCTTTGATGGCGTTGACTTCTCCGAGCCACTGACTAGAGCTCGCTTCGAAGAATTGAACAATGACTTGTTCAGAAAGACAACGGGACCTGTCAAGAAGGCCATGGAGGATGCTGGCCTGGAGAAGAGTCAGATCGATGAGATTGTTCTTGTTGGTGGCAGCACCCGTATTCCAAAGGTGCAACAGCTCCTCAAGGACTACTTCGATGGGAAAGAGCCGAACAAGGGTGTGAACCCAGATGAGGCTGTTGCTTATGGTGCTGCTGTTCAGGGAGGTATCTTGAGTGGAGAGGGAGGCGATGAAACCAAAGGTATTCACCATTCTTTCTTGTGTTTCAAGTCATGAGATTGATTGCTGTTATGATCCTGTGGGAATTTTTCCAAACTGTTTGTGAAGGCTCTGTTCATTGTACACAGATATCCTTCTGTTGGATGTGGCTCCCCTAACTCTGGGTATTGAGACTGTTGGTGGGGTGATGACCAAGTTGATTCCGAGGAACACTGTTATCCCTACCAAGAAGTCCCAAGTTTTCACTACTTACCAGGACCAGCAGACTACCGTTTCAATCCAGGTACATAGCTATTATCAAGTTTGCTAGTGGCAGGTGGAATGCTATGCAAAACTCTGGCTGCAAACTAATTTGCTTGTCATCTGCTGGCCAGGTCTTCGAGGGTGAAAGGAGTCTTACGAAAGATTGTAGGCTACTCGGGAAGTTCGATCTGAATGGCATTCCACCAGCTCCAAGGTGGGTCCTGTTTCCTGCTTTAGTGATGTTCGGCATGATTTGTAATCCTTCTGCTTGGTGTTCATATGGTTTTCGTTCTACTCAACAGGGGGACCCCTCAAATTGAGGTCACGTTCGAAGTTGACGCCAATGGTATTCTCAATGTCAAGGCTGAAGACAAGGGCACTGGCAAGGCGGAAAAAATCACCATCACAAATGAAAAGGGTCGTCTGAGCCAGGAGGAAATTGAGCGGATGGTGCGCGAGGCAGAGGAGTTTGCCGAGGAGGACAAGAAAGTGAAGGAAAGAATTGATGCTCGCAACAGCCTTGAGACCTACATCTACAACATGAAGAATCAAGTTAATGACAAGGACAAGCTTGCAGACAAGCTCGAATCCGATGAGAAGGAGAAGATCGAAACTGCTGTCAAGGAGGCCCTCGAGTGGCTGGACGACAACCAGACAGCTGAGAAAGAGGACTACGATGAGAAGCTCAAGGAGGTTGAAGCTGTTTGCAACCCGATCATCACAGCCGTGTACCAGAGGTCCGGCGGAGCTCCTGGTGGTGCTGGTGAATCGTCCGAAGACGACGACTCCTCGCATGATGAACTGTAAACAGCATTTTGCTACCATTACACACCCGCTGAGTAGCAGCTGGGTCAAAAGATGAGTAGGCTAGATAGGTGGTCGATAACTGAAGGATATTGTAACTTTTATGTCGTTAAGAGGCTGAAAGAAGGATGCACTTTGTTGCTTTCCTTCGCATGTAAATTGAGAACAAAAACCTTCTACGAAATTGCAAGATTTTGTTCAGTCTTTTAGTTAAGTCATGTCGTTTAAAACACATCTATTTGAAACTTGGTTTCTTTATTCCATCAGTATCTGTTAGTTTAAGAATGATGGTTCTTCAAACAGTTTCTTTTTTCAATTTTGCATGTGTTGAGGCCTTGTTTAACGAAATCTGCCTCTTACGATGACCAGACTGAAATTTACCTGTTCAAAGGCGGCAAGACCAGAATTGGCAAACTTTAACCGAAAAAACCGAAACCGAAATTGGATTATATGGGAACTAAAAAGGGAGTGTCTCCATATGGAGACTCGAATTTGGACCATCCGATTGAAATTTTTTTGAAAAAAACTGATCCAATGGTTAAAAAAAGTACAAGGTTATTATTGTCTTTTACCCAAAGGAGAGATGCCTCCAAACACTTAATGTCTCTCTTTTTTTAGCTCTATTTTCCCAAATCATAAAACACGTTTCTTCTTTTTAGCCCCTGTTATCATAAATATGGCTACTTTTAAGGAATTTAAAATTTAAACATTGAAATTGTTACGGAAAATCAATAAATAAGAATTTAAAACAACAATTCTTCCGGTTTGTCTCCGAAATTACAAAACGCTAACAACATGCATAAAAGTAAAACCAACAAATCAGTAAATCAATAAGAGTAATTTTACCAAACTACCTTCATTTAATAAATTTATCTCTTTAGTCCCATGTGGGGACTAATAAATAGTCTCCACCAAATCCACTCAGGAAAAAACCAATGAGGTGCTTGTCGTTGGATATGCGTCCCTCGGTTGACACGTGTAGCGAAGAAAAAGAACGAATAGACGACAACAGCAACCAAACGACAAAATACCCTCCGGATTACAAGCCGCGGAATCACTTTCCCACGCCACAAGAGTGAACAACAAAGCCTGACCATTTTTTCCAAGAACTCGTCATTTTTTTCATTTTCCAATTCGAAGTGGTTTCCAATTCAATATGATATAGAAAAAGAAAATCTAAAAACCAAAGCCATCCTCCGTCGAACTAGTAATCCAAAGTTCCTGCTCGGAGAAGCAAGTTACTAACAGAAAGAAAGAAGGATGAGGTTGTTGAAGGTGGCCACGTGTAACCTCAACCAATGGGCGATGGACTTCGACTGCAACCTCCGCAACATTAAGGAGTCCATCTCCGAGGCCAAGCGAGCCGGCGCCGTCATTCGGCTCGGTCCCGAGCTCGAAATCACCGGCTACGGCTGCGAGGACCACTTCCTCGAGCTCGACACCGTCTCCCACGCGTACACATCTCCTTCCCCTCCCCCCTAATTAATCCGCTCCGTATCGAGACAGTTAATTAATTAACCGAAACCGTTTTATTGCTTTTGTTGACTTAGGTGGGAGTGTTTGAAGGAGATTCTGTTGGGAGAGTGGACGAAGGGGATCCTGTGCAGCGTGGGGATGCCTGTGATCCAGGGCTCGGAGCGGTACAACTGCCAGGTCCTCTGCCTGGACAGGAGGATCGTCATGATCCGACCTAAGATGTGGCTCGCTAACGACGGAAACTACCGCGAGCTCCGCTGGTTCACCGCCTGGAAGCACCGCAGCGGTGGCGAGTCCCTTGTCGACTTCCCTCTCCCGTCCAATGTCGCCGACGCCATCGGCCAGACCTCTGCTCCCTTCGGCTACGGCTTCGTCCAGTTCCTAGACACGTATGTGAGCAGCTGTGTTTATGATTATATTTATCAATGAATCTCTGTCCTTTTCATATGCTGTTAGTAGTGGCTTTTGTCGGAGAGAATCACTCATCGGAAGTGGCAAGTGTGTTTAGCCTGTTTATAAGCGTGAAAGATTTTAGGTAGGATATGGTAATTACTATGTGGTATGATAGCCAAATAGCCAATTGCTCTAAAAAGACCCTTTGCCTTAAGGTTCCATATATGATATGGAAATTCCTATAGTTTTCTGATATTTTCTCTCGGTATGGATTGGACTATATGGTATCAGAGCCAATTGCTCTAACGAGACCCATTGTCTTAAGGTTCCATATAGGATATGGAAATTGCTCAGTTTTCTGATATTTTCTCTCGGTATGGATTGGCCTATATTGTATCAGATTCAATTGCTCTGACGAGACCCATTGCCTTAACGTTCCTTATAGGATATGGAAATTCCTATGGTGTTCTGATATTTTCTCTCGGTTTGGATTGGTCTAGGAGTGGATTTGGTTGAGTTTGGTGTAGCAGATGATAGATGGGGATACGAGATGGATTAAGTTGTAGATCGTAATTTCATTTCTGAAGATTGAGTTCTGCTATTCTGATTAAGTAGGTAATGTGTAGAGGATGGCAGATAGCTGATTGAACAAAGAAACTGAGATTGATGATCATGCCAACCTACAATCTAGACTTTTGATTTGCAATAACAGTATTATTGAGATGGTTGTTTGTCTATGTTAGGGCTGTTGCAGCTGAAGTTTGCGAGGAGCTCTTCTCACCTATTCCGCCCCACGCAGAGCTGGCCCTGAATGGGGTTGAATTGTTTATGAATGGTAGTGGGAGTCACCACCAGCTAAGAAAGCTTGACATTCGACTTCGTGCTTTTATTGGGGCAACTCATACTCGTGGAGGAGTTTATATGTACAGTAATCACCAAGGCTGTGACGGTGGCCGCCTTTATTATGGTATGCCTAAAAGCTCACACTTGAATGCTTGACATGCATATGGTTCTGATTCTGTGATTTTATTGTTGTTTGGATCTGTTTGTCTGAGTGTACAATGCAGCATATTTTGGACAGAACCAATTGACTTGTTATGGATTATGTAGATGGGTGTTCCAGTGTTGTTATCAATGGAGAAGTTGTAGCACAAGGCTCACAGTTCTCGCTTAGGGATGTTGAGGTTGTCACTGCACAAGTGGATCTAGATGCGGTATGCTGCGTGCAAATGCACTTGCTTTATTCTTTGTGGTTAATTTTCGAACTACAACTGGTCTGTCCTTATGCGATGTCAGGTTGCAAGCCTGAGAGGGTCTATTAGCAGCTTTCAAGAGCAAGCAAGTTGTAAGATCAGAGTATCTTCTGTCACTGTACCGTGCAACCTGTGCCAGCCTTTCAACCTGAAAATCTCCTTGTCTAGCCCTCTCGAGGTTAGCTTCTGGCCTGGAAGTTGCGTGTGATAAAAAGCCACAGCTTAGTTGATCTAGTAAACATGTCTTAGCTGGATGTCTTTTCTGAAATTCGCTTGTGATTATGGCACTAATCGCTTATCTCCAAGATTGTTGGTCAATTTTATTGGATATCATATTCTGTTATGGATTTGTGCCCAAAGCTCTTAATATTATTTTCTCTGCAGTCTGAGCCCATAAATAATGTTTTTCTACTGCAATGTTGGCTCAATGTCTTTTTTAGAAGCCTCGCTACTGCTCCTAACAGGGATGACTTGACCCCGCATGCAGCTGGAGAAAAAATATGAGATATGATATTATCGCTCATGAACTTGCAATGAACAGTTGGAAATCATGAAAATCTTTCATCGTGCTAATTTCTGGGTGAAAAAAAGTTCATTACTTGGAGCTTCGATACTTCTCTCCTATAAATATATTTAAATGCTATAAAATGCATAGCCTGGAATTTATTTTGTTAAACTGATTAAGTTACTCATTTGTAGATTAGATATCACTCTCCAGAAGAGGAGATTGCCTTTGGTCCTGGTTGCTGGTTGTGGGACTACTTGAGAAGAAGCGGAGCTTCTGGATTTTTGCTTCCCCTATCTGGTGGGGCAGATAGCTCCTCTGTGGCAGCAATAGTTGGCTGCATGTGCCAACTTGTTGTAAAAGGTTCTGATTGGAACCACGCTCCTTTTTCTTTTTTCCACGACACAACTTTTTCCGGTTGCTTTCCAGCCCTCTGTACCACGAGACCAAATATAGGGAGCTTGTAACATATTCACGGGTAGACTGAAATGAACATTGTTCTGCTTTTGTGCCTTCTATTAAAAAATTTACTTTCTAAGAGAGAAGTTAGATGCTTTCGAAACTGAGGCAAGCTGTGATATTTGCTAGCTGGCTCTAAGCCAGGAAGTCAAAAGTGGAAATAGCTTCTAATTACTGCTTTTCGGAGCAGGGGTTTGATTCGGAAGTCAAAAGTCCAAGAGCACTTACATAGATGCTGATTACAGACGTTTTTATTGTTTGATGGGATCAACACAGTTTTTCTGAAGTACTATTTTGCTGCCCGGCAGTAAAAACTGTATCATGCATTTTTTTAGGAGATATATACTTGCAACTTTTATGGTATAGAGTGTTCTTATATGAGATGATTGGTGTTGGTCGTTAACTAGTCATTTGATGTTGCAGAGATAGCGAAGGGGGATGAACAAGTTAAAGCTGATGCAATTAGAATTGGACATTACTCTGATGGTCAATTCCCCACTGAAAGTAAAGAATTTGCCAAGAGAATATTCTATACTGTGTATATGGGAACTGAAAACAGGTTAATTCCACCTAATGCTGGTATTCCTTATAATTTTATCCTTTCAGCGATTTTCTTTCATTGTAAGTAAGCCAGACTTTAACTGACTTTGTCACATTACTGATTGCCAGTGCTGTATTATGCAGTTGCTTTCTTTGACCTCCATATTCAATAATTACAGGAACATAGTTTGTTAAGTAACATAGTCTTTTTCCAGTTCTGAAGCCACAAGGAGGAGGGCTAATGTTCTAGCAGATGAGATAGGTTCATGGCATCTTGATGTCAACATAGATGGTGTTATTTCTGCTCTGCTCTCCTTATTCCAAACACTTACTGGCAAGCGACCACGTTACAAGGTGGAAAGAGAACTCTGTTATAGTTGATCCAAATTCCACGTAATGTTTGTTGCTTTTTAAAAAATGTTGGATATTTGCCTGCACCCTTTTTTCCATAACAATAGTTGCACCCTTTCTTGGTCTGAAAGCTTGGATGCTTGATGAGATCTCGCATTTCCCTTTAGGCAATTGCCAAAATGCACCAGTGCTAACCTGGTTCATTGTTCCTCTTTCCTTTTTGCTCATCCATGTTACTAAAAAGCACCAAAGAAATGTCTGTGCCTTTTGATCAATATATAATGGTACTTCATTATATCAGTCTTTATCTAATGACGTTGTTTTCACAGGTAGATGGGGGTTCTAATGCTGAGAATTTAGGACTACAGAACATTCAAGCAAGGATCAGAATGGTGCTGGCATTTATGCTAGCTTCTCTGTTGCCTTGGGTACATAACAAACCTGGGTTTTATCTTGTTTTAGGTAGCTCTAACGTGGATGAAGGACTGCGTGGATATTTAACAAAGGTACTCGATGCTACTCTATATGTTATAACTTTGATATTAGGAGTGGCAATAGTCCTCATTTCTTCAGTGAACTCCATTAAATTTCTTCTTTCCAGTGCCTGAAATTTATATCTCCTTTGTAGTATGATTGCAGTTCAGCAGATATAAACCCAATTGGAAGTATAAGTAAGATGGACCTTCGTGCATTTCTGCGTTGGGCTGCCAACCACTTGGGATATTCTTCCTTGGCAGAAATTGAAGCAGCTCCTCCAACTGCAGAATTGGAGCCTATACGTTCCAACTACAGCCAGGTTCTTATTCAGCAACCACTTCTCTGTTAGTCAAAAAGGTTGAGTTCACTGTAATGCACCTTGATTGATTACGTGCCGCTCTGAATCCTGATGTTTTTCTAAGTTCATGCCCTTTAGAATGATCATAAAAAGTATTTGCTCTGATTCTAACCACCATTGTCACCTAATCATTCCAACCCAACTTCAAAGGCTTCTTTAATTATTTATGTTTAATCATCCTGCTGTGCCTCTACGTTCTGTTCTTTCTTGTTCGATTTCTAAAACGAAACTGTTACTGCATTTAATATTCCTTATCCCTACATGTAGTCTTTGTACTAATTTATCTTCTCTAGAAAAATGCATTTACTTGGATTGATCGTTATTGAAATAGCTTGATGAAGTGGATATGGGAATGACTTACGAAGAACTTTCAGCTTATGGAAGGTTGCGAAAAATATTCCGTTGTGGTCCAGTGTCAATGTTCAAGGTAAGGTTTTGAACTCCATATCCAATACCTGAAGTTCATGCCTGCTGCATCTCTCATCTGGGACCCGTATTCAACTTCTGCAGAACCTATGCTTCAAATGGGGTACGATGTTAACTCCATCAGAGATTTCCGGCAAAGTGAAGCACTTCTTCAAGTACTACTCCATCAATCGACACAAAATGACTGTACTAACACCTTCTTATCACGCAGAGGTAGTTCATTCTTGCTGCGATTTTAAGAACTCTGGGTACCATAATCTTAATCTGTACTAACTCAGAAATCTGATTCCTCACAGAGTTATTCACCAGACGATAACAGGTTTGACCTTCGCCAGTTCCTCTACAACTCAAGATGGCCGTACCAGTTCCGGAAGATCGATGAACTTGTCGAAGAGTTAAACGGGGACAAAATCATCGACAAAACAAATAGCTCATCAGATCCTAAGGGAATGGGGGTAGTAGCAGCACAATCTGGCAATCCGAAAGCTGGACTCTAGTTCGAACGTCAAGCACGCTTTGGATACATGTATGCCGGACTGTATATCGTCCATCCGAGCGCTGTGCTATCTTACATCCTCTAGTAATTTACAAATTGGATCGTTGACAATGTCCAATCACGTCGTACAGGCATTTTGGGCCAAATTATAATTGAAAGCTGCCACACTTGGTGAACAAGGCTTCTAGTTTCGTCTTCATTGGTGATAAACTAGTGCGATAGTGTCAAATGATGAGTTTGGCAAACATTCTTCTTACTGAATAAGGTGGGGACCTAAACTGAAGGCGAACCAAGGCTCGTCTGATATCAATAATACTTCACAAATTTGATTGAATTATGGAATTTATTTGTAAATCTTATTTTTTATTTATGTAAAACTTTTAAAGGGATATCGTAAGAAACTAAACTAATTAAAGGGATATCGTAAGAAACTAAACTAAGATTTTATTTATAAAATTTTAAAAATCGAAATCATTTCTATAGAATAAACAAATTTTAAATTCATCTGCACACGGGCCTTTCTTTGGTACCTATGGGCCGTCTTGTAAATCCCCTCAAACGACGCCGTGGAGGCCCACAAACAACACGCTTCAGTCGTATTCTCCCCGGCCCACAATGCCTTTCCCCCCGCCTCGCGCGCTTACTATAAATACGGCCGCACCCAAAATTCCCTTCTTTAAAAAAAAAAAAAAAACAACAGAGGCCTTCACACACACTCCCTCGCTCACCTGCCTTGCGCCTTCTCATTAAAGAACGAACTCGATGATCGACGTGGCGAGCTCGGTTGTCCACGAGGTCCTGGGCCGGCGGATCCAGGACGTGGATCAGCCGATCGTCGATTACATCGTCAACGTCCTCGCCGACGAGGACTTCGACTGGGGGGAGGACGGAGACGGCGTCTTCAATGCCCTGGGCGAGCTCCTCGTCGCCGCCGAGTGCGTCTCCGACTTCGACGAGTGCCGCCTGGTAAAATTAACTCCACGTCGGTTATTAGAGAGTGCATTTTTTTTTTCTCTCGATTTTGTTGATTTTGTTTTTCTCGGTTGGTGTTAGGCGTGCATGAAGCTATCGGATCGGTTCGGGAGGCACGGGCTGGTTAAGGAGAAGCCCGCGGTTCGGAGCCTGTCGACGCCATTTAGGATGGACGAGGGGATGGATGAGGAGGCCCCGAAGAAGAAGCCTGAGTTGATGGACGGCCCTGTTATGTCAGAGCGGGACCGTGCCAAGATTGAGAGGAAGAAGCGGAAGGATGAGCGCCAAAGAGAGGTGTGTTTGGTCTTTGTTGATTGTCTTCGATTTGTCTAGGTTAGGGGTTTTAGGTAATTTTTTTTTGTGAACTGAATTTGAGGTGTGGTGATGTTGAATGTAGGCCCAATACCAAATGCATTTGGCAGAAATGGAAGCAGTGAGAGCGGGAATGCCTGCGGTGGTTGTGAATCACTATGCTGGTGGCGGGCCGAATGTGAAGGATATCCACATGGAGAACTTCAATGTCTCTGTTGGTGGTCGTGATTTGGTTGTCGATGGAACTATCATGCTTTCCTTTGGGAGGCATTATGGTGGGGTTTTCATTCCCTATTGTTTGAGTTGTCTTGGCTTAGGTGTGGGTAACTTGTGGTATGTGCTTTTTCGGTGCATGTAGGCCTTGTTGGCAGAAACGGTACTGGGAAAACAACCTTCCTTAGGCACATGGCTATGCATGCTATTAATGGCATTCCTCCAAATTGCCAAATATTACATGTTGAGCAAGAAGTGGTCGGTGATGATACAACCGCTTTGCAGTGTGTGCTTAACTCTGATCACGAGAGGAGCCAGCTTCTCCAAGAAGAAGCTGATTTACTTGCAAAGCAGGTGACTCTTGGCATTTTTACTGCGCTAAGTTACAGTACCTCTCGTCATACTTTGCTTGAGTGCTAACAAAATCTGGATTGTTCTGAAGAGAGATCTGGAGTTTGAGGGTGCAACTGAAGTGGATCAGGACGGGAGTGTTGACAAGGATGCCATTGCACACCGCCTTGACGAGATATACAAAAGACTCGATTTCATTGATGCATATTCTGCCGAAGCTCGTGCCGCGTCGATTCTTGCTGTTAGTTCTCCGATTCCTTGGGCATCTTCTAAGCCACATGTTGCCTTTTGTTTCCATTTCTGTCAAATAGGGAAAGCTTCTCATTGTTTTAATAGTCTGTCGTGCCCTCATAAAAAATTGGCAAAGTTTTTAACTTTTTGCCATCATTTATTTGATTTTTCAGGGCCTTAGCTTCTCTCCAGACATGCAACGGAAAGCTACAAAAACTTTTTCTGGAGGATGGAGAATGCGTATAGCTCTTGCTCGTGCATTATTTATAGAGCCTGATATCTTGCTACTGGATGAACCAACGGTGTGCTACTTTCTTTTTCACTCATTTTTAAATTAATATTTGGTGTACAAGTTTACGATCCTGACTAATTTTGTGTTCTCTTTCTTGTGGCCCGGCAGAATCATCTTGATCTCCATGCTGTCTTGTGGCTGGAATCTTACCTTATGAAATGGCCAAAAACTTTCATTGTTGTTTCTCATGCCAGGGAATTCTTAAACACGGTATTCCTTTACTGAAGTTGCAAAGTTTCTGCTGATTATTTACATCTTTGGTGTTCCTTGTGCACTTCTTATGTGAGAATGGTACTGTTTCTCAGGTTGTCACAGATATTATACACCTACACGGGCAGAAAATGACAACTTACAAAGGTGATTATGATACATTTGAAAGGACCCGAGAGGAGCAACTTAAAAATCAACAGAAAGCATTTGAGGCAAATGAACGATCTAGAGCCCATATGCAGGTTCTGACTCTACAAAGTTCAATATGCTTCTGCAAACATCTGTGGTTTTTATTCACATCTTTCAAGCATATTCCTGGTGTTGGTTTCTTTATGGTTTGCACAGCATTTCTTAGGCTTCATGTTTCGCCTAACATTTGATTGTTTCTCACAAGAATTAGTAGTTCATGGCTGATGTTTGACTTGTTCAATCACTTCATTTGCGTTACTGTTCCTCTGTGATCATATGTGCTAAACTAATCACCTTCATGATGCCTTTTACATTGTGGCTGTTATATTCTAGTGGCTTCTATGTTGGTTCTGTTATTGTTTCCTTGGACTTGTCTGCTTGTGCCCTCTGGCTGTTTCTCACTTTCTCTGGGATATATTATTTTTCTCTTCTCCCTTCTAACTGTTGGTGTCACTCCAATAATTATGAAGTTTACTTGTAGTTATTCTAATATATCTTTTTGGGATCAAAATATATTTGACTAAAATTCATCACTTTCGTGCAGTCCTTTATTGACAAGTTCCGGTTCAATGCAAAGAGGGCATCCCTTGTGCAGTCTAGAATCAAGGTGCTGATGCTATAACTTAGGATACTGTTCCATAGAAAAGAATTCGTCTTCCACAAATTTATTTTTTAATGCCTTGTGTTTTACTTTTGTTTTCAGGCACTTGACAGATTGGGACATGTAGATGAGATTATTAATGATCCAGAGTGAGTACCAGTGTCCTTCTGTGAGCCTTCCTCTGAATTTTTCACTTCACTTGTGGTTCATCTTTTGCATTCTCTTGGTTGTGCAGCTACAAATTTGAGTTTCCTACTCCAGATGACCGACCAGGGGCACCTATAATAAGTTTCAGGTATGTTTGCAGCTCACGAACTCATTCTCCGTGTTTTCATTATGCTTTATCATACACTATAATCTGCGTCTCTGGATACAAAAGTGATGCACTTGGCTGAAATCTGTAATGTTTATAAATGATAGATAACAGTAAATTGTGCTATTGAGAAAAAAAAGTAAGTTCGATCACTTATTTTTGCATACGTTTTCCCTAGGGTGAAAGCAAAAGATTTTATAGAGTTGCTATTCTTCTTTTATGTGACCACAGTGATGCATCATTTGGATATCCAGGAGGGCCCATACTGTTTAAGAACTTGAATTTTGGAATTGATCTGGACAGCCGCATAGCAAGTAAGAATCATATTCTACGTCACTTCTACATGCAGTTCTCCTTGATTCCTTATAATGTTCCATATTGTGTCTAGACTAGTAAAATTTTAGGTGGTAAAGCATGGATGTGTGGTTGCTGCTAGTCGTCTCATATCTCATTGTCTCATTGGCAGTGGTTGGGCCTAATGGCATTGGCAAATCAACCATTCTAAAACTGATAGCTGGGGAGCTGCAGCCGACCTCTGGTACTGTTTTCCGATCAGCAAAGGTATCCTGTTTGTTTAGTACGAGTACCGTGCTGTGCTGTATGGTCACGAGCAGGCACGGTGACACATCTCTTGCATCCTGTTGACAATGTGTTTTTCTTTATTAGTTGACAAAGCAATCTGAAAGTCCCCTCGGTGGGGTAAGATCGATTATTGATCCTCCTTGAGCCACTAGGCGAAGTTAATAGTCACTTGGCTGTTTTCTTTTTTACTAATTAGTCATTCTCGTTACTTTTCTGAGAATAGAAAACTAATACTTCTGCTGCGGGCGGGTATTCTGTGTTTGCTTGTTATAGTGAAACATTGACCTATTTTTTCATGCTCTGCAGGTTCGTATTGCAGTGTTCAGTCAGCATCATGTGGATGGTCTGGACTTGTCCTCCAACCCCCTCCTGTATATGATGCGATGTTTTCCTGTAAGTTATTGCTTTGGCTCTGACATCTTTCACTGCTTGTCTATCCATCCTCTGCAGCCAATCTCTATATTGATAATGGTATAAGGTTGAAGGAATTTGCTCAATGGAAAGGAATTGAAGTTAAATTTTGTTAAGACTCCTTTTTTAAGGTTATTAGTTAGTAGAGGGAGGAATGCAGTGAGAAATGCTGTCCAATTTTCGGAATGCTTATTGTTCTTGCACAAAGAGAGGATATAAGAAGATCTGGATGAAATAGTTGAATTGGTACTTTTCATTTCAAAAGTACTCGACTCGTTTAATATAAATAAACTGTTTGGTGATACATAATAAGTGTTGATTCATATAAATACAATTTTGCTTGGGTCAAAACTTATTCAATCACAAAGAAATTATTTCTTTCATTTCTTTTCTTTCAAAAGGCTGAAGTGAAAATGAGGTCAGCGATGTGATTTGCGACTTTGTATGTTTCCTTGTTGGCTCGTCGTCTGATAGGCTTTTCTTCGGTTTGCATATATCAAGAATGAGAAATCTCTTCCACCAAATATTATGTTACAACCATTCGTTTCCTCCTGCAGGGAGTACCTGAACAAAAGCTTCGAGCTCACCTGGGGTCTTTTGGTGTGACGGGAAATCTTGCACTCCAACCAATGTACACACTGTCTGGTATTGACTTCTTCATTAGCTGCATATTTTGAAGGCAATATCTCTACCGCATTCCTATTAAATATGTGACTTATACCAAGAAAGCACTGTAAAAATCAAGTAAGAATCTTTGTTTCATTGCCAGTTATTGCCTTTACTAAAATGTCTTTTTTTACTGCTACGTTAATTATAGGTGGTCAGAAAAGCAGAGTTGCTTTTGCCAAGATCACTTTCAAAAAACCACACATAATCCTACTTGATGAGCCATCTAATCATCTTGTAAGTCTCATCTCGTTTAATTTGTGGCTCTTCTTCATTACATTGAACTATCTGGAATTTGCAACATGTGACCACCAAGATGTTTAAATGTCCCTAGAAAGGCGAGGTGTTTAGATGATATTGGAGTTTTTGAGCATGGAGAGTTGCTTTGTCTAACTTCTACTTTTATCCATACAACTGAGATGGTTTTTAACATCTGAAAGAGAATTGTTTCACAAAATCAATCCAACAATTTTAAAAATTTTGGCTGCGTGTGTCTGTCATCTTGGAACACACAAACAATAAAAAGAATGGGTGAATGGATTCCAATTTGCAAAGAAGAAAATTTTGTTGATTTGGTTTCCAATCAAGTTGCCTGCATTCAATATTTTTTGCAGTACACAAATGTTTGCAACAATATTATTTTCCTGGTTATATTGAAACATGACCATACAATCTACGGAATTTCATGTGACCTGGAATATTTCCTTTCTCAACGGTTAATTGTATTTTGCACTCATCACACTTTGCTTTGCAACCGAGAGTAACAAATGGTTGTTAAAAATGTAGGATCTGGATGCTGTGGAGGCACTAATTCAAGGCCTTGTCTTGTTCCAAGGAGGGATTCTCATGGTACGTTGTTTAAATGGTTATCAATCCATGTCCATGAAAAAAGCGATTACTGATTGAATGAAACGTGAATACGGACCTCATGGAATTTCACACCGACATCGGTACTCATCCATTGCAGGTTAGTCACGATGAGCACCTTATCTCTGGGAGCGTAGATGAGCTGTGGGTGGTATCCGAGGGAAGAGCCATGCCTTTCCATGGGAATTTCAACGATTACAAGAAGCTGCTCCAGTCGTAGAGATTGTCGATCTTTCGCACCTCTTGATGATGATATTATTTTCGGATATAATGTGATTTTGTTTTCGGCATCTTGTTATGAGAATTTTGGACTACATCATCCTTTTAGGATGACAGGCCCGGTTCCCTCCATGAAAGAGTTGTTGTGGCGGAAAATTAATTCGCGGATTTTCTGACCAGTTTTAGTAAACAATCCGTAACTAACTGCTCAAATATCGGATTGAGGTGATTTCAAAAGCTACAGAAAGATAAGAGATAAATCTACAACTTTGTAGTTTATCACTTTTCCAAATTCGGAGCAGAAAGAGGTCATAATCAGCTTGGAAGTTTCGGGCAGTTAGTTTTCATATCTGAGGCCGAGGATAATTTAGGTTTTTTGTACTGAACGGCCTAGGGTTTTTGGTATTGGGCAAGGGCTAGTTTTTTCTATATAATGACAGCCTTGACGTAGAAGAAAAGACCTCCCAACAACACAACACAACACAACACAAATCTCTTATCAAAGCTTCGGCTTTTATCTTAGCGTAGGGTAGATGTAGCTTTTATCTTTTATGCTTTCCTCTTGTCCTATTCTCCTATATTTTCAATAAAGTTCTTGCTCTTCCACCAATTCTTTTCATATCTACCAAGTCAGATCTACATATCTTCTCTTCCTTTTCCCCATATTTCTTCCATCTTTGCCTACTCGTTCGAATCACATCTTGGGACGACCACTCCGGATCCGTCTTTAGATCGTTTTCGATGTTCTAACATATTTATTTATTGCGCAACAAGAGTAAGCTTTTTTTTTCCTGAAAGGAAGAGAGTAGTAGTCTACGAAATTTTCGGGTACTGGTATTTGTTTCGTTGCGGAGGGAGTAGAATTTGGTAGGAATATCTTTGTCAATTCTGACTATTACAGTTTCTGAAAAAGAATATTGACTTTCGTTCATTAGAATGAGGATGTTAAGACCAGAAAATCAGCCTATATAGACTGCGGAAGAAAGGTTGATATTTCATTACCATATCTTCTAATTATTATTTATCTGTCAAATCAGCCTATGGGTATGGTAGGGTATTAGTAGGACTTTACCCATACTTAATTTGAAAAGTTGGATCTATACCCTATTTTCGATCCTTAAAAATTTTCAATACTATCTCTCTACTCTATAATACAAAATTTTAATTTTATACATAAAATTTAACTATCATAATGAATATATGGAAATTATCAAGAAATATTTAGTATATTAATAAAAAAATTTAAAAAGTCAATTTTATGAAAAATATTTTAGAATGTTTAAGAAATATATTATAATTTATAAGTAAAATAAAAATAAAAAGTGTAGTTATGGTCTAATCAGTATCTAGTTAGAATTAAAAATTGATAGGATTCATACTATCCTAAAACGTATCTTCAAATTTAGACCTATGTCTATATCTTACTATAGACTAATTCAAAGTCAATAGACTCTCGACTCATAGGGTAAATGCAAAGTTCGACCTGCAAATTATGAACATTTTTGTCATCCCTAATTTTTAGTGCCCACCATTACAATAATTGGCCATCACAGAAAAATATAATTTTCCAACAACAAGGAACTATGTAAACTCTTGTGATTCTGTTACAGACTAAATTAAATTATTTATATTATTTATATAAAATATATCATTTATAAATATCACAAATCATAAGGCAATTGACACACACAAAAAATATCAGCGGATTATATAAGTTCGGAGTAAATGAGTCACACTTCCTCTTTAATCGATATACGTCACAAGTTTTAGGAAATATAAATATATATATGACAAATTAACCCCCTAGTTCCTGGTCTTAACCGAATTCTTTTATCATGTCCCTTCTCATAAACTATTTAGTCGTCCCTATATTTTAAAAAAAAAAATTGGTCTCGTGTCCCTGATTAACTTCAGGACCCGTTTTTTCATTTTTTTATATGTGAAATGACTAACTATTTTACCCTTTCACAAAAAAACAAAAATAATGACTCTTTTGTCTTTTTGTGAAGGATAAAAAATCATTTTTCATGTCAAAAAAATAAAAAATAAAAGGTTGATTTGGTCGGTGGACCTCAGACAAACATTTTCTCATAAAAAATGGATAGATTACTCATCTTTGAGAAAAGAAGGACCCGATAGAAGAATTATGTTAAGCCTTAGGGATTAGAGGGTAATTTTCCAATATATATATATTAAAAAAGCGAAGTAGCTCCCGGTGTGAAATAATTAGGCCCGGCTCAGGTTCGTTCCCAAATCGAAACCACCGCCCCGGGAATTAAAAAAAAAAAAGCTCCTGATATTCCTTCACGAAGAAAAGTCAAAATGGAGAACAACAACAGCAACCAAGAGAACGCGAACACGGGGGAGGCGGCGGCGGCGGAGGAGAATCTCAACGGCGTGGCGGGGTGGGTAATCTCCGCGTTCTTCTCGTCCTTAGAGCGCTTCTCCTGCGTCAACGTCTCCACCTTCGACCCCGACGACTCCGACGAAGAGGAAGAAGAAGACGGCGACCGGAACTCCCCCATCGCCCCCTCCCGCGACTCCTCCAACCTCCCCGTCTAGAACCGGTACATGAAAAGAAGAAAAAAAAATTAGAGAGAAATCAAATTTATTAAGAAAATAGGCCTGTGAAATTTCACCACTTTTTTTCTTTGTTTCTGTGGTGGATCTGGTTGTTAATCGGTTAGAGTTTCTGCTTTTTTCTTCTTATTTTTTTCGATTTTAATGAAATATTGATTCGTTATCCATCCGGATGGGCGGACATGGTTAGGGCTGGCTTCTTTGTGGGGAAGAATTAGTTGCTCCAGCTACCTTTGTTCTCAGATAAAAGGTCTTTGTTCGAGTAACTACGGGTCGGCTGTTGATCTGTTGGATTTAGAGTGCTGGACTGGTGGTTTAGGATTATCATTGGGGGGATGGATTTAGCCAGGAAGATTTGCGGATTTTTGGTTTGGATTACTTAAATGTGTAGACCAGTGACAAAAGAGCTTTGATCGGCTTGAATTGCTACACTTTGTCCTGTTTTTGGACTTTCTGGGTTAATGTGTGGTGCTTCTAAAGAAAAAATGTCGTCATCAAAGTCGGAGTCATTCGTTTGCTTTCTGTGATCAATGCTGGTAAATAGCTCACTGGATGCAAGTACCGGGATGTCTTTGCAATCCACTTGCATATGTGTGCAGTTTCCAGTATGAGCCTCGTCTATTGAGAGGGTTAGGAATTGGCTGCAGTTTTTCGACGTCGCAGTTTGTTTCTGAAGCTTATGCTGCTGGTGACAAAGAAGTTGTCTATTTGTCAGCAGCAAGTACAAGACGAACCAAATCATTTTTTGCCAAATTTGAATGGCTTCGATTATCAGACTGGTTGCTTTCTTTGTGCGCTCATCCTTGTCCGTTTTCCTGCATTTCTGGTGGTGGCTGTTTCTTGGAATTGTGTTTGTGAATGCTTTAGAGTGTGCCTTGAACGTTTCGTATCATTTTATGTTGGTTATTGACTTCTATCACTGGTGCAGTAACCAATAATCAATATGTGCTTGATGCTTTGTCCATTTGGATTCTTGCGAGCAATCTGATACTGTTGTGTCGATAACTAGCAATAAGATATATAATTTTGGTTGATTTGCTTATGACGTGTCTATTTTCCAAAATTTTCAGGTGATGTTGGCTAGCTCTGGAGTCCTGCAAGGAACTTGAGATATCATCTAAAGCTGCTAGTCGGATGTGTTTAGCAAGTAATGGCTCGGGTGTGTGTATTCTGCAATTTTCTTGAAACTCTGCTTTCTGAACAACGAAGTTTGTCTGTCTGTATTATGATATGACTTGGCTAGTGTCGAACCTGGAAATGTTGAACTAGCTAAAAGACCAGTGTCTTGGAGTAAATATGCAGTGTAAATCTACTCAAATACATTATTCGGGGACTACTCCCATTACCGATTCCCCTGAACAAAAGGAATCATGATGCCTATTAACCAGCAGTAATTTTATGATGACCCTTTCGTACCAAGTTGTGGCAATATATAGTGCGTTGGTTTCCCAAAAAAACTTAGAACAGAGAAAGTAAACTATGTACAGCACGAACACATTAATTTGACAAAATTTGGTGTTCATTGACTTCACATAGATTACAGATGCACGAAGGTTTTGATTAAAATTTCAGTGCATTTTTTTTTGGACAAGTGTTAAAATGCTTCAGGTTGCTAGCAAATTGATGTACTCTTATTTAAAGTTTGTGGATTTCTAATTTGCCTAGAAATGCATTTTATCTAAACTGAGAATGAAAAAAAATATTTCCCTTGATTGCTGAATTCAAATTTCCATACCCAACAGTTGATAATTCAAAATCATTTTTTTGGAATAGATGGTGTATTTTGAGAATACTTGGATGGCTCTAATATGAACCATTTCAATTTATACAGTGTTCTGGTGAAATCATGGTCGGATAGAATTGCCATCAGCTCTCTAACCCCTATAGTTTAGCTTCCTTCCCCATTTCGCGTTTGTATTTCTGGCTCGCATGGTCGAAGAGAGTGCACAACAAAGAAGGAAGAAAGAGAGAAGACTAAAGCCAGCTCAGGTCGTAGAGAGCCCGAAAACACCCAAGATGGGAAGCGTGGACAGTCAGTCGCCTCTCATCAAACATAGAATTGAAACGATCGAGTACAACTCACAACGCTGAAAACCTAACATGAAACAATTATAGACAGTTTCTACATACTCGTGTACATCGAGAAGCTAATAGTTGTGCTCATAAACTAGCAAAATCAAAGTCTCATAGTTGGTTTGCAGTTTTGACCAAGGAATCTGGATTCAATCACTATTTATTCAATCTCATAAATAGCATTAGCCAGGACTTCGAACTCGAAACATCTAATGAAGCTACTACTACCTACCGGTTCGGATCGGATCGGACAGATGTGTAACTGATTAAAGGCAACATACAGCAAGAAGAAACCCATAAACTCCAACAATGCAACACCAGAATCAAAGTTCAACTCGAAGAAGAAGAAGAAGAGGGAGGCAGCTTCTTGCCCATGATGGCGTCCATGGACTCTGAATCACACCAACCATCAATTAAAAAAAGTTAATATATATAAAAATCAGTCAAACCAAAGTTAATTGGACAGAAAGAAATGCTAACTTAATTAAAAGGGGGTTTAGGGTTTGTTCAGGTAATAAATCAATTACTCTGCTCCACGGCGGCGGCTTTCTGGGGAGTGGTACGGAAGAAGAGGTTCCCTTTCTTCTGATACACAGCCTGCCATCCATAGAATCATCGATCCCCAAAAAAAAAAAAACCATCCGGTTACTTTTTTTTTTAATAAAAAAAAATATAAATTCCATTAAGTAAGAGGTTCCCTAAAATCCCGTCACGGTAGAGAAAGGAGAAGGGTGAGAGCGTAGTAGTACCCTAGAGGGTGGGAGACTGTTGAGCTCTGCGATTGCCACTTGGTGCATCTTCAACTGACGTCATCGTCATCGTCAATTCCCGAATATATATTTTTTTTTATTAAGAAAAAAAATCAGAGACGCAAATTAACTAACAAATAAGCAAGAAATAAATATTTGAATCAGCTTACTTGTTTGAGAGGGTCGACGGAGGAGGAAGACATTGCTTTTTCTCTTTTTACCTTCCGCTCCCCGCGCCTATTTAATAGATCATATAGTTGGGCCCGTCTACCTTTTTGGGCCTTTATCCAATGACTGTAGAGTGGGTTTAAGCCCAATATTCAGAAGAAAAAAAAGTAAGTTTGTTATGCTATCTTGTCAATTCGGCGATATATATTATTAAACAGATATATTCGTCTATTATAAGAATCTAGAATTGTATTTTCTGGTCTAGATCAAGGGTTTCGATCTTAGACTCGTAAATGCTAAACTAAAGCTGAACCTTCGACGGCAATGAACAGTCGAATTCTTTTGCAGTTGGACTAACAAAATTAAAAGGGCAAATTACCCTCAGGTCCCTGGTTTTTACATTATTCTCATATTGGGTCCCTCCTTTGTCATAAATGAGTATTAAGTTCCTGTTTTATTCAAAAATGTTTGTCTCGGGTCCCCACCGACCAAATCAGACTTTTTTTTTATTTTTTTTCATGTGAAATGACTATTTTACCCTTCACAAAACAACAAATTTCATCGTATTTTTGTCATTTTGTGAAGGATAAAATAGTCATTTCACATGACAAAAAATTAAAAAAAAGTCCGATTTGGTCGGTGGGGACCCGAGACAAACATTTTTGAATAAAACAGGGACGGATTAATCATTTATGTAACAGAAGGGACCCAATGGGAGATTTTAGTAAAGACCAGAGACCTGAGGGTAATTTGCCCAAATTAAAATCATTGCTTGCTTGGTGATCCAAGTAATAAATTGTATGGGCCGAGGCCCATTGGCTTGGGCATGGTTAGCGAGCGAGGGCATAGGTGCTTTATCGGGATTTTAAAAAATGTGGTTCGACCAGTTGGACTACATATCGGAAATGAAAGTGTCATTTTTAGGGTAAAAAATAGAGTGCAGTCGTACTGCACAAATTCTGGTCAGACCAAATAGTTGGCATGGAAAATTCGGTCGGATCAGACAGTTCGCACAAAAATTTGGTATTTTATATTTTTTAAATTACATAAATTATTTACCTATATACCTATATATATTTCAAAAAATTAAATAAAAATAAAAAAGAAAATAATTTGGTCTGACCAGTAGTTGGACCAGTCGAACTGACTAACCTAAAAATTAGATCCAATTCTAGATCGATCTCCGAATCGTTTCTGAAAAACCTTTGTTTTATATCTATAAGAGTTTTAATTTAATCAACACGTATCATATTCGATTTTTTCTAACACATCAGTGTTAATGGAAAAAGTTATCACCATCTAATACACCACCCATGTCAAACATGAGTTAATTAGCAAAGCAATGTCTTGATATCCGATAGTAGATCATTTATTTCATAGACTTTATTTATAAGTCCCCTTTCATGTTTGGTTAGTTAAAGTTTATTTCTCGATCTTTACATGCTTGTTTTTTGGATCCTATGTCTAATAAATTCCAACAACAACAAAACAAGAAATATTTTCTGAAAATTAATTAAAACGTATTTGGATTGACAAGAAAATAAAATGAAATTCTTATTTATTTGCAATTAAACATAAGGTTACTCTTCATAAAATAACATAAGGTTACTATCATTCACAAACTAATGAGTTCAAGTTGAGTCTTGAGCTACAAGTACAATATGAAACTTTGACATACCCTATTGTCACTTACTCTTATCGTAAAACCTAATACACCCAATATTGATAAGATAATTCATATCAAATCCAAGTATCAAAATTAACAATTCTTAGGTGGGGTCGGTTTTGTGTTTAACAACTTCTATATTCCGAATTGTTCCCTTATGATATCAAATATTTAATGAGATATTAGGTTTCCTGATGTTGATACAAAGCTTGTGCATGTTCTAGAAGTAGTGCCAACCATATAACTTTGATGGCAATAATTGGTTTGCAATGGTGGAGATAGTTTCTTATTCTTAGTACTCAATTATTTTACGCTGATATTATATCATATTCCTACCCATTGGGTCGATCGAGTAGGACCTATGTAAAAGTTTTTCCAAATTTTTGTTTAATATTATTGTATTTTTTTTTTACATTAGAATTCGAAAATTTATTATTAAGATAGAATAACTCTCTACCAACCAACTAATCTTAGTATGAATTAGTATTAATGTCATTTTCTTAGCTAACACAAACTGACAAAAGACTAACCTCTCAATTTCCACACACCAAATGAAAAAGATCTCCTGAGGCTGGCCACGCTCCATCCTGATTGTGCCATCTTTGTGGACGAATTTTTATAGAAGAAAAGATAGTTATACACATTGGGCTATTTTTATTGGATGGTGGTGGCTCATTTGATTGATATTATATCTTTACTTTGTAATTGATAGGACCTTGGTTTGTGAGGGGCAATAAATTAATTAAGATAAAGCCTAACTTGAAGGGAGATTAACATGACTTCTTTGTTCTTTAGTGTAATTAACAACACAAATCTGACACTTGGTGGAACGCGTGATGCATGGCGAGATTTTTTTCTTTCTAAAATTGTTTAAAGAAGTTGATAAAGTTACAAACTTGTCAAAATATATTTCTAATGACAGAACGCCTATATAAATTTAGAGAAGTTTAAAATTTAAACACTAGCGCGTATAATCATACTACGTTTCAAAAAAATTGTGTGTGAAACAGATCCCCGTTGGTATCAATCAAAAAGTAAAGGTGACAAATCGGCTCTATATTTATTGTTTGCAATACTGAGTTACGATAAGTTTTTCTAAAATCGCCAAGTTTTAGATGACTATTTTTATTTTGAATTGGGTAGGTGACAAATCACTCTCCGTGTCAAATTTTCATATTGTTACATTTTCATAGCTTGAATTTAACAACCCTAGTTGTACTAGAATTTTTTCACCAGTTAGATTGAGATCGTAGATGAGTTGAACTCATTATAAGAAAGTTGTAAAATCAAAATTTGATGAGAATCCATGAGTCATTAGTCATTTCCAAAGGGATTTATAGCAGCGAGATTTTTGCTCTTGCACTTAGTACGATAGAATTCCACTTGTTGTATGTAAGTACATATCTATATTTCAAACACATGTTATTGCTAGCATGAACTATTCAAGTCACTAAGGTGGGATAAATATTAGTTTTCAAGACTTCAGAATACGACCAGTAATCTCAATTAAGCAGATAATATGGTCCCGGAAAGATTCGGGCACCCACGGAAAGAAAAAGGGAGTGTATAAATTAACAAGGAAGTGGCAAAATGGCAATCATTGAAAGACTGAGCCTTCGTAATGAAAAGGAGGTGTATTTTTTAAGAGTATGAAAGGAGTAAGTGGGAAATAATGTTGCGATACTCTAATATCACACTATATAGTAATTTAGTCATGTGGGATTCAAACCTTTTTCTCTTTGCATCTCATTAGTCAAATAGAGTTGGCTAGCAACCATAAAATGGGCGGGAAAATATGTGTTGTGTGATAATTATTGAAATGTCTAATATGTTGTATTCAAAACATGATGGATTATACATTAGTTACTAATATCGGTAAACCAAATTAAGGTTGAGCAACCAGATTTTAAGTTATTGTTTTAAATAATCTGATAACATTATAGTATCAGAAAATATTATAACTTTTTGTTTGATAGTGCCTCGAGATTTCATCAGTTTCATTAACATATTTCATGTCTCTATCTCTTCTTCACAATTTATTTCAAATGGAATCTATATTCGAGCTAAGTTGGACTACATAGCCAACTTGGTGATGAATCAATGTGTTTATAATTGTATACAAAATCCAAGGCCTGATTCGATGGTGGTAATGCTCATATGTACCAGACAATCCAAATGAAATCAACTTTTTGGCCAAAAGCGCGTATCATGGAAGAGTCTTTTGAGGCCCTAGCTGCGTAAGTTAATTTAATTATTAGCGGAGTGTCAGTGATTATATGATCACTGGAGTATTAAGTCAAGTTATGATTGCTCTCAGGATTGGAAATAAAGAAGAGAGATAATTAATTGTCGATGACTAATCATGATTTTGCAGTGATTTCCAATCTACGTGGTTGACGACGCATTAAAGGATTTGATTATAATGAGCTAAACGTCCTAAATTGGTCCACGTTAGTCATTGCTCATCTTTTCTATCAAGGGATCTATCTCATATTGTCAGCGAAAGTGGGCTTTCATACCTATAATTCCAGTTTTCTTTTAAAAAATTCCCATAATTTCGTCCTACCTTTCGGGAAGAAAATTGTACAAGAAGTATTTTGATATTATGAGTTAGATGTTAGATTATGCAGAAGCATACATGCATGGATTTTATGTGCATACAAGAATCTTGGACCTCTAAGTGTTAGGTTAAATATCCGCTGGTGAATTTGTATGCATAGTTACCTACATTAATTCTAATTAAACGGAGAAATCAATTAGAGCCTCTGATACGCTGAATAAATATAGAAAAACATCTCCACATTCATCCACTTTGGCATATTATTTTCCTTTCAATTATTAGGTTAGATAGGCGACGTTGAAATTCAAATTAGTCCCTCTTAGCCTGGACACTAACCGGCCAAATTGAACAATAATTAATGTGGTCAAACGTTCAACAAGAAGATCGTCTCATTAATCGGATAGTTTTGAATTGAGGATTGAACACTAATAATGGTATAAGTACCCCTGCAAAATAGTTTTACCGTATGGAAAAGAAGCCACCTATGGTGCATAACGATGACTCTACTTATGAAAAAAATAATTGAATCGTTCCTATTTTTTGCCACTCATTGTCATCAGCCATATATCAAATCCAACATGATGGAGCACACCGGGTAGTCGGACAACAGAAAAGAGACAATTTTTGTCATTAGGTGGTGAAAAAACGAAAGAGAGACATTTTGGGTTACTGAATATTAAAACTACAATGATTAGTCATTGGTTTTATGAGTTTCACACCATATGATGGGAAAGTAAACTTTTTCCTCCATTATTAATCTAGTGTGATTTCCTATTTAGAGAAAAAATTCCGTGGATAAATGGGTACATTTTTATGGAGGGAATGCAATTCTTCGAGATAATCTAAAGATAGGTAAATGATGGTCCCTTTATCTCTATAATTTCCACGCGTACGCGTGAGCAAATACGTATACTTCCTGTTTATACTAACCAAAAGGAATATAACTCTCGAGAGGGAAAAAAGAAAAGAAAAGATGGGGAAAGAGAATGCATGTAACTATGCATTGTTGGGTCAATTTCTAAAGACCATCCCATGTGCATGCTTGTGGGAGCAAAACTAAGACGTGGTCTGAAATTGTACTTTACCTTATAAGTCCCTTTCGACAAAATTTACAAAAGAAGATATGTCATTATCAAAGTTGGGAAGGTAATGTCGAAGTTAGATTCACTTGAAGAAATGAATGATAATACTGAAACAATTATCTTATAAATAAAATTTGATAATGTTTAATTCTATATATCAAATTTTTATATAAATAAAGTGTTATCGCAATTACTTTCTAAATTTTCTTCTCACTAAGTTTTGTGGTGACAGTTTTTAGTAAGGTCATCGGATGAAATGACTGGATTGCTGTATGAATGAACTCTACACTCGTAGCTTGTAAATATTACTTACTATAATAAAGAAAATTTAGTTGCCAACAACCTGAGTAAATTTGGAATAATTTAATGACTCGGCGAGTTTACTAGTACCCAACTTAAGAGATTGTAATAATTTAATCAAACATATCGAATTTGGTCCTATGAATTCATCTATTAAAGCTCGGTTTGAAGTGTGTTGTTGCCTTTGGTGGTTTAATCTGGCTCCAATCATGTACGTCCATTATAAAAAATTAATGTATTTGTGATTCGATCAACTGTTTACAAAATTGTGCAAATTTTTTGTCTACATAAATTTCTTAAGATATTACTCATCATAAAATTTGCTCAACATTGGAATTCTCAAAAAATCTAGCCAAAATGAAGAATATCTCATTAATATGAATAATTCAACTACATCTTAATTATGATATGTCACACTTTTTGTTCTCCATATAGTAGCAGTGACAGTAGCATATGTATTGTGTAGGGCACGAGAAGCACTATCTATATTGTGAGCCATCTTTTTAGCCGGAGACCACATAGCCTTGCGCGCCCATGCCAATTGGGGAAATGCTGATAAGAACGTCCCACAAAGCGTGCTCGTCCTATCTGGTGTCGTTGCACCTCCCTCTCTCTCTCTCTCTCTCTCTCTCTCTCCCTCTCTCTCTCTCTACCATTTGTTAGTGGAATGCCTTTCAATTGTCCAACATCACTTGCTTCGCTCTGCTTCTAGTTCGTTATCCATGTTCCCTATCCGGCGGGTTCTCCGAGACATGCATGTTGTTAGTGGAAGGAACCAACAAATATTTCTAGCTCAATAGTATATTTTGAGTTCATATCACTAGACGCAAATACAAAAATTTTAAATATATGTTTAGAAGATTTTAACGCCTTTCAAAATTTTCATTCGACTTTGACTTGAAACTAAATTAATTGACGCATTGTGCTGTGATGTCAATATATTAAATTTTTTTAAAAATATATGAGTGGAAGGAGTAAAGCTGGAAGCTGGTTAAGATCTGAAACTAGAATCCACTTTCTCATCGTTATTTTTTTATATTTGAATTGCATATAGATTAATGGTGGATTAATTGTTTCTATTCATAATCATTAGACTTCAAATGCCGATTTGAGTTTCATCTGCAGGATTAACGGACTTCACGTGTTCAAATATCTCCAACATCTAACGCCTATAAATTCTTTTTTCTACTTAAATAAATTTCCATTCCATATTTCGTTTATATTTTTAGTTACCTATAATGGTAAATGCCGAAGTGAGCTTACATATTTATGATATAAAATCATAGTTGAAATCTTGAAAGAAACGTTACTTTTTAAAAAGAAAATATATGCATAGCGGTAAAATCAACATGAATATAAACAACAACAAAAAAATGTGTGTATTGATTTTTAAGTAAAAAATTATTTGAAGGGACCTAACTTCGTCTGCAAGGTTGAAATTCAAGACATCCAAAAAAAATTAGAATTATCTATCATTAGACTAACTTTGATCAGTAAACGTATAATAATAGCATTAGTAAAGATTATTTACCATGTTAACAATCAAATTAAAACACTTTAAAACTAAATCCAAAAAAAAGAGACGGATGACAATCATCATGAGGTCATGGCCACAAACTACAAGGTGCACGATTGGGAAACTGGAGTCTCGAGGACTAATAATGATAATAAACAAAATCCAGTCAACTCGGTCGGGTGTTAAAAGTAGAAAAATGGAAAAACGGTGGAGAAGATAGGTTAAGAATCTTTAAAAAATAATGATTTTTGACCATGTAACTTGGCACCTCCAAGAAATGCCAGTCTCGAGGCCGTAGGATTGACCGGTTCACATAAGCTTCGGATTCCCTCACGTGTGCTTGGATTAGATTAATCGCCGGCTTACACGTCCATAGTTGTTAAATGTTGTAATTATTTAGATTTTGAATTTGTATTATTAAGAACTCAACTGATTACATATTTATTAAGAAAAATATGCCACATTTTATAAGTATTATCTGTCAAATTTGAATTAATATGTTTAATGAACTCGGTCATAATGAATTTTTGGAGTTAAATTTTACAAATAAAAAATTATTAAATAACTATTGATTGACTCTGTACTGCATTGATCCTAATTTTCCGATTATTTTGTAACCATGGATTGATGGTCTTTTAATAATTTCAGAAAGTAAGTATTGATCCAATTTACCCATAAGTCAATTTCTCGGTTTCTTCGTCCAGGAATCGCATAAGTCAATTCTCGGTTTCTTGTTAATAATAATAATAATAATAATAATAATGTTGGATTACCTTTTATACTTTGAAGCTTTCTTGTCCTTTTTTTTCTTTTGACGATACGAATATTTTTCTTCTTTGGGCAATAGCCCCGTCGATTAGTCTTTAAAGTTCGGACGCTAAGAAGGCTATTAAATATTAAGTATGACCAAATTACGGAATAAATTTTACCAGGTTACGGAATAAGAAAAACATATATGACATTTTCTCTGTTAGAAAAAATAGGGATCTTATGACTATAAATATTATTTATCAATTTTTAATTTGATTGGTAAACATTTAAAATAATTATTAACAATTAAATATAGAAATGTAAATACATCAGTATAATTATTTGTTTTAAAATTTACATAAAAAAATTTTGGATCATAAAATATTGTGTAAAAATTTCCGAAAATAAATATTATGGTTTCACGTAGAGTTCAATAATTTGAATGGTCTATAACTTTCAGAATTATTATGCACATAGAGATCAAAACTATGAAATAGCTCGAAGTGTGGCCCCAGATATCGTCCGACTGTAGTGTTCATGAATAAAAAGAGATTAAAAAACATGAAAACCTCAGGTTGTGTGATTGGCCAAATGCGAAGACTGTAACAACGTTTAACAGCTGATAATATCTCATTTTTTCGGATCAACTGATTAATTCTCGTTTTTTGTATAACTAAAAAAAATTGGATGAGAGAAAAACAAAACCTTAACTATTTAAGAATCTGAATTCAAGTGAACCCATCTAGATTTCCATGGCAATGGTGCATTAACCGCCGGATGTTCCGTTTCTTTGACTGTTTATTGCCGGGAAGTGAGAGGATCTCCTTTTTTTTTTAACCTTCTCGAGGGAGAAGGTTGTACCCAAGGCCCCGATTATTTCTCTCCATGTCAGATTAAACCCGACACTATTAATTTTTTTTAGTCCTCGTAAAAATCAGTGTTGGCCGAATCAAATCCAACATGATTTTTAGGGTCATTTTATAAGATTTTTTAGTAATATGTTTATTCGTTATAGTTATTAAACTTTGATTATTTTGTGTAACGTTTGTTTTTTCTCATTAATGTTTGGTTTATATTATGATACTATATTATGTTATTGTAATTAATATTTAAAACAAAATACAAATTTTGTGTTTCTTACATGAATGACGTGTTAAGAGCAAAATAGTAATTACATTGTTTCACAAGCGTATTTCTGTAGGTTGGTATGACACATTTTTGTTGATTAGAATAACATATTTTTGTTAGTCTGAATGACATAGTGTAACCAGGCATAATGATATGATGCATTTAGTTAGAATGACGTATTACTACTGGTCTAAATAATGTATTAAAATTATTGTATAATGATGTATTCATTTTAGTCTCAAAATGACATATCTATCATTTATATATAACTTAATTTGTTATTTAGACATAACTCAATCTGTCATTTTGATATAACTTAGTCTGTCATTTATACGTCAGTAAAGGTTATTATTGTGGAAATAACACAGCAAGAGAGAGAAACAGATATCAGAGTCAACATCTAACCAATGAATCACCGATCGTCATAACAAAAAATGATATAACTCAGTCTGCTATTTTGATATAACTCAATTTATTTTTTAGATGTAGAGATAGGTCTTTGTCATGGACTATAGTTATATATACCTGACTTCCTTATCTATCCCGACGAGACCAAAATCGCTTTGTTGACGACATGCTCCCCACAGGCATCGTGCTACTTCATCGGTATCATTCTTTACTAGCATCATCATTCATCATCATCTGAGTTCGAAGTTGGCCAGCGATGGTAGTGTAGAAGTCGTTGTCGACAAAAATCTATGACTTATTAGGTTAGGAGAAATAAAATATGAGAGAGACAAAAAAAATGTGGAAAAGAGAAAAGAAAATGGATAAAAGACAAAAATATTCTTATGAGTTATACTTGTTAGATCTTTTACATATGCCTAATTATTAAAATAAATAAAAAATTATATTAAATCATGTTTGTTACATAATCCTCATATTAGGTCCAATATACAATCCGCGCTTGAAGCCTAGTCAAGTTTGGATTACTATTCTACACCAGAGTAAAAAACACGGAAGAATACAATCACTCAATCAGACCACTGATTTAGGTTTTACCAAAAATGAGAGATGTCTTCTTTAATACTTATATCCTTTAAAAAGAAACTACATAAATACTAGCTACTTATTTAGCCATTTTATTTTATGGAAACTTTGTAACCAATAAAAGAGAGTATAGTTAAGGCAAGAGCTACATAACATATTTGACCACTGGACGGATTAATCTAAATTTAAACTTAATAAAATTTTCAAATGTCACTAAGCAAATTAGATTAGAGCGGAAGCATAAATCAGTAGACTAATCGTCAGTTTTCATTGATGGGTGACACGTAATCTGTGCCATTCCATCCTCCACATTGATGTCCCTTTATAAAATCCCACCATCCCTCCGTTCCCTCTCGTTGCTCCTTAACCAGACAAACACAGAAGAAAAACACCATCCGTCTTCTGACACCATCTCTCTCTCTCTCTCTCTCTCTCTCTCTCTCTCTCTCTCTCTCTCTCTCTCTCTCTCTCTCGCCGGTGTAGTAAATGCAAAAACGGCATATAGCCGGCAAAAAGCAAAGGCCTAGCCTGAGTCTGATCCTTGCCCTTTTCACGACCAGCAGCTTTCAATGTCTTAAAAAAAAGTACCCAGTTTCTGTAATATAAAGGGACAAGTGAGCGAGTTTACTTACTACCTCGGTAACCCATCAAGAACCCTACCACCATAAATAAATAAAAAATGCTAGAGACGGTGAAGTACATGATCGGAGCTGCCGGTCCCAGCGGATACAGCTCCAAGTCCACCGCCGATCAAGTCACCGATGACTCCCCTGATCTCCGCTCCGTCACCGCCATCATCACCGGTAAGTTCTCTCGCCGGCGATCACAATATATTCCTACGTACTCCTTTTATTTCGGGGTAAAAAAGAATAATTATTATGAATACACATACAAGTTCGATTCAGCTATTTTTTTCGGTGCAAATTTTTACAACCCGATTTTTTTTTTTTTTGGGAATAGTGAAACTTTATATATAGTAGACTGTTATTCTAATATCTTTGAAACTTGTAGGAAGAAAATAGATGTACGGGTAGAATAACATAAGCGGTACTTACGACAGAAACTATTTTTTTTTATGTCAGATCAAGATCAACTACGATAAGATTTATAAAAATAATCAGTGAATTTACGGGTGGCGTTAAATGGTTAATTAATCAAATGAGCTGTCAACTGGTTGATTGGAGAAGATATAGTAATTTTGGTGGTCATATATGGAAATGTGCTTCATATTAAGTTTTTTTTTCCTCTTAGAAACGTGTATATTTAGTACTTTAGGTGCTCGAATTTTGTACGTCTCACAATTGGGTTATGATTTGTAATTGAATTTTATTTATAAAAAAATTGTCATCTTTCCTTATTGGAATTTTCTTTAATGTTCCGACTGAACAATTAATTGATTACGGCAGGTGCAACGTCGGGGATAGGAGCGGAGACGGCGAGGGTGTTGGCTAAGAGAGGAGCTCGGGTAGTGATTCCGGCCCGGAATCTTAAAACAGCGGAGGAGACCAAGACACGTGTCCTGTCGGAGTTTCCGGGTTCGGAAATAATCGTTATGGCTCTTGACCTTAGCTCCCTTACATCTGTTCGGAGCTTTGTTTCCGAGTTCGAGTCTCTTGGGCTACCTCTCAATCTCCTCGTGTAAGTAACTTACGAATACTTATTAAAAGAATACGTTGCTAATCTATACAGGATTTCGATGAAAAATTAATCAACGATGAGATGATAAGTTAGAAGAATTTATAACGTAAGTTTTTATATCATACTTTTAAATTCAATCAGATAGTTGAAAGTTTTGTTGAATAAAAGTTTTAAATATTTAAGATTTTAAACGAGTCACAACAAGTATTATTTTCTTGTCTCTAGCCATTTGTTGTAATCTACTTTCGCTAAAAACAATAATCTGATGGGAACTAAATGCTAAGTTGGATGTACTTCCATTGTGCAGAAATAACGCTGGAAGGTTCGCACACGAGCATGCAATATCTGAAGACGGGGTAGAAATGACATTCGCGACCAATTATCTAGGTAAGGATTTCTGTTTTCACAAATTAATTTAAAAAATAATATTTCTGATACTTGGAAATCTTATAATTAAATGAATACGACAAATTTCAGCGAATATTATGAAATACTGTTATTCGCTAAATAAATTATCCTTTTATGTTTTGAAAAAAAATGGAACATTTTGGACAGGTCATTTTCTATTAACGAAGTTGTTGCTAAGGAAAATGGTGGAGACCGCCAAGGAGACAGGGATCCAAGGCCGGATCGTCAACGTGTCGTCGAGCATCCACGGCTGGTTTTCCGGCGACATTATAAGATACCTCGGCGAGATCTCCAGGAATAATTGGTGAGAAATTAATGAGACCCAATTTATCACCAACATGGAGAATTGAAAAAGAATATGTTATTTTTATAATATATATTAGAGACTTAAATGCCGCTGCAATATCAGCAAGCTTAAATATTAGTTCAGTATTTTGCAGTGAAGATGTGCAGGATTTTGTAGACAGCAAGACTGCCTCATAAATAAATCTGAATTAGTCAAGTTTTTGGGTAACATATATTTTCGGTAAAAATATAGCGTAGGCAGTATCATATTTATTAGACACGTCTGAGAGTCTTCGTTTGACAAATTGCATTGTCTTTGGTTGAAGATCCTTAAACATGTGCCTGAATATTTTGTCCCCTTGCAGCCATTTCGACCCGACACGTGCATACGCTCTCTCGAAGCTTGCTAACGTTTTGCACACCAAGGAGCTTGCTCTGAGACTCAAGGTTTGTGAATTTATTTCTTTATATAATTGTTAAGAATTTTATAGTAATAAACAAAAGAATACACAAGATTAACGTAGAACATATTTAAACATGAAGAGAGAAAAAATAGGTAAATAGAGTTCTCCATGTTCGTCAATCCGTGCAAGGTAAAATTGTAGAGAAAATTATTAGGTTGATTGCTTATTCTCGATTTCGTTGGGATATATCAACTAATTAACTTTTCATTTCTTTTTGGTCTATGTATCATGAGCAGCAAATGGAAGCAAATGTTACTGTAAACACAGTTCACCCTGGTATTGTTAGGACCCGACTCACCAGGGAGCGAGAAGGATTAGCCACAGGTAATTAATTGTTTCACTTATTAGTGTCTATATTTCTAGAGGTTCAAACTAATATGTGAGCATGAAGGAAAAAAGTTTCTAGTAAATATTTTATATCACTTAGTTGAAATTTATGTTTCGAGAAAATATTTCCCGACGTAAACAAACTGAACCTCGACCGACGTCAATTTCTGAATCCATTAATATTCTTGTAATAAACATGCAGATGCGGCCTTTTTTTTAGCTTCCAAGCTCCTGAAGACAATTCCGCAGGTAACCTTAAAACCTCTAAATTCCAAGAGTTCTACTTATCCGAACTCCTTTATTTCGTGAAAAAACTATATGCCTAATTATTATTAATTGCAGGCTGCTGCTACAACTTGTTACGTGGCGACCCACCCCAGGCTCTTAAACGTATCGGGCAAGTATTTCTCGGATTGCAACGAGGCGTCGACCTCCAAGTTGGGATCCAGCTCCAAGGAAGCTGCTAGGCTATGGTCGGCATCAGAGATCATGGTTTCTAAAGACCCAAAAGCAGTTTTTGATCCATTTGGTTTCGTAGATTATGATAATAATGATGCATCACAGAAATAGTATATAAATTTATATTAAAAAGTGTGGAAATAGGGAATATATATATATATATTTGAGGTAGACAATACGAAAAAACTTATTATATTTATATAATATTGGTGTAGGTGCTTGGCATACATGTCAATGTACGTGCAAATTATGGGTTTAATTTATCTTATTTGGTAGTACATGGTAGGGAGAGGGAGAGAGAGAGGTAGCTGGTACTTGGGTGCCATTATTAATTCAAAGTGGTTTGAATCTAGGGAATAATGGTCAGCGGTTAATTGTATATGAATACTAATTGTCATGTTATAATTGGACAATGATTATGGACTGCGAGTATATGTACATATTTATTGGGTTTAAACTATTTAAATTCGAAAGATATTGAACCTATTAATTCGAGTCAAACATCATTGTTTTAGGGTGATAAAAAAAATTAACAAAGAGTAAACAATATTATTAATACAATTGATCTAATTTCAGAAGTCTTATTAATATAATTAATTTAAAATTTTAACAAATTCGAGCTAGATAAGCCTTCTTATTATTTGGTATAATTATGTTATCAATATTTGATGGGTATGTATGTACATGTGTGGTAATGGGTTATTGCTTGGTTTTTGATTGGAAATTATAAAAGTTCCTATCATGAAGGAATATTTCAATAACAATACGTGAACTGTTACTAATTAACAGGAAAAAATGCAAGTTGAATTTTGTTTAATATGGAAAGATTTTAGTGAGTGGGGGATTAAAATTAAGAACATGGGGCCGATGGTTTTGGACCATGTGGTTGTTGATTATGGAAGAGTATCTTTTCGAAGGTAATGGTTAACGGGGCCCTACTAACATGCACCAGGAGATTGGAGGTTTGACTTTTGAGGAAGGAAGAGATAGCTTTTAATCCAAGAAAACTTCTCAAAATCATTAGCTCATTGACCTAATCATTTTGATTAGAGATGAACTCGCAGCTCGCAATTTCTGATCAATAATTATGTTCCGTTGAATTACTCAAGTGGGGTAAAATTAGTTGGTATAATAGGTTTCATGTACACGCCAACAAAATTGTGGAGTTTTATTTCATATGTAGGAGTTATATTTGTCATATACAATAAAGATTGTTCCGTTCAAATCTTTGTTATAAATTGATTTTTTTTATTAAGCTCGAAGTCTTAAGAGAGGAGAGAATTTTTGAAAGAAGTGCCTAAAAGATAATGCACTTATTATGAATTAAAGTAATTGAGATATGTGTTGAGAATTCTATATTAATTAGTACAAATTAAAATAAAAAAAGTATGTGTTGAGAATCTCATATTAGTTAGTGTAATAAATTTAAAGTTTTGAATATTTAAACATAATATCATAATAATTTGATTTAGTATCTATTATTTTGCCCACGTGACTTCCATAATCTCGCACATTATTGAAATATAATCTTAAAAGAAAATCCACTTATTCAGAAAATTTTACTTTCCTAATAGCTGTTGGGTTGGGCAAAACATTTCGTGAAAATAAAGTAGCCCAACATAAGTTGGGTTGGGCCCGACCAAACAGAAATTTAAGTTGGGTTGGGCCCGACCATACAGAAATCTAAGCTAAAACCCTCTCTCTCTCTCTCCATTGTTCCTAAAACCCCCAAGCCAAGGACATAGTAGACAAAATGGCGAACCAAGCCACCCACAAGATGGTCACCCCGGAATTCCTCCGGTCCGCCGCCAAGCAATCCGAGCGGTGCCTCGTCGTCCCCGTTCGCCTTCGCCGCGCCATCAAAGGATTCCTCCGCGGTAGGCCCCATTTCCCCCTTCCATTTTCCAAATTCCGATGCGTTTTTATTAAATTGACGTGCTAATTATAGAGCAAGCGGAGCCCCACTTGAAGAGGAAGGTGCAGCGTCTTTCGGAGACGTTCAGCGGGATCAAGGAGAAGCAACTGTTGCTGGCGGGGGCCACGTCGCAGGAGGCAAAGGAGGAGCCCTTCAGCTCCAAGGACAGCAGGGACCAGAGGTGGAAGATCAAGAGCTCCTACGGTGACATCGGATTCACCTACTCTGATGATGAGACCCTCGCCTACGTGGCATCCCGGATGCCTGCTGTCTACTCTGCCTGTTACAGGGTCCTCAGCGAGGTAAGTTGAATGGCATGGAGCCCCCCATTGGTTGATTTTGTTGGATATAGTTGCAAGGGCTAGCCATATTGGAATTTCCATATCCAACCCCAAAACTTTAGACGATGAGTAGGATGATCTTCCACCCTTATAATTGAGGCCACCAGCTTGCCACTATCGATGTGGTATTGTTTTTATCCCAACATGCCCCCTCCAATGAAACCCATCGGGCCGAAGTTTGCGCGGCTTTCACTTTGCCAACGTGCCATGACATGAGGGTGGACCATAGGTGTCGCAGGAGCAATTGGCTCTGATACCTTATTGGAGTTTTTATATCGTTACCAAAACTTTAAGGCAGTGAGTAGGTGGAGTCTACCACACTTCTGGAGTGAGTTGCTCCTTTTTTTCTCAGATTTCCAAGCTTTGAAATAGCATATTTACAAAATGCACGGTAAAGCTACCTGCTATTGGACCCACTCATTCTCTTATTATGATTATTTGGATGAAATGGTAAAGCTTTGTTTTTCCCTGAAGGTTAGGAGAAGGCTGCCGGATTTTGCACCAGCAAAAGTTTTGGACTTTGGGGCTGGAACAGGTTCAGCTTTCTGGTGAGGGTGGTTCGTTCTTTATGTAAGGTATTATGGTGAGAGCGAGCGTGGAGCTTCGGGAATTACTTTAAGGAATGTGTTTATTTTTGCTTTTTTGTTGGGGTATGGTATTTGTAGGGCAATGAGGGAGGTGTGGCCCAAGTCAATTGAGAAGATGAACATAGTGGAGCCTTCCCAGTCAATGCAACGTGCTGGGAGAAGCCTCATACAAGGTAAAGTTTGGTCTGAACTTTTGCGTGCAGGATTCACTTTGGCAATTCTTCTGTTTTAGGGCTTTTCAACTTGATCATGGGTGAACTGGGAGATGAACCCTGTCGTAATGCATTTGGAATTTAGGCTGTATCTAGGAAGTGTTTATTTATCAAAGGAATATCTAATGGCAAGGCTTGTGGTTCCTTGTCTTGGTAGGCAAGTTGCATGCTGACTGTTGATTTTATAAACCTGTTGCGAGTCATTGTAGTCATGGAGGAATGATATTAACCCTTCTAAAATGATATGGTTTCTTTTCTGTTGTTAATTGCAAAGTATAACGCAATGCATGAAGAAGATGCATTCTGAGAACCGAATATGTTGTTCCATCAGATTTGAAGGGTTTGCCACTTATCCATGGCTACCAAAGCATTGTCTCGCTAACAAAAGATGTCAAGAAGTCTGATAGAGAGCACGACCTTGTCATTGCTGTAAGTTGAATGCAGATGAATTTCAGAGGTACATGATGTAATATTATCAATTATAACCAGCTGATGGAAGATTGTTGATTTGTTTCAAGTCCTATGTGCTTGGAGAGATACCATCAGTGAAGGACCGAATTTCAACTGTGCGTCAGCTTTGGGGCCTTACGCGAGATGTTCTGGTATATTTTCATACTGGTTGATGAGTATTGTCTCTTTCTGTTTGTTTAGCAATTTTGTTTATCAATTGTCTAAAATATCAAGGCATGAACAGGTTTTGATTGAACCAGGAACTCCACATGGGTTTGAGATCATTTCTCTGATGCGGTCCCACATATTATGGATGGAGAAGAGAGTATGTTCACTTTGTCCCCAGTGTTCTTTTTGTCCAAGTAATGAAGCATATTGTCTATAGCACTCTCTTATACATGGTCATGCTGCTCTACATGTACACTTGATGGACTCCCCAATTCAGAAATGTCGTAAAGCTAAAAAGAAAGATGTCAAACCGTGCAAGGACTTGGTAGATTTGAAAAGTGGTGCATTTGTAGTTGCCCCGGTAAGTTAGAGTTTATTGCCCAACTTCTTTCCTACAAGTAATTTATGTGTGTGTGTCTTATCTTTAAGTGCTGTGATGCAGTGTGCTCATGACGGTCACTGCCCTTTGGAGAAGTCTGGAAAGTATTGCCATTTTGCTCAGCGTTTACAGAGAACATCATCCCAACGTGCATACAAGGTGCCATTCTAGCCTTCTGATTTATTTATCAAGAGTTTCCGACTCCGACGGAGTTATCATAATTGAGATTTCCATATTAAATGATGTTTGAAGCATATTGGCATTGACACCTCTTACTTCGACAGATACATTGGCAACAGTCATCACATTTATAGATCCATTGTCTAATTTCACGTTTCATGCATGACTAGTGCACTGAAGGATAGAAATTTGTGACCTCTCTATTCCAAGCAAGACGTAGATTTAATCACCAGTCATCCAAGAATTACAAACTGTGACCTATATTATGGATCTTGAGAAGAAAGCACGAATTTATGCTTACCACCTGTTTTTATGAATGATTCAGCGGTTTAAGGGCGAGGCTTTACGGGGCTTTGAGGATGAGAAATTCAGCTTCGTCGTCTTGAGAAAAGGCCAACGACCTCGGTTTGTGCTCTAGACTCTGAGTGTTGATTATGATTGTGTTTGTTTGAAATATTTGATTATATGTTCATTCTTGATTGTTGAAAATTTGCTCTGAAATATGATGTATGCAAAATGCAGCCTCTTACTGAATATTAGACGTTCTTTAAGCTTTAACACAGGTGTTAGATTCATGTATACAGAGTTCCGTGTCTTAAAAGCATCTGTTTAACGCTTAAGTTCTCCGTTCTCTGGTTCTTTCTCGACAGTGAGCCATGGCCCCTTGATGGTGTACAATTCGAGACTCTACGGGAGCAGCATGCCAGAAGAAACCCAGAAGATCTGGAGATTGACCATGGTAAATTGCGCCATTTTACCCTCACTGAGCCTCCTGGTCAGGTTTTTGGTTTTTGTCCATTGGTTTGATGATAGTCCAGAACTTGTTTATACTAGAATAATTGTGTGACTATATAATTTACGATGGCATGTACAGACGAAGATGAAACTGAGCAAAGTCAAGATGAAGACGATGATGACGACGGCGGCGACAACATTCCCAGTGCGGTACAGCGAGTTGGCTATGAATCCGATATCATGGAGTCAGATACGTTGGAAGACAGTGAGGAAGAACCAGATGAGCAAGCTTATGCTAGTCTTGGGGGAGGCTGGGGAAGGATAATGTTCATGCCTGTGCGCCGTGGCAAGCGTGTAACCGTGGATGTCTGTCGGTCAGCAAACCAGGAAGCCTCGGAGGGCTCCCTCGAACGTTTTGTTGTGACAAAGGGCAAGAATCCTACGTTACACCATCTTGCCCGAAAGTCATATTGGGGCGATTTGTGGCCATATTGATCCAAATGCAATATGGCCAACTGTTGTAGCTGGTGATGTAAAATCTATAATAAATAGCTGAGTTGTGGTTGAATTTCTTTGTTGTATATAACATTTTCCGCGCATTCAAACCTTTCTAATATTCTTCATCCATTTGAGGCTTAAATCCTGATTTTGATGTCAGTTACACCGAAGTTTTTATGAGATTAGACCTGAAGTTTCTTGTCCATCAAACTTGCAGATTCCTTTGCGCTCGCTGGAAGAAAACTTTATTCGAAGAAAACCCATTATTAATCGAAAGTCTCGAGTATAAGACTATTGAGGGAGTTTTGGTATCATTCTATATGCATTAGTCGGTTTATTGAAATTTGAATAGCTGGTAATTTTGGTCAAAAAATACGCTATGAGATTCAGTTTGGTCTTTTTGGATGGCAGAGTAGTAACTTGAATACCAATGAAAGAATCACAATTTCCCCATATCAGGAATCCAAAACAAAACTAAATCCCAGCAACTTTCAACATAGATATTGTTGACATTGGGAACTTAACTGCGAGAAAGGTTCAAAAATGGGTAATATGGACTAGACTTGAGCCAACTGCAAGCTCACTCTATTTGATCCTCTCTCAACAGTTATGCAAGTATACATTTAACCTACACAGGCTCAAAAGCAAGGAACCTGTAGTCCAAAGGAATCAAATCCAGATTTTCTTGACGAACTCGTCACAGACGAAGTGGCAAACCGTAATTTAGATAGGTCCGGATTCGTCCATCTAAGCCGGCAGTTACAATCATGAGGCCCCACATATGAGAAGAAGTGAGCATATTCTGGCAAGCACTCTTCAGAATCTTGTAATGTGCTGCACATTTCGTGCGGGAGATGGTAAGTGGAATCGGTATGGGAAACTTCTCTTCGGGCCAAGTAGCAGATCCCTTTGACAGAGATTCTAACAAGAAACCGCGTGTGATAGCGAACCAATCCGCAAGAGAGCGATCTGTCTTATGCTCCAACTCTCCATGGACTTTATGATAACTAGCATGGTCATATTCGTCGCACTTCAGATCTTTACAGGTTTCAATCCCCGACCAAGGTATGGCAATTAATGCATTTTCGGACGAGAAGCTCTCGTATTCCCGAATGCTTTTCGTACGAGTAGAACTATTACTGTTATAGTTCCAAATGTAGATAATGGAATCATCACTCATTGAAACAATATGTTTCCCATCAGATGTGAACGATGCATGTATCTGGTTTGCTGCAACTCGAAGACCTGATACTGCAGAAAGACAAACATGTCAGAACTTGATGTGACTAAGATGCATTAGCAAATTAAAGATTACTATAATTCCAAGAAAGATACGAACCCTTGAATTTGCAGAAAACATCTGTTCCACATAGCACCCTGACCACTGAATCGGCACAAGTAACAACAACTTTGTTGGGTTCTCTAGGAGAGAACTGCAGCATGAATCAGAAATATTAGCTTTCTCCGCATCTAAGTGTTACGACCATTCTCGACTAAAAACAACGAACAAGCCAAATTCCACCTGAAAGCCAGTTATTCGGTTGCTTGGCGACTTCTTTTTGCCGTGTAATAAGACATTAGCATCCAATTGCAACTGGTTATCTGCATTACAGAAGAAGTGATCATTTTGGAGGTCACAAGAAACAAGTTGATGAACTATCCTATCAGCTGTGAAACTTTTCAAAAGCTGAGAAATCTGTGAAAGTTTAGTTCATAGCTCAAATCTAAACAGGTGGAAGGAAATTAAAACAAGCAAATAACTAGGCCATGAACCATATGGTTACATACCTACAACAGTGTAAAACAAGCAGTTCCCTGAAACAGAGCCAACTAGTCCTCCCTGGAGAAGAGAAAGAAAGAAGAATGCCTCAGCGATCAATATTCACCAGGAACATTGGCATACTTCGGTACCTATAGTTTCGAGGAGTTAAAAGCAAGAATGGACAACCTTCCCACTCGGACGATAGCGTACGGCTGTAACTATATCCTTTATATCAGTATAACCAGCCACTCTACAGCCTTTTGCTTCCCAGATGCGAACTTTCCCATCCAGTGAGCCACTGATAAAGTAGTTATCATCCAGGGGATTGAAATCAACACATGTCACTGCAATCATAATCAGCAATAAGTCGAGTCACGAAGCATATTCAAAGAGAAGATGTCCAAATGACAGCTAGCTACGCACCGTAGTTGGTATGGCGAAACACTCCTAGGCAGCCTTCAGAGCCTACTTGCCAGAGACGAACAGTGCTGTCAGCAGAGGCCGATAATATAAGCTGCGGCATAAATGGAAGCCATTAGAAAGCATTTGGAGTCGACTAACCAGAGAGAAAAAAATGCAAGGGGCATTATTATTCTAAAAAGAGAATAAACATTACTTGGAATTTGGACAAAAATGAGTAAATCACCAGGAAATTACTTCTCAAAAGGAACTTACTTTTTTCTTCGACCAAGAAAGATCCAAAATCTCAGCATTATGTCCCCGGAACTCATGCAGAGGCTTCTCGTGCACCCTGAAGACCTTGGTGGGAAGAACTGTACAAGTTGATTCAGATGGTTTATCTCTCTTTATTTTGAAAATTTTCTCCTTCTCTGAGTTATGCGGTGAACATCCTGAATTATCGTGTAGTTTACAATATGGACAAGAAGGATCATTGGCTAGGCTATTCAATGGATCTTGCCTTTCGTCCGCAAGCACCTTCCACACGCACATAATACCGTCTTCACCACCACTAGCAAGGTATAATCCATCAAGACTGAACTTCATTGTCCTAATGGACCCCTTATGCGCCATAAATTCCTGGCCAGCAAATAGAGAAGACAATTCCTTTGACCGCTTTTTGTGTGCATGTACTCTTTGCATCACTGCCTTATAGGGAAATTTCACGTTCTTCAGCTGTAAATCGGCTGTTCTTCCTCTCTCAGAACTACGTGCCATCAAAGAGAATTTCTTTATCCAACTATCCTTCACTCTCTTCCCTTTCTCTAAAGTTGGTTTTATTTCCTCGGCACATCTGCTCAAAAATCGCTGAATCATTGGAGATTGCCCAATAGCTCTCTGGAACTCTTCAAAGCTAACAGAGAAATTTGAGCCCACCTTATGTAACTTACTAAGCATTCCATTCTGATCAATTTCATCAACCACAAACTCCGTTCCATCATCCAAATTTCTAATCACTAATCTCTCCTCATTTTTGCCATCATCAAATGCTGCATTCGACACGGCCGATTCTCTGAGGGCTATCTCGCTATTATACATCAGTCTTTCAGTACCCAAGCATTCAGTTTCCAACTCCCCTCCGGATTCGCAGTTCTGGCCAGAGCTCAAACCTATCCACTTCACAAACCTGCTGCGACGCTCAGAAACGCTTTCCAGTTCCCTGCTCCAGACCTCATTCCAGTGGCTTCTAGACATGCCACTTCCAAAGCCAACAAGAGATCCAGAATTCCCTGAACTGTCAGAATCCCAGTCAACTGAACTCATCTCCTCCCGGCTATCGAAAAAACATTCCTCTGCCTCTTCACAGTTGCTTCCCATTCTCTCCCTATGGAATGCACTATGCAAAACTATCAAAGTCCTGGAGCAAAAAGCAAAAAAGTAATTAACAAGAGAATCAAACCCCAATTCTCTAAACAAAGCAGAACTTTGTCAATAATAAGCATCATCAAACTTCAATGCACGACGTGAATTAAGGTGATCCCGGATCTTCCAATCAAATCAGACCAATCATCTCATTGCCTAAAAAGGAAGGTTGAGCACTTGAGCTAGGAGGAAAGAGAAGATCACCAAAAACAGAGCACTTTCCTTAATTATGGAGAAACCAATTCCAATTTCCAACCACGGAATAATCTGACAAGACACCCACAAAGAAAGATGAAAACTTTGGCCAGGAGAAATGAAAAAGGAAGATACTTGACAAGTGGGTCACCACGGTCCACGGTCGAACACCAGAAAATCAAAATTTCCCATTCCTCTTCTAAATTCCAACTTGGAGTTTCCACTTTGGTAGGCTAAGAATATTAATCCCACGAGTATCCTCATTCCCATTACTTTTTCTAGAATTGAAAACAGAAAAAGAAACACTAAACAAACACAATGATCAAACAGAACACAACAGAGGAATAACTACACAAACCAGTAATATTAAACAAATTGGCATTAACCAAATTACCTGGCAATCAGTGTCAAGACGAAGAGGCAAAACGAGGAGGAGGAGAAGGAGAAGGTACTGCACGTTGGTGCAATAAAGCACCGTTTTCTACGTTGTGGTTAGTGTTTTTCCGTTGGCCTAGTTTGTGTTCCTGTCTGATTGCTGAGGGGTTACAGTTTCAACGTTGTAGCTGTGGTTAGTGTTTTTCCGTTCGCCTAGTTTTTTTTCCTGTCTGGTTGCGTTGGCGTATACTTCCCGTTTACTTTTGATACTTTCATTTAATATAGAGTCATAACTTTATTCGTAAAATATTTAATATTATTATACTCTTGTAACGTTTACAATTCCAGCGACCTAATTGCATGTTGGTTTATAGAAAACTTTAGTTGTACTAACTAGGGGTGGTGATCACGGGTAAAGGGTGGGGGAAAAATATAAGGGACGGCCAGACGTGGGAATTGAATTTTCAGAAGAAAAAAACACCAACCCAATACGATCGTATCTGATTCTTTTTAGATGTTCATTAAAAAGTAATTTATTCGTTAAGCAACATAAGAATATGTTATGCTTTAAAAAAAATTGAATAATAATATTATTATAATTTAATCAGGTATGACTTATGTGTTCAAACATAAGAATATTAAATATTAATTTGAAAAATGTTGACACGTATTATGTATTACTTCTGTATTTTCCAAGTATTAGTTAATTGATTCTTTCTCTTTTTTCTTGAGGCAATTGTTGTTCCTCTTTTTTCAGGTTCTTTAATAAAGTTCTTTTAAAAAGAAGTTAGTTTCGTTACTTTAACCAAACGTAGTATCTACGTAATTGGTTTCCAGGCCTATCTGATTTGGACAACAGCCGACAGCCTATCTTCCATGGTCCGAGACGTCATAAAGACAAATCTCCTACCGGCAACCTACCGTTGCGCGTTGACCCTGGAATGTTTCAAGTATCTCCAGTTTTGGACGATAGTTTAAATTTTAGTGAAATTTTCCACATCTAGTTTTAACCTCTAACTTTAAAAAACGAGCTGAATTGAAATATTCCTTATCAAGTCATTTACTGAAAAGACCCAACAATTTGATGATACAACGGAAAGTTATTGATTTCAGTTTAAATGAAAAAAATTTGAATATGATTGATTGTTTGTGATGCAATAATATTAAAATTTCGACGCGGGTTCAATCTAAGATAGTTTAACAAGTGTTATCTAAAGACTAAGTAATATCAGGGCACTGTAATTCACCATTTTTATCTCGACTCTATCATGTAAATATATTACGCTTCCTGCTTGCAAACAACAGGTATCAAGCTATACATGGGCGAAGCTAATTGCACACTGGTACAAACTGCATGTATCAAGAGTAATTTTCCAGGAAACAAACATACAAACTATGAAGGCAACATCTCTAATGTAATATCAATGAGACTATAGAAAAATATCATTTTAGAATATTCTTACATAAAAGAGATTTATATTTTTTGTAAATAATAATAAAAATTTATTTATAGTCAAATTACCTAAATTTTGACTTATTACATTGTTCAAATGCTATAGTTGACGAATATATTTTTTCACATATCAATCACATAATAATATCTTAAAATACATTTTTATTTGTAAAGTATCTAAAACTATATGTATTTAATATAAAATATTAATTTGTGAAAATTAGGATCAAAATTTACCACTAATTTTTTTGAAAAATTAATATTTATTATGATAGATAAATTATCATATTTTTACTTGATCATGACTGAAAATCAAATTTTTATTTAATTTTAAAAAATTATTACTTTTAAAAATATCGTTTTATATAGATTTTATCGTAATAGCATTCATCTGTCGAGGACTTGTTTCCGGCGTTTCTTGAATCTTTGTTGGGCCTTCTAGAGCCCAAATACAGGTCCAATGCTAGAAAGAGGGACATTAAGCCCAGTAGCTGATATGCGCTAGTTTTATAAAGCATTACAATATATCTCGGCTAGAACATGATTTATTGAATCAAATATATATGATAATATTACATATTTTCCATAAACAAAATAAAATTAATGTATAACTTCATGTCAACAATACGGGATAATTATTCCAGAAGAAGCTGCAATCATCTAGGATGGACCATAATTACTCAACAAATTCGTTGCCTTGTTGTTTACACTACGTGTAAAAAAGCGATCAAATCATGAACTCCCAAGCCTTTTGTTTTATAAAAGAAATATATTAAAAAATGGGTTATAAACCCTCAATAGCCGTAGCGTGTTACAGACCCAAAAGTTATCCATAAACTGATACAAAATACAGAATTGGAACCTCCCACCCTATACGATTAGGGAGTTTATAAAGAGGAAAATGTATTTTATAATTACCATAATATGGCGATTTTAAATAATATTGATGTTAATTTGGAATTCTGATTTTCTCTTTTCTTATATCAAGCATCTTTTATCTCAGAAGAAAAGACGAATTACCAATTTAAACGCTAATTTTAACATGAAAGGCCCGAAAAGAAAGCGAGAAAAGAGGACTTACATGCAAGAATATAATAAGCCAAAGTCAATTTATGTTTCTTCAAACGGTATGAGACCTTTAAAGTGCGAGAAATTCCGCAGCCACCTTCCAATGAGAATCGTTCAATTTTTATTTTTTTATATAAATGGGTGAAAATTTCGGAGTCCTTGTCAACTTTAATTTGGAATTTTCTAAACAGGGAGAGCACTGAAATTTCTTCTTGTCCTCTGTCAACCGTAAAATCTAAATGCGAGTTTGAAGGCGTCGGTGTAGTGCGAGTGTGGTCCCTTGTATCATCGGGAAACTCCCAACTTTTTTGCTTAGTCTAATTACCCTACAAGGGAGGCGAGATTGGTAATTACGTGATGGTTCGTATATACTGAACGATAATATTTGGATTATTAAAAAAAAGTAACTATGCAATGTTTATTATAAATTAAAATTTATAAAATTGTAATTACTCTATATACTAAATCATAATTATTTAAATAGACTCAACCGAATCATACTTGTTGAGATAAATGTTAGGCCCACATGAGTTTTGGGCCACTTGGCCCAAAATCTAAAACCCAGCCCAATGGTCTATTTACCAAATAGTACCAATAATTCAATTTTACTTTCCACTTCCATAAAAATCCAATTTTACTTTCCACCTCCATAAAAATCCAACTTTACTTTATCAAATTAACTTTACACCTTCACTAAATACAAAATAAAGTAAAAAGTAAAGTTGGATTAAATTAGTAAAAAGAATTATTTTGTTGGAAATTAGGTAAAGTTGTTTTGGAATTTTTTGGGATTTTTTCCCTATAAAAGGGAACCCATTGTGACCATTTTGGAACAAGCCACCAAGAATAAACACTCAGAAAAACGAGATTTCAGTTTAATACTGATAATTTCGAGATACATACAATTAAGGACATTCGTGGGAATTAGTCCTTCGATCCGAGAATTAGTGATCGGGATTCGACCTACACCTCGCCAACAACGATCCGGGGATTTGCACAAGCACGCTTCAAGAGGTACTCTCAATTTTATTGCTTTTATTTGCAATTAATTGAGTTTTACATAATGTATAATTTTGTGTAAATTATGCATTTAAAATCCAACAATTGGTATCAGAGCCTTGTTTTTAACATGTTCTTGATGTTTTGTGAGGTTTAACTTGATTAATTTTGTTAATAATCGAGTTGGTTATATTTAAAAATTCTCACAGATTGTTTTTGGGTGTTTTTAAATTAATTTTGGTCAACCGAGAGCTGTTTTGAAAGTTTTTGGTCGTCCTGGATTGTTTTGTTACACGCGTAAATTGAGTGACTAAAACGTAATTTGCCACCCCGATTTTGAAAAACCCAACCCCGTTTTCCCGAGTTTTCCCCGAATCATTCTCACTCAAATTCCGGCCTATTCCGGCCATTTCGAAGCTGGAGACCGAATTCATCTTGTTCCCCGTCGAGTTCCGAGCATGTACATACCCGATTCGTGCATCTTCGTCGCCGGAGTGGCGAGTTCTCTCCGTTAAGGGCTTCGGCTCCGACGAGAGGAGAACTCCTCCGCGATGACGAACGGAGCAACGACGAACCTCGAGAACGGTACCAACGTGATCGGGAGGACAAGAGGAATCGATTTTGACCGGTCGTGGTGGCTGACTCACCGCCGTTTGCTCCCGGTGGTTGAGGCGGCTCGGGCGAATTTTTTAGGGTTCGGGGAGAGAGAGAGAAAAAGGGGGAAGAAGGGAAGAAGAAAGTGTCGGGGGCAGTTTAGTCATTTCGCGTATTTCTGAAAAATCCTTTTACACCCGCGTGGTTTTTTGCTACTTGGTCACTCTGGTTTTAACTTTGATATTAAATTAATCCTTACGAATGATTTATTAATTCAATTCGGTCCTGATTTTGATTAAAATTGATTTTAAGTCTTAAATCAGTACTGTTTTGTTAAATTAAATTACAAATTGGTCCTTTATGACATAATTTTAATTTAATTGAGTACCAAATTCGATTTAAAATTGTTTTTAAATCCTTTTAAGGTACTGATTTGATTTAATTAAATTTGAAATTGGTCCTTTTAGACAATTTTCTAATCAATTAAATCACAAGATTTGACTTAATTTTGTTTTAAGTCCAATTTTGATTAAATGTTTAATTGAATGAATTTGTTTTATTCAATTAAAATTCAAAATTTAAAGAGTTTTTAAAATAAACCCTAAAAATATTAATCCAATCCCTCTCTTTCTTTAATAGATTGTATGGATTTAGAAGTGTCCAAAATATAAGCAAATGACACGAGTCACTAAGTAAGCGGGCAAAAATACGCGTGGGCACGGTGGGACCTCCCTCGTCGGTCGGTCACCACAGTACAAACAACCGGTTTCCGATCGCCGCGAATCCCGCGCCGGTGAAGGCGTTTGAGTAGTTTTGATATTATAAAAAGGGATAATTGTCCTCGCCTCCCTAGGGTTTGCGGAAATTAGTGATTCAGCCCCTCTATTTTTTTTATTATTTAGCTCATCTAGTTTGTGAAAAGGGTATTATTTAGCCCCTATCACCGGAATCCGGCCATTTTTCCGGCGAAAATGGACCTGAGATGACGAAACTACTATTTTCCTTTAAAAAGTAAAAAAATAAATTGAAACACAATCGTAATTTGTATTGAGCTAAAAATTTTCATGAAGCATCCTAAAAATATACATGATTTACATAAAATATTTCAGAAATTTAGGAGGCACAGAAGTATTTTTTTTATTTTTCAATGTGTCAAGATTTTGTAAAATCATATAAAATAGAAAATTTGTCTAATTGGGCTGAAACTTATCTTATGTGTTCCTAAATTCATTAAAGATGCTTAAAGACACATGGGACAAGTTTCAGTCCAATTAGACAAATTTTCTATTTTATATGATTTTACAAAATTTTGACACATTGAAAAACAAAAAAAATACTTCTGTGCCTCTTAAATTTCTGAAATATTTTACGTAAATCATATATATTTTTAGGATTCTTCATGAAAAATTTTAGCTCAATACGAATTACGATTGTATTTCAATTTATTTTTTTACTTTTTAAAGGAAAAGGTATTTTCGTCATCTCAGGTCCATTTTTGCCGGAGAAATGGCCGGATTCCGGTGATAGGGACTAAATAATACCCTTTTCACAAACTAGAAGGGCTAAATAATAATATAAAAAATAGAGGGGCTGAATCACTAATTTCCGCAAACCCCAGGGGGGCGAGGGCAATTATCCCTTATAAAAATTATATATCGTAAATTTCAGATTCAGTAAAAATTTGAAAATTTTCAGAGGAGTATTTTATCTTGAAGAGTATAATTAGTATACTAATATTAATTAAAATACTAAAAATAGGGAATATGAGATATAGGTATGAAAAATAGCATAAAAGAAAATAATTATTAAGAATATTATGTAATTCTTCAATCATGATGATTTCAAAACTAAATTTTAAAAAAATTAATAAATCACATAATAATCAAAATTAATTTAATTATTATACGTTCTAAACAAAAATCAAAAATTAATATATTAATTCTTTAATATTAACAATAATTAAATGACAAATAATTAATCCAAACAAAAAAATAATATTTTGAAAAATGATAATAAAATAAACAGCACCAGTATTATATTAAAATGTACTAATATTCAAATAAACAATTATCAATATCCAACATGTACCAATATTCAAATAAATTAGTATCAGTATCAAATTAATGACTACTAATATTACAGTTGACGGATACTAATACTAAAATTAAAAGATATGAATATTCAAGTTAAATAGGTATACATATATATCATAGTAAACGTTAGCATCTTTCTACCTGAAACGATGGGGTTACCAAATATTACCAAGCTTACAAGGTAACATGGCCAAACATTTTCATTGATCTGAATGCTTTTCTTGGATACTTTTGAAACATTTTGGTCGAAAAATGAAAATGGAACAGGAAAAAGTAACAGAACTCTTCTACCCTACACCTTCCGGAATCATCCATACCGGGAAAAAGCTCCAGAAAAAAATCTCATAACCCCTTTATAAATTTCCAGAGCGAGTTCTCCGTTGCTATAGGTCAAGAATTCATACAAAATATAAGAAATGACATGACACGCCAAAAAACTTGGAGGGCAATATGCCATTGAAACTATTCAGAAACAAATGTCACGTACCTTTCCCTCCATCAAAGAACACAGACAGCCCCATAAAGTTGCAAAACACATGAGCTACTTACTAATGGAGCAAGAAGATGTCCGGCAAGATGCACAAAATAGAATTAGAACAATTTGTAAAAGATTGTAAAAGATATATAGAGAGAGAAAATGATGAGTCAAAATAGAATTTTCTTTAATTTGAAATGTTAATAATAAAAAGAAAGAAAATTTAAAAAATAGAAAAATATTTATTTATCTAATAATAATTATACCTTCGAACATTAATGACTATTAGATATAAAAATTAAAAATTAAGACTCAATCTAAAATCATTAAACAATACCCACAATATAGATAATATTTTAGACATTCCACTAAATCTAATTTATATATCGTATATGTTGGACTTTTGGATTTAGCACCCATTATTGTCCAAATTTCAATTCAAGCCCATTTTGAGAAGGCCCAAAGGCTGGTCCAGCAGCCTTTCAAGTGTGTCGACACTTGGAATGTTGATTAATCAAAATGTGGACTTACTCATCCTATGGGGTGAGGTGGCATCCCAGGGATTTCCCTATAAAAAGGAGAGGAAGCTGGTGAGTAAAGTGAAATTTTTGGCCAAACATATCCACACTCAGAAGGGACAAAATCCGTTTTAGTCCTTGTAGGTCTCAGATTCTACACAGCGAGGCCATTCGTGGAAAATTGTTCACGCATCTGATCCGTTTGTGTTCGTGAACCGACCAGTAACACTACCTCGCCGTGACGGTCCTGTGAAAGTATGCTACAACAAGTAAGCCTTGTATACCCTCCCAGGCACACAACCCAAAAAAAAAAAAACCTTCTTCCTCGCCGATTTCCTTCCCTCTTCTTCTCCCCTGTGCCTTCCAAAAACTACTTGCTTGAGCGGCCCTCTCCTTCTCCCTTCGGGAGGACCGTCGGTGCCCTCCCCGCCGCCGGTGACCATGGCGGGGTCAAGCGCGCTTGGTGGTGGATTTTCTCCCCTGTCGTGTCGCGGTCTGGGTCTTGCTCCCATCGACGGTGGTTGGGTTCCTCCCTCGCTTTTGGCGAGCTTTGATGGCCGCCCTCCGTGCGTCTGCTGTCGGGGGTGGTTGAGGGATCTCGTCGGTGGTGGGTGGTCTTCGGTGGTGGTCGGCTGTGGTGGGCTTAGGAGGTGCTTCGAGGTTGTTCGGGTGGGCGTCGCTGGTGGGCGTCGGTGGTGGTCGTCGGTGGTGGTCTCGGGGTTGTTCGGGCTAGCCCTTTCTGTGGGCCTCGGTGGTGGGTGTCGGTGGTGGCTTGGGTGGGCGTCGGTGGTGGCTTCGGGTTTGGTCGGGCTGTCCTCGTCTGTGGTTGGCTGTGGTGTGGTGGTGGGCGCTGTGGTGGTCGGCTGAGGTGGGCGCCGGTGGTGGTTCGGGGCTGGTCGGTGGTGGGCGTCGGTTTGGTCCTGGCTTTGCCGGCGGCGAGGCTTTAGGGTTAGGTTTTTCGCCTTTTGGGTTTGTCCGGGCCTTTTCGGGTTTGGGCTTCGGTGGGTCTTGTCATGGGCTTGTCCTTTCTCGGATTGGACTTGCTGTGGGCTTTGGTGGGCCTTGGGTTTTATTGTGGGAGTAATTTTGGGTGTGTCTCTTTTTTTTAGAGACATTCTTGGTGTAGTGCTGTATGCACGTTGTGGTGTTTTCTTGATGGGTAATAAAACATTTTACTGATCAAAAAAAACAAGTAAGCCTTGTATTTATTAACGAATTTGTCTGTTAATTGTACGAAGGATTAACTCTTAATTATGTGTTAATTATGAGCCAAACCCTTCAGTATGGATCACATTATTCTTGTAAAGTTACGTTTGAAATTTTGCACAATTCAGATCATATTCGTATCGTGACATCCCTTTCTTCCATTAGATTTTCAACATGAACAAGTTATAAAAATGCTAGTGCAACTTTACTAATGGTTGTTGGTAAGTTAGAATCACTTAAAAATTTGGAATTAAAATTTTATGAATGTAGATATACATTATTTTGAGAGCTAAAAATATTTGAATCTAAAAATAAACACTAAAAAAATGCTAATGCAACTTTTGTGTTGCTTGGAACATCATGATTCGTTTTGGTCCATTCGTGGACGTTCTCAGCCTGCGTGCCTTTTCAAATCAACAACGTTACGCATATCCTTTTGACAGAATCAACACTATTCGCTCGTTGAAGGTTTGGTATACTCATTACTCGCTGATGATACAATTGCAGTTTGGTCACCCATGTTACATGTACCTACCACGTGATTTTAATTGTGTGTTTTTTTTAATAAATTTGTTGTCATATTCGCGGATAACAAAAATTTTAAAGTCTCGTTTTTTAGTAATTATCTGGTGCTAAGGATTGAGTGCCGTCAAACCAAATTGTAACAGCTCTCTCAATCGTAACAATAAGTGTTTTTAAGATGTATGCTTCAATTCAAAATTTTATTTCAAAATAATGGAATGGAGTTTTTGTCACTATGTTGGTGGCACCAATTGTTCGATGACAGATTAGTAATACTGGAGCCAAATGAATCAATCAACGACATGATTACCATTAGAAAGTGAAGCCAATCGGATTGGATGTCTTAGCAACCGGGCTTCTGTGTAAATAAATTCAATAAGGACCGCTCATAGATGTACCAATCGCCTGAATTTAATTATTCAAATGAATGTGGGACTGACTGGTATCATATGCATCTATCTGGAGTTAAGGAGAACTTCCACCGACCGAGGACGCTACTGGTTTAGGATTTGCGAGATTCACACACAACAAGCTTGGTGCTAAGATAATTACCTAGTTGAAGCGTTTTTCAAGCACGAATTTACAATCTTTTTTATAAAATTGTATGCAATTATTCCTGTGTAGTCTAGTCCAGATGTACACCTTCAAGATTCGAAGGGAGTTGGTTCGCCTGATATACCCATTTTTGGTTTTTTCGTTCATCGGTGAATAAAGTTAATTGCCCCTTCGTTGTGGCGAACCTGATCATGAGATTGGTACGTTGGAAAAATTTAAATATATATATATATATATATATATATATCAGAAATGATGTTGACAGTATTTAAGAAATCATTGCTAGAATATAATATTTGTACGAAATGCTCCAATTATTACTTCTTTCCTTAAGCACTTGATAATAATTCCTCGTACAAGAGAGCTTAAAAGTGTTTTAATTTGTTTGATGGAAGGAACAAGACCGAAAGCTTGCCAATTCTTTTTGTTTCCGAGTAAAGAAGTTTAAAAAAGAAGTAGATACGCAAGAGAAGTGGATTTTTTTTAGAGTGGAGATTAAAGAAAATTTATTTGTTTTATCAGTACATAAGTTAACAAACATCAATACATATGTTAACAAATATGTTTTCAATCCCCATGGATAAAAAATAAGGCATGTCCCACCGATTAAATATTTCCCAAATGCATATTTATATTTTATTCTTGAACCTGTTTAATATTTATAAACAGAGTAAGTCCGTTAATGTAGTTAATGTCGAATCATAAAAATTGAGAAATCGTTTTCTGTCAATTTTAGCATGGCTACAAAGTTGAAATTCATTTTTTCAATTAAGTTCGAAGAATGGTCGGATCTATGTTATCGGCAATCACATGCACTACATGAGTTGTTAAAATAACTTAATTTCAAACACAATTATATACGCGCGTCACAATACAAGAAATTAACTTTTGGTTGACGCAAGATCATCTATGATTTCAAGATATGGTTAGCAGAAGACAGGTGATAGGATATTATAATTTTCTAATTTTCCTTCTTGACAAATGAAAATGGGTTTGCAAAAGAACTAACTGGTTGCCTAAAGATAATAGGGCTTTGTAGATTTTAAGAAGATTTAGTGTAAAAATTTACTTTAAAAATGAAAAGCTGTCTTAGATTTGAACACATGTCATGTCAGTTTTAAAGAAGAGTTTTTGCCAACCCCAATCCGAGTTGGTAAAAACTTGACTAAATTTCTTTAAATTCCGAATAAACCAATGTACCAGACGATAGATATTGTCGCTATAAAAAACTTACACACTTTGAAATAACATAATGGCTCAGCAAGTAAATAATGGGGAGCCACATGGTGGTGGGGCCTGTATCATGTTTGTGTGCATTATAGGGGTCTTTAATGGTAATATAATTATCACCGTTCGGCATCAACAATTAAAGTGATATTAATTTTTCTACAAACCTAGGAGAGATAAAGGTTCTTTATCACTCTGTCGAGATTTGCAATATGATCTCGGAAACAAAATTTAAAGATGAATCACTAGTAAGCTTTTAAGATTTGTTTTAATATATTAACAGATCGTGTTCTTAGGTTTAAAGATATTTAAATTATGTTAATAATTTGTTGGAGATTTAGAATTTAAATTTTAACATATATAATCATACCATAAAGGGATCATGTTATTCTATGATGGTGTGAAAATTACTAATTTCAGAGACTGACATGATATTAGGCGATTACACTTTCTCTACAGCTACTTAGGTAACAGATTTGTGCTAAATTATCAACTCAAGGACACTAACATAAGTTCCCTGACTTGTTGATCTGAAGATGCACGAGAATCGAGCAAATCTCCAAATTATGGTGGCCGCGTCAGCTATGTTGTTCTCTGATATTAGTTTCTCCCTCCAATTTCCTAGAATGGTTCAGCAAAGAAAATAGTTTTTTTATTAATTATTTCAACTTATCCGGTTAAAGATAAGCCTGCTACTGCATGGTTAGCGTCACGATCCAAGAATAATATGATAGATTGGGTACAAAATTATATGTTTTTAATAATATGAAATGAAAGTTTTTGCAAAAATCTAAATGTTTCGAAATTAATATGAAAAAATTTAACACGAACTTGTATCAAGTGAAAAAATGTTATTCTAAAAAAATAAAAAGAACACGAAAATATAGATGTTGGATTTTTTTTGAAAAAATCCAAAAATCAGTAGGACCAAAGTAAATTTTTTTTATACAGATCGGTATCACATAAAAAAACTTTCATTATCTAAAAAATAAAAAACACTAAAAATATACATGTGAGGGATTTTTTGCAAAAATTCAAAAATCATGAGACCAATGTGAAAAATACTCAAACATTGCCTGTATCACATGAATGAAAATACATTCTCAAAAAATGAAAATAGAAAAGTACACATGCCTTATTGCATATAAAAAATAAAATATCGATATAGTGTAGGAAACGTGAGTACGGTCCATAAATTTTGTAACATATGGACTGACTTATATGTTCTATGCCCAATTCAAATTAAAAAATAACATGTGAAGATGTGAAATACCCAAAATGACACTAAATTTTATTACGATTTAAATTAAAAACTATAAAATTGTAAAAAAAAATAAAAAAAATTCTTGAAATCAAATATCTTAAAGTTGGAGGACAAACAAAATCTATTAATGATAACAATTTGTGATGATGCATGTAGTAGATTTATTAGTAACACAACAATCTCGTACTTCACCCGAACGATCAGAGATACATATGAGACAAAAGTGAGTTGAATAATCTCATTAAGTGAAAAATGAAAAAATAACCATAGTTTATTCGCATATTTAACTTCATGAGCACATATCACAACAAAGTGGATTCATTAACCAACTAACAAATAGGAATCTTGAGCCTAATAATCTAAAATTATATTAGGGTTTAGGGTTTAGAAAAAGAAGCAACATTAGTTTAGGTGCGAGGAGGATTTTGAATTTGGGTGGAGGCTTTTCAAAAAATTATTAAAATATTTAGTACTAAAATACATATTTTACTCAATATCACTTCAACATTAACGTATCATAAATAAAACACATGACAATTCACATTGTACTTTAAACGACGTCCTTCTACACACAAATTAGCTTAGAGCTCAGGTACGATCCCTGACAAATATTACAATTAGTTAGACATATTTTACGATTTTGAAATTATGGAATACCTAAAAATCGATTAAATTATAGGTACCTATATATACTTTTCCAACATTTTAAGTTGGAATGACCATAAATCGGTCGCCATGCGACATTAATTAATTAATATTTCGCAATGACAAATATTCTCCACTGACAATGGAAATTCTCTGCCGGCAAAATAATAATAAAAAAGACAACCGAAGTGCTCATGCAACATCACTGTGCTATTGATGTTTCAATCTTCAGATTATTTAATTCTATCAGGCCCTCCCTCTCTCTCTCTCTCTCTCTCTCATTATACACACAAACCACAAAGCAAGTTGGTACATTTACATAGAGAACATCAACTTCTCTCTCTAAACAAATTCTAACCATATAACTCCTCTTCTTTTCTTCTTGGAAGCTGTAGCTACTGGGGTTCTTCATCCTGCTCTTTGATAATTTGGCCCTCATGGATACTGCTCAGTGGCCGCAGGTATACACACAGATCTATGAATTTTGTCTCTGTGAAAAGAAGAAGAAGAAATATTATAGCTTTTTGGTTGGTTTTTCTCTTACTTTAAGACCCTTTAATTTTGAAAGTGTTCTAAAAGACATATGGTGTTTCTGGATAGTGTAAGTCCCACCCAATTTGGATTTAGTCCTTATCAGTTCTTCACCATCTAGCTCTACCACTTTACCTTTCTCTTTTGCTTTGTTATCTTTTCTCTTTTCCTTTTCATGGCTTTGATCATGAAATGGTGGAAAAAAAGTTAAAAAGTAGTTTAAATTGTTTTATTTGTTTGTCTTCTATGTGCCTTTACTTTCCTTTACTTTCCTCTCCCATTCCCTTCTCTTTAATCTCTAACTTCTCGAATTTCCTTTTTATCTATCTAACCCTATTTAGGAGATAGTCTCAAACACATGTCCAAAGCCTCAAGCCAGCAATGACCTAGACAGGAAGGCAAGGCCACAGAAGGAGCAAGCTTCAAACTGTCCAAGGTGCAACTCCACCAACACCAAGTTCTGTTACTATAACAACTATAGCCTCACACAGCCGAGGTTCTTCTGCAAGACTTGTAGAAGGTACTGGACCAAAGGTGGGTCCCTCAGGAACATCCCTGTTGGTGGTGGCTCAAGGAAGAACAAGAGATCATCAACAACAAGCTCTTCCAACTCATCCTCTTCAAAGAAGCTCTCTCTTCTTGATGATCACCAAAATCCCAGGAATCCAGATGGGCAAGATCTAAACCTAGCCTTCCCATCTTCATCACCATCAACCCAACCCTTGAGGAGCTTCTCTGAGATGATTCAGGGCCAAAACCAAATCTCTTCTCCTGGCTCAAGTACATCTCCATCTCAGCAGCTCTCAGCTCTTGAGCTCCTTACTGGGTTCATGCCCATGCCAGTCCACCACCAAGACCCAAACACTGGATATGGACTAGGGTTAGGGTTTCCCCTTCAGGACTTCAAGCCACCAACATTGAGCTTCTCCATGGATGGGCTTGGGAGTGGATATGGGAGCCTCCAAGAGAGTGCTAATGGAAGGCCATTGTTCCCTTTTGAAGATATAAAGCAGCAGCAACAGAACAACTTGGAGCAACATCATAAGGAGAGTAATGGTGACGCAACTGGGTATTGGACCGGAATGTTAGGTGGAGGAGGATCCTGGTAATTAAACCTCAATTATACTCATGATTCAGAGTGGTCCTCTTAGTTATTACTTGATGATCTTCTTTTCAGCTTGGGTTTTAGTTAACTTCTTAATTATGATTTGGCTTTGAGGTGGGGTTGGATTTCTTTATTACTAACAAGGTGGTGATCATAGGGCACATGGGTTTCTATCCATTGCTTTAGCCATGTCTCCTTTAATCTCCAAATCTGTGGACAATTATGAAGCTTATTTTTAAGGATGGCTTCAATGAATCTGCAAAGGGTTTGTAGAATTTGTCAAATTGGGTAGGATGAGAAATATATGATCAAGCCCTTGTGTGTTTTAAACTGTTGTTACTGTTTTGGATATTAATTTGTTTGACTATTAAATCTTGTTGTTAGAGTTCAGATTTCAATGAGGAGAGACCACCTTCTTCTGTAATTCCTTGCCTATGGTTTTATTTGCTTCATTTTTGCATAAGCAAGTAGCTTTTAATTGTATATCGATCAGTTTTTGCATGTTCTTACAAGTGCAAATTGGACGCACGAGAGATCAATGAGACAGGTAGGGTTGAATTTATCATTTTGGTCCATCTAGAGATCAAATGAAAGCTTGTCTTAAATTATAAATTTCTAATTTTCATGAACCACCATCGCCGGTTCCAATCTTATTTGGAATTTACTATGCTATTAATATTTTTTCGGTCGATAAACTTGAATTCAAAATTTTCTAAACTCAAGTTTTTTAAAACTTAACATCGAAAATGATACCATTGTTAGATTTAAAGAATATTTTGACATTCTAACTTATTAAATAGATCATCTTAAACTGCTATGACAAAGTTACTATTGCTAGAGTTGCCTATATAGGTAATGTACGTAGCACCTGCCCTTCTCTTTGGTTAATTAAGTTGGTCTTGACATTATTAGAACATCGAAAACCATACCATTGTTAGATTTTAAATATATTTTGACATGCTAACTTATTAGATTGATCATCTGAACCTGCTATTACCTTGTTTACTATTGCTAGAGTTTCCTATAGGTAGTGTAGCACTAGCCCTTCTCTTTGGTGAATTAAAATGGTCTTGACATGATCAAGCCGTGTCAATTTAGTTGAGGGGTTAGTTTCGACCTGCTCCAACCGAAAGGTTCACCTACTGATTTCCATATCCAGGCCAGTTTGGTTCTAAGGTAATTAGCCTTTGGTGTGGTAGAAAATGGACAACTATCAAACTATATTATTAAATCTAAATCTCAAATTTTGAGAATTCAATCTCCTTATCACTTACACCTAATCGGTAAATTTTCCATTTCATTACACATGCTGCTCCATTTTCCAGCCACTTGGGTGATGATTGCTTTCTCACTTGCCACCTCCTCCACCATTAAAGATTTAGGGAAGAGTCTGACACGAACACTTGATGATTTGCCATGAGAGGGTCTTGCTCATGGGACCCATAAAACATTCTCCTCGGCTACCGTGAAATAGAATAATACATCGCACTATGTATGTATAAATCTATCTAGATCCAAGGAACCATAATTTATTCATATTTCTGTTTATATCACTAGGAAAAAAATAATGGGTTCTCTCCTTCGTTTCGCTGCTGGAAGGCACTATGTGTGTGCGCGTTTAATACCTGGCAAGAAAGATTTAAGTGGGGAGGTGGTGGTGTCAATTTAGGCTATGTCCTTTTGTGGTATTTTCATACTAGGACATTTAGATTATTATAGTTTTAAAATCATATGGTATTCCAGTTTTTTTGGCTGAATATTCCAGATACGTGCTTAAGAAAACGACCAATTCATCAGTAAGATCTCTTTGTCGTGGATATAGACAATTTGTTGACTACATGTATTTTTTACGTTAGATCAGAAGTAATTCTGATGTGTATTCATATTTTTCGGTGGTCGATTTCATAACATTTCTAAACACAGTAAAATATTATATTATCCAAAAGAAAACCCGAAAGTATATCTTTGAAGAAAAAAATATATTCTCATTAGCGTTAAACGGAATAGCCGACTAAAGCTCCAAATTTCTGGTCTTGTTAGGCTAACAGTATGTGTTGGCCATCTAACTTGAAGATTATTTGATCCAATTTTGGAGATCAAACTTCCCATAAAAAGCACAAAGACGAATCGTCTAGTCCAAGGGCCCCTCATACCAAATTTGCCAAATTTAGACGAAGGCTGGTAACTGCAGAAGAGTTAATTAAACGACAGAGAAACCTGTTATAGTTGTTGAGTTGCTACAATATCTTTGTCTACACTTAATTGCGACTATATCTAGTTGGTTTCTGAATTGGGGTTATTTATTATAACAAATTTAGATTTAAGTCAAGAAATATTTTTTTTGTTGTGGTGCAATTTTCTCTAAAATATGTTGATATAGTCACGACTCAAATCTCTTTATAAACTAATATGAATTTTATTGTCACTTGACGCCGTCATATTAGTGAGTAATTTCATTTTGTCGCCTTCCAGTTGGACTCTCTAGTGAAAATGCGTATCTAACCAATGAGAATATATTCGCGAATACCTTAATTTTGACACTCTGCCTTCTGGCAACTGCCATCTTCTGGTTCCTTTCTAGTTGCATCTTTGTCGACTGAAGATAGATAGAGAGATTGTCCTCATGTCCAAACATTAATCTCCACGCATTATTTTTAAAAAACAATCTAAGAAAAGAAAGTTGGTTCAAATGATTTGAATTCACTTAATAAGATAGTAAAGTTTAGGGTAAATTACCTTCAGGCCCCTGAGTTTTGTACGAATTTGTAGTAGGGCCCCTGTATAAAATTAGATATAAGGTCCTTGCTTTTAAACGAAATATTGGTATTAGGTCCCCGATCACCGGAACAGGGAACGAAATATTGGTATTAGGTCCCCGCTCTCGCCGGAAGAAATTCCCTGTTCCGGTGACCGGGGACCTAATATCAATATTTCGTTTAAAAGCAGGGGCCTTATATCTGATTCAAATTATACAGGGGCACTATTACAAATTCGTACAAAAGTCAGGGGCATGAGGGTAATTTATCCTAAATTTTAAGTTAATGTAAAAAGTATAATTGAAAAGATCATCCCTAAGTTAAATCTTGTCAAATACCTGAAATTAAAAAAAGATTTTGTCATGTATCTGTTAATTTGATGTGACCAAAACTAGTTCGCAAATATTGCTAACATTGAACTTCGTTTTCTGAAAGTTTATTGATCAGACCGCAAAGATAATGTCATTATCTCAATTCCATTGGTGGTGTTACAACCCGTCAGTAAACTTCGTTGAATTAATATACTAGCAAATACTTCTATGTATTCGAAATATGATCAAATTTTTAGAGTTTAAAATTCGGATACTCTAATTAAAATTATAAAAATTAATCTACTAGTTAATTTTACGTGATTTGTGCCGAAAATATCGACAATAGAGATCCGAAAAGTAGCTTGGTCAAGAGTACTACGTGAATACGAAAACAAACCGAACCGATTCCTCTGGCATCGCTATGATCCCCGTCGTGGTGGTTGGTCCAGTGAAGCACTGGCCCTTTCTTCATCGTGGATCCTGTGAGTATGAGGTGTCTCCACATGCTTTCATTTTGCTTTTGCTTTTGGGAGTAGATAGGTTTTTTTTTGGACATTTACTTGATAGTCAGATATTATAACGATGATTAATTTAATTTTGAGTCGGATAAATTTTTATAAATGTACAATCTCGATAACTCGAACTCTAAATTTCTTAATTAAATCACATTATTCAAAGAGAAAAAAAAAATATGGCTTATGGAAGGCTAACTTGGCTCAGACCAAATGTGTGCCACACCTCCAATATTATTCCATCTACTTAAAGAGGGAAAATCTTACCAGAACTGGATATGTTAGCTGACTGTACGTGAGAGCTTTAGACCATCCGCAAGGGGGGGGGGGGGGGGGGGGGGGGGCGCCTGGGCGGGCCACGTGTCACCCCTCCATTGGGCGAGGCGGGGCGCCTCCCTGACACGCGCCTCGCCCTCGCGTGTCAGGGGGGCGTGAGGCGCCCAGGGCACGGAAACTCGACCGGGCGACGTGGCCCGCTCTGATTGGGCCACGTCACCCAGGTCGAGTTATTTATTTTTTTTTTTAAAATTTTTTTAAAAAATTGAAAAAAATCGAAAAAAATCGAAAAAAATCGAAAAAAATTTATAAAATTTCTTTTCAACATTTTCGATTTTTTTGTCCAAATGAAAATTTTTTAATTTTTTTTTATAATTTTTAACAATTTTTTGAATACAGATTACGAGTCTTTTTCGGTAAAAAAACAAACGTGTGGTCCAAATTTAAAGGAAAAACGTGTGGTTCAAAATCATTTCAAAGTTACGCGAAAAAATATACGAGTTTGATACAGTTAGCTGCATTTTAAAAAGCTGAGCTGAAAAAAAAAGCTGATGTGGCGCCCAGGGCACGGACTGTAGCAGGGGCAGGGGTGTGGGCTGAAAAACTGAGAGCAGGGTCACGCTGACGTGGCGCCCAGGGCACGGACTGTAGCAGGGGCAGGGGTGCGGATGGTCTTAGGGTCCAACACCCTATCCATGACATTGCATACGGAGATGGCGTGCAGAGATGCATGTTACCTCAAGAAATGCTTGAGTTTTTTTTTTTCTTTCGAAATCACTCAAAATTTGAACTTTTACTAACTCGATTCACATAGCTTCAAACCCGAACATGATCACAAACAAAGACCAAGTTTTTGTCACCTTCTCCATACTATCACAATCCCATAATTTGAACACGGGAATTTAACCAAATAAACAAAACAGATCTAAGTATGATTAGTGTGATTGCCGGTTCTGAGTGCTCTGCTCAACTATTTTTGGTACCACTTGTCTTGATTTTATTTACTAGGCAATGTGAAGAGTGCAATCTTCTGTATCAGTTTGGTACATTTCAAATCATTATTGCAATCTGCAAAAGCGCGCAAACAAGAGTGCACTCTTGTTAACATTTTAAAGGAGAGCAATAATGCCTTCTTACTGTTAACGCTTGCAGTATCCATTAAGGAGATCAGCATAAATTTAACCTCCGGCAATGCGAGGTTATCTAGCTCTAGAGCTGGCTATAACTTAAAAAAGCTTTTTCTCATAAACTCTTTCGGGACTTGAAGTGAGAACATTGGTGGAGATAACTGCAGCAAGGATACCTCAGAAACTTGGGACTTGGAGGAGGAAATGACTTGTTTCAATATGCGCCATACCTATTTAATTAAGTGTGAATACCTGACTGAGAGGCTTGGTTAAGTCATTTAACTATTCAGGTTTTGTAGGGTTAGTAACAGAAATAATGCACCACTGTTGCTAGAAATTACAGTTACCGATTGAAATATTATTGGAAGTCAAAATAGGATTCTCCACAGAACAAGCTCTGACTAGAGGACAAAAAATTCAATTAAGAGGCAAGAAAGATATAATAACTCCCGTTAAAAATTGCCAACATTGGCTGTAACAGAAGGAAAAGGCATACAGAGGTATAGCTGACAAAGTGGTAATCACTAACCAAGAGCTATAATGTGTTCATTCTTCACGAAAAGAACATCATGGCCCCCATCCGGTTTCAGTAAGTGTATGAGACAATGGGTATCAGGATGGTTCAACCTAGCATCATCTGCTAAACCAAAGCCACCTGAAGTCGAGGATTCATGCATTGATCCCGAATATCCTAACCTTGTGCATGTTCGGGAACTTGGCAACAACCAAAATAAATGCTGCCAATGTGTTGAAGAAGAGCATCGGATTTTGGTAGTCTGTTGTATGAGAAGCTATCAAATAGCTGCACAACCAAACATTCAGTCAAACATGGTCTACTTGAGTACAAATAATTTATCTTGAGAAAAAAACAAAAAAGCTATCCAACTGGAAGACAAAGCCAAGTATGACCGATCATCCAGAACATATAATACCCAAGTTCATGTTCAGAATACCAACCCAACAAATTCAGAGACAATTACAAGACGCCAGAAATTGCCTCATTCTGGTGATCACTAACACAGTTGAAATGACCAATGAGCACTTTCTCTAAGGGTGGGGATTTAACTTGGAGTGACCAAAATTCGAGCCCTAGCTGTGACAACATTCTACTTGAACAAGAGAAACCCAACAGGGTTGACACTACTACCACTGACATATGGCAACAGTTAGGGAAGCTCAATCCAATACGGGCCTTCCATTCGCCCCAAAATCGAAAACAAAAGAAGGAAACAAACCAACACAATCCACACATTCTTTCATGATTCATCGTGCCTACACACAAGCGACAGCAGCAGCACAAACTAGACGCAATTCGCCCTGATCGCTTCGATCGGACCATCAAAATGCTAAAGATATCCAATCAATCAATCAAAACAAAACGAAACGCGAACAGGGCAGAGAGATAATCCAGACTCACAGGACGATGGGGACAACGGTGAGGAACTTGCGGTTGCGGGTGAGCTGCTTGCCATTCTCAATCTGCTCCCACCAAGTCAGACCGTTATAAATGCCCTGGTCGTCCGCGAACGGCGTCCCCTTCTTCCAGTGGAAGCAGTGATACGTGAACTGCCACATCATCATCATCATCATCAAATCTTTAACCCTAAATAATGATTATAATAATAATAAAAAGAGAGGAATAAACTGAAAAGAGAGATCCCGAAATAGAAAGGAACTGACGAGGAAATGGGAGAGGTGGACGATGGACCAGGCGACGCCGGGGGAGCAGCCGAAGAGGGAGAGGACGACGAGCCACAAAAGGAAGACCATGAAGATGTAGGTGGTCCACACCCCTGGGTACGTGAACCACTCCGTGTTCCGGTTCACGTCCGTCGTCGGCACAGCCCTCACGTACATCTTCTTCCTCTTCTTCCCTTCCCTTGGATTTTAATTTCCCCTTCCTTCCTTGTTAATTTTGTGGATTTAGATGAGAATATTATATATTTGGCTTCGATACGACTGACTTTTTTTCTGTTGTTATTTATTGTTTGTTCGGAGATATTTCCTACTTCCCTGACTAAACAAACTAACACCAAATTATTTTAATCAAATTCGGATGCTCGGGCCGAGTGACCTTCAGTCCAGCGATATAAGGATGGGAAGAAATTTGGGAAGTCTAAGTTTGATCTGTAGCATTGTAATAGAATAGATATTAGAATATGATCTAAACAAAAAAATTCGGATGCTCGGGTTCAGCATTTAATAATTGGTTCTCGAAATGATATTGTTTAATTTGTGCAAGATAGTAATAGGTTTTTAACGTTTTAATAGTCCTTATTTAGCAGTTTATAATAACGTAACTAGCAAAGCTAGAAATTAATAATAACTTTTTTGGTTAAATTCATATGGTGTCCGGACCGACTACATAACTATCAAATATAATAATAATCACAACATGCAATCCGCAGTCTTCCTTCTCAACAATGTGTTCTCTTCAAGACCAGCAAATCAAAGAACAAGTTACACATGATCTGACTATAAACTGTCGAAGCAACCATTGAAGAACCATGCAAGTCCAATCAACATACAAGCTTCTTCAACAATCACATAGTAGAGTAGTTCTTCAACATTCCATAATTTGATTGTTGCAAGCAAACCCGGCGAGTCGGCCACCGGATTAGTTAAACATGCGTCGCCTTCTCTTCGAAAGCCTTACCGGGTGGTGGTGCAGGAAATGAGGAGGACAGAATGCCTTCACCTTGCCCATATTAGATTAAAAGTGGATCGCCAATGATGCAAAAAATACCATGGGCATCCATTTGGTGCACGATTAATACTACAACAACAATGGATCGATAGATCAAAGGCTGACGGGGGCATTCCCGGCACCGTCTAGGCCCCCCTCCAACAATCTTCTCTTTGCTGATTTGGTCCTGTAACACCAAACTTCAAATGCTTCACTCAGGTCAGGATACCTCTGAAGCTGGTTGCAGTTCATCCAATCTGCGAGGATATCGGCTTGGTCATTTGACGGCGACGTCAATACCAAGGAGACAATTGCTCCCTCTATGCTTTGGCACAGATCCTCGTCCATCTTGTAAGGAAAGCTCAAATCTTCGGCGCCTTTGGTGTCTAACAGTGGTTTCAGTTTCCTTATATAAGGTAGCCAGGTCTTTAACAACTGCACTCGACATGGAGCAGGAAGGATCACATTTCCATAACCAACAACGTCGAATACCTTTCCAGTCACTACAATCAGCTTCAGTTTCAAACCCCACATGACAGAATCCAGCTTGCTGTCTTCAATTGTCTGCAAAAGTTTGCCAGAAACTTCCTCCCACTTTAGAACCAAATCTTTCATTAAATCCAATCTAGGAAGCAAATTACACATCCACTCTATATCAGAGACACAATGCAATAAGGTGGCTTCTGCGTCATCCATCACAAGGTTAGACTCCAACAATAGTGATGAAAACTGATCTTCCAACGAAGAAAAGGTGGTCAGGAGGCCAGATCTTGCCGCTGATTTTACATCTTCATCAGAAGCAACCATTGATAAGTCGTCATCCTCGCCTAACATATAGTCAACTTGCTCTTGAGCAGAAGTTTTCAGTTCATCGCCGAATGGAGGACACAGCACACCATTCGACATTGCAAAGCGAAGAGCTGAGATAAAAACGGTCTTTACTCCGCTGAAATCTACAGGTTGGACCCTTGCAATGATCGGCATCGCCATTGGACCTACTCTTGGGACCACTTTCAATATCTCTTCCTCTTCGTTGTCATCCCAAGGAACAGCCTCCAAGTACTGAATGCAGCTCTTTGTTATCTCTTCGCATCTAAAAGCACCTGAAACCTCGAGAATCCCAACAGCAGATTTAACAGAGTCTAGTGAGTCCAGGAGCAAATCTGGATGGACGTAGAGCAATCTCAAAAGTTTGACATGGTGGTCGTAATTAATCTCTGAACAGTTGATCTCGACACAAGAACTAGAATCCGGGTGGGAGAGCCTCTCAGCAAAGAACTTACTCCTCTCTACAAGAACCGAGGAGTGCGAATAAAAATTTTCCGGTCTTCCAACACAGTTTCTCAATCTGACAAGGACATCACTTGTGTTCAGATCTCCAAGTTGGAGAGTCTTGGCGACTCCAGGTTGGTCCATAAACAAGGAAGAGAAGACTCATTCTGCATCAATCAAAGTACAAGTTAATTTGGTAAATTTTCCGGAAATGAAACATGTAAAGGAACCGATAGACCAAGATCAAAATATCCGCTGATGCAACTCCGGCCATCGACCGCCACACACTCCCAAAATGAGAGAGGCGTTCATACCCAAACCCATGGCTAGTGTTATCTGGAAAAACCCTCCAAGAACACTTCAAATTGTAGTCTCTTCCAACCAGCTACCAGCAAAATCAAAGCACAAACCCCATACCCAACATTTCTCCCCCAAAACCCAATTCTCAAAAAGGGAAATCCAGCAAAATCTCTACAGAAAACAAGATAAAAGATCCAAAAGCAGGATGACCCACAAGAGGATTCTCCCCACCCTATCCCTAATATAATATCATGCTTGCACAAGAGGTGAAGCGCTTCAATGGAGAAAACTACCATCATAAAGTCTCATTCAAGGAAAAGCTAGTAGAAGAAGCACCCGGGTTACCTTAAAAGAGCATCCGCCGCTCGTTATTTCGGTCCTTCCGATAGGACAAGACCCCGGGGCTCTCTCTGGTTAGGTCTCTTTGGAGACACCCGAGTTTGGTTGGTTGGCGTATACGACGAGGTTTCTTTTGAGATGTATATCTGTAATGATTTACATTCTCTTTTAATAAGGTAATTTCTTTGATGGATGATAAAATTATTAGGAAAATTTGTAATAAAAATTGAAAACATTATAGAAACATACACTTATCCATTATATTGCTCAAATTATGATATCTTTTGGTAATAAAAAATATGTAAAATAATATAGATTCGTGTTAGAAAAATATATAAAATAATATCTTTATATTGATGGGCTCGTATGCAATGATCTAACGTGATAAGCATAGAGAAAGCGATGGGCTACAATTACAAATGCCACCAACTTAATTTATCTTCTCTGCCCTAAAGAAAAATATATGTTATTTAATAAATTTAGCCGGTCGGCCCACAATTCGGCAGCCCACATTTTAACTGGCCTAGCCCCACCAGAACGTCTACTTGGCCCACATTGCTTCATTCGGTGTAGAAGTTATTTATTTTGGATTGAGTGCCAAGAGAAGAAGAGTGATTCGGAGTTGTCTGAAATTTAACTTGGATCGTTGAATGAGACCGAATGAATATTAAAGAGAGTTGACTATTAATACGAACGAATGTAACTTAAAATAAATTGAATAAGAATAATGTTTTTTTAATGGTTATGAATGAAAAATATGCATTAATTTTTGCAAATAAATTCTGGAACCAAATAAAAAAATATTATCTGGAATAATATCGCAAGAAAAAAAAATACAATATAGCAAAATACAAAATATATTAATCATTATAACTTTTTTTTTTGGTGAAAGTGGTGAGTGATGATCACTCTAAATTAGCATAAAACTGAATTACATCCGAACATGTCTTATCGTGCCTGAACCCAATCGATCATACACGAGCAACTGGGCGCACTCAACAGGATAGTCCTCTAAAACATGGATACCTAAAGGAAAAGATAAAGCATAATTTGAAAGCCAATCCGCCACTTGATTGCCTTCACGAAAGCACCATTTGACCTCTACCTGCCAATTACGGCTAATGAGGCCTCTACAGTTATTCACGAGGGAGAAGAGAGGATGTTCTCTAGCTATTCCCTCGGCTAGACAGCTCGCAACCACTTCCGAGTCTGTCTCTACTTCAACTTGCCTATACCTTCTTTCCCATGCCAACGATAGGCCTCGCCACATCGCCCACATCTCGGAGGCCAATGAATTACACACTCCAGTGTTGTTCACAAATCCCACCTTCCAATTGCCATTCCAGTCGCGTATAACACCCCTTCCACCGGCTTTACCAGGATTGCCTTTTGCTGCCCCGTCAGTATTCAGTTTGAACCATCCTTCTTTCGGAGGTTTCCATACAACTAGCTTTTCAGAAGATACATGACCACCCACTTCCTTGCCAGCAAAAACCCCCCACGCCACTGCTGCTTCCTTTGTCATCCGAATGGGGATTTCTTTTCTGTACCCCTTATAAGACCGCTTATCGAAAACCTCATCATTCCTCCAACACCAAATCTGCCAGCAGGTAATCGCGAATAGGTCGCACCAACCTAAACCCCCCTCGACTTCTTTGTCCATGTTAATATTGTATTTCAGCCAATCTTGCCCATTCAAAGCAAAAAAGAGATGACTGACTTCGTCCGGCACTAAGCCACGCCACATATTTCTCACTTTATAACAGTCCCGAAGGAGGTGCAAGAGACTTTCCTGCCTATCCCTGCAAATCGGACAAGAAGAGTCAATGGAGATCTTCCTTCAGAACCTTTCCAGATTGCACAATAGCCTCCCCCACATACACTTCCAAAGGAACACCTTCACTTTCTCTGGAATCTTCAGGCGCCATAAATTTTTCCAAGTGGCAGCCGAGCCATCCATCACCACGTGTGATTTAACCATCATGAGATAGGCAGATTTAGTTGAAAACCTGCCGTTGACTTCCATTCTCCAGGCAGGCACGTCAACTGTATCGTCATCCGAGTCTACAAATTGAGCTTCAAGCCTAGGCCACCAGTCCTCCGGGAGAAATTCTCTCAGCTTGGACCAGTCCCATCCTTCTCCCGGCAGCCAATACTCTGCCACCTTCTTCCCCACTTCCTCCTCTGGGATGTTTCTACTCACCTCCTCAAAGCTGCCTCCATCAGGTAACCATCTATCCACCCAAAAGTTCACTAGCCTTCCGTTCCCAACAGACCATCCCATCCCCTTCTTGATTATATCAGCCACTTTCACCAAACCAGCCCAAACTACTGATTTGATTTGATGCGGACGGGACACAATCTGCCTCTGCATGTTGCGGCAATATTTGGTCTCCAAAATTTTCACCCACATCGCACCTTTTTCAGAAAGAAATCTCCAACCAAGTTTAACAAGCAATGAGGAATTCATTTCACGTGTCCTACGCACCCCCAGCCCTCCCTCAATCCTTGGTTTACAAATGTTTTCCCACCGAACAAGGTGAATCTTCTTCTTCTCATCCGTATCACCCCAGATAAAACCTCTGTTGATTCTGTCCAACGAGTCGCAGACAGAGGCCGGAAGATGAAGGGTTTGCATTAAGTAAATTGGTATCGTTTCCAATACTGAACGAACAAGCGTGACTCTCCCTGCCATCGTCAACTGCTTCGCTTTCCATCCAGCCAGTTTAGCTTGAGTTCTTTCCATAAGATAGCTAAAAGTTTCCTTCTTCACCCTTTCGTGAATAGCAGGAACACCAAGGTATTGACCCAAGTCCTTAGTATGCGAAATATTCAGATTTTTGCATAATTTCAGAACAAGAGCAGGATGGGTATTAGCCGAGAAGTAAACTCTTGACTTGCTTTCGCTCACCTTCTGTCCAGACGCCATACTGAACTCCATCAGGCCTTGTCGGATTACCTCAGCCTGGTCTTCAGATGCTTCCGCAAATAACAACACATCATCCGCGAAAAATAAGTGTGAGATCGGAGGGCCACCACGGACCAACTGGATCGGCTTCCATTTTCTCTTAGCTATAGCTACCATAATCCAATGAGCCAATCTTTCCATGCATAACACAAAGAGATAAGGCGACATAGGATCACCTTGGCGGAGACCTCTTGATGGTTTGAAGCTCGGTGTGATCTCCCCGTTCCAAAGCAGCGTAGTACTTGCACCCTCCACGCAAGCCATGATTAGTTTGATTAGATGAGCCGGAAATCCAACATCCACTAAAGTACATTCCAAAAACTTCCAGTCTACTCGATCATACGCTTTTTCAAGATCAATCTTAACTGCCATCCACCCCTTAGCCCCCTTCTTTCCCCTCATGGAGTGTAAAACTTCCTGTAAAATGACAATGTTATCCGAAATGAATCTCCCCGGGACAAAGCTGCCTTGAAGAGGGGAGACAAGGTAAGGTAGCTTTGACTTTATCCGGTTCACAATAAGTTTGGTCAGGAGCTTATATGGGACATTGCAAAGACTAATCGGCCTAAATTGGTTAATTCTAACCGGACTAGTAACCTTAGGGATAAGGACTAGCAAGGTTTCATTAAGCCAATGAGGAACAATGCCTGTTTCAAACGCTTTCTTTATAACTTCAAGAACTGGAAGTCTCACATCCTGCCAATACTTCTGATAAAATACGGCCTGGAAACCATCCACCCCTAGAGCTTTAAACGGGCCCATATCCTTAAGAGTTTCGAAGACTTCCTTCTCCGAGATAGGCCAGGTGGCCTGTATAACATCGTTATCTGACCAACTCCCAAATAAGCCCGTAGGCAGAGGCTCTTGTGAAGGCAAAGAATCTGCCGTATAAAGAAGTTTAAAAAACTTCCGTGCATGATTTTCCAACTGCTTCTCATCGGTAATCCACTCATTCTCATCATCCAGCAAAGTAACCACCTTATTCCGCCTTCTCCTAATCAGCGTCGTTGTGTGAAAAAATCGAGTGTTTCTATCTCCCTGACCGATCCATTTTTCCCTCGACTTTTGGTGCCATAGTAACTCCTCTTGGTGGAGAGCTAAGTCTAACTCAGCTTTTAACTTATCTTCCAAGTTAACAAGTCCCGAATTAGGACACCTAGCGATTACAGCTTGAATTCCTTCCAATCTTGCCCAAAGCCTCTTCTTTCTCTTTTCAACATTCCCAAATACATTTTTATTCCAATGTATCAATTCCTCCTTGAATCTCTCAAGCGCATCTACTAACTCAGCAGAATTACACCACTTGGCTTTGAGAAGTCTGATGAAGCTGGGATGTGTACACCATATGGCTTGGAACTTAAAAGGCCTTCTTCTTTGATCACCCCTATCTTCATCCGAAAATGTAATTAATAGAGGATTATGATCGGATTGATATCGCGCTAAATGCCGCACCGACTCTTCTGACCAGCGATGCCTCCAGGCGTGATTACATAGTACTCGGTCCAACCGTTTATACACCCTTAGCCCAGCCTCCTTCCCTCTTGACCAGGTAAATGGGGTGCCCGAGAATTCCATATCAATCAGGCTGTTCATATGGATCCACTCACAAAATCTCCTATCATGTTGTCTCAAACTACCTGATCCTCCCTTCCTCTCTCTAATCCCAGTTATTGAATTAAAATCACCTGCAATAAGCCATGGGACTTGATGATCCGGAGCAAAAGAGGCAATATCTTTCCAATAGTTCTCTGCACCAGAAACCGAAGGTAGTGCGTACACAATAGTAATCAGAGAAGGAACCTGCCCCTGGTATGAAGCTTCAACATGGATGTATTGACTCTTCGATGCTAAAACCTTCACACTAATGGAGGTATCCCACAACAACCATATTCCCCCTCTTCTCCCCCTTGCTTCAATACGGAAATAATTAAGCCCCAACTTTCGACATACTATTTCAGCTTGTTCCCCACTAATTTGGGTTTCCAGTAGAGCAACAAGGCTTACAGCATTACTGCGAATCAGATATTTCACAGCCCGTAGACAACCCGGTTTACGAGCTCCACAACAGTTCCATACTATGGCTTTAAAAATCATTAAAAAAAATTCACAGCAATTATACTGATTTGGGACTAGCGTCCTCAGGGATCGTCCCCTCCATATAGCCCAACTCCTGTTGCTTGAAAGCTCCATCGAGTTCAGGTCCCGTTTCCGGAACTTGACTGGACAGCTCAATATCCATTTCTACTGTATCCTCCCTATTACGACCCGGTGGGTCAGAGAGGTGTGCCATGGATTCTCTACCATGCCCTTCATTCGGTTCGTGCACGCTTGAACCTTCTTGGTGCACCACAGGTAGTAGCTGATTAGACTTGCTATTGCTAGCTGATACATTAGGGTTGGCATTCTCCTTATTCTTGGCCCGTACAAAGGCTTCTTTAAGCTTGACGCCTAGTGTCATGTCATCATTCCGAGCCCTCTTTTGGGCTGATTCAGACCCAGTCTTCATTTGTGCAGTGTAGGTGGTTTTTTTAGCTGGAGTATCCCTCGTTGCCTTGTTCACTCTCAGAGATCCCTTACGGACAGCAGGTCCTGTCGAGGATGATACGACATGTGGATCTTTACTTGCTGCTTTCGGAGTTCCAACATCACAAGGTTCCTCAGGCTGGACTAGAGTGTCAAACCTATTGCCAGTGGTTGTGGCATTCCTTTCAAGAGGTTGTCTGAAAACTCTTCCTTTCTTTGCAGCAATCATCCAAGGACCGATAGAATCCTTTTGTTCTCCCAAAGTACTAGTCTGTCCCAACTGTTGCCCCGTAGCACCATCCTCTACTGGATTATCTTTCTCCTTAGCATATACTGGTGGCGCATGAGCACAGCTCTCCTTAGCATGGCCATAGATTCCGCAATGGAAGCAGATAGAGTGGAGGCTCTCGTACTCTATCTTCTGGACATAACCATCTACCATTACCTCACCTCTCAAAGGTTGTGTAAGGTCCACTTCGACACATACTCTCGCAAATTGGCCTCTTACCTTATTCTCCGTATTTGGGTCTAGCTTAATCATCTTCCCAATCGAAGCCGCAATACAACGCAACATACACGAATGATAATACTGCCATGGCAAATCCGGAAGACGGATCCACACCCTTGCAGAACGAATCCTATCCACACTTGGTCTGAAGGAGTTCTCCCACGGTTTCACACTTATGTAATGATCCTGGATAAGCCACGGCCCTCCTGTGGTGGCCCAATTTACTTCCGCATCGGAGGATAAGCAGGCTAAAAAATATCCATGGGGGAGATCCACTAACCTTATGGACGAGGATGGGTTCCAGAGATAATTTAGGCGAGTAAGGAGAGCACGATAGCCAACCGACTTACCCAGTACCTTCACGATTACTGTATGACGCCACGGAGTGTTGATCTTGGTCTTCGCCGCCTCCGTTAAAATAATCGCTGGCCGAGCAGGATTGGAAGTGTGATCAATCTGGACAAGTCCTAGACCTACCCAATCCTCAATATCCTCAGTGGGCATCGGGATATTAGGCTCGAACTGGCCCTGGACAGTAGCACTATAAGATCTGGGTGTTGGGTTATGTAATTTCTCATTCGGAGGCTGGGGATCTGGGATGGTTTGGCTCTCAGGTCGGGTCTGAACCCCGGGTGTCAGTGGAATTAGCGACGGGAGGCGTTGGCTATTTAGGGTTTGAAGAGGTGTCTCTGTGTAGGGAGGGGGGGAGGTTCCTGTGACCCCCGGACCACAAGGGGCCAGAGGAGTCGAGGGTGATTTGACTGAAAGGGAAGGTTGTTTATCCGGTGGTTTAGGGTGAGGCGGAGTCTGGGCTAATTGGGGATCTGGCATCGGAGCGGAGTACTCAGGGTTCATCGGAGCGGAGATTGGTTAGGATGTGTTTACTCAAAACTTATGTTCCTTTGTAATCATTATAACTCATGAACCATGCAGTTATGACATATAGAACATTTCGATATAAAAAAATAATATCAGTACGACCTCTCATATTGCAAATAATCCGTAATAATTTTTTCAGTCTGTACGTAAATCTATTCCACATAATATAAATTCTTACTTCCTTTTCTACTATTTTTTCCTGTAAATCAATTTTCCCATTTTTTTAATTCTCCCTCTCCTCTTCCCTCTCCTCTTCCATCTCCTCTTCTTCCTTTTATTCCCCTTCCTTTCTCTTTTACGTTTTTCCTACTCTTCTTCTTTTTTCTCACCAGATATGTCCCAACAATCGGCAAAATATGTATCTGTTGCCCTATTTTGTCAAAATGGCGTGACCTATGTTAAAATTTTATGTCATGTTATATCAAAATGTCACGACCTATTTTGTCAATTCAGGTATTATAAGTAGTTCGCATTAACTGATTTAATCACAAATTTTAAGTCTTAGATTAAAAAAAAATAAAATAAACATGACTTAATCGATTATATCAAAATGGTATGACCGGTAATGCCTTAATTAATTTTATAAAAAATTTAAAGACAATATGTTTAATAACATTAAAGTAAATATAGTATGCATTGTTATGAAAAAAGGAATGTATGATTATGACAAAATGATATAGCCTATTAATATTTAATAATTCATATAATACAAAATTGAATAATTAACTTGTAATATAAAATGGCAATTGCAGATTTTAGTTGCGTAATTTTTTCTTTCTGAATTCCACCATTTTGATGAATTTTGAATTACAAATTTATATGTGTTAAACTTCCAAATTACAATCTCCTAAAGTGAAATATTCTAAATTAGTGACATTTGTCTTAATTTAATTTAACACAAAAAGAACATTTTTTTTATTTTGATTGAAATTATGTGTTTCAACATTTATTGAGCAATAGCCAATCAAATTGCAAAATACTTTTTACTTGATTTCAATATAATTGATAAATTTTAGAGAGAATATGGATAAGCAATAAGTACAACAAAATGTTATTCTAGAATTTCATGATCTTTCTGTTTGTCTCTACAAAACAACATAAAATTTTTCTAATATATTTTGTCATCACTCACCAAGCAAACTTAAATTTAAAGTTCTTCCAAAATATATATCATAAAAAAGTACATATAGATAGTTTAAACTAAATCATTAATTTTTGGGAAAATTAGGCTAAGACCCTTCTACTTTGGTGATTCAACCGTTTTAGTCCCTACTGTTTTAAAACTACTTTTTTCGTCCCTACTGTACAAAATAACCGAGTTTTTAAGTCCCTAAAAATCAACATAATTTTTTTTATGACTATTATACCCTTTTTTTAAAAACTAACCCAAATCAATTAAACCAAACCCAAATAAATCAAACCCAATTAAACCTAACCTAAATAAACCCAACCAGAAACTTTGCACCGGAACGGCGCCGCCACCCATCTCCGAAGCCTCGGCCACAACGACCAACCTCATTATTCACAACGGCCAACCCGTCTCCGAGGCCTCGTCGAGTACCCTCTCCCCCTCTCAATTCTCCCCACGACCAACGAGTCCACTCAATAAACTAGTTATTAACCCCAACAAATATCGATGAATATTGCCCAATACTCTCCAAAGACCGACATGTGCACTCATTCAATTAGTTAAATTAAGCCCAGCAACCAACGACGACTACAATTCTCCCTGGCGACGACGAGTCCACTCAATCGCACGACAGCCGGCTAGACGCCACTACCACAGTGGTTCGGGATCGAGGTCATCCTCTCCGATTTCTTCACTGTGAGTGATCCTCGAAGAGACCCAAGGGAGGAAGCAACCCAACCCTAGACAGACGATAGGTCGTCCGGGTATGCGATGAAGGAGAACAGGGTGGTGCTTGCATCCAATTGCTCGGGGGACGAGGAGGAGGAGATGAAGAGAAGGAGAGGGTACTCGACGAGGCCTGGCCCGGTGTCTCTCCTCTCCTCCCCACCGACACTTTCCTCTGCTCCCAAGCTTGTTTCTGAGCCGACTTTGTCGACAAGAAGATAGGGACGTCGTTGAAAGGCTTCTCGGGCTCTGAAATTGCCAAAGTTATATTTATATATGGGCCCGTAGTTTTTGTAATGGTAAATTTTTTACCTTTAATTTATTAACAGAAGACCGGTCCCAGAAAGAAAATCATTGGATGAGCCATCGACCAAGTTGAAGTCGAAAGTCGGTGGATGAGGAAGAAGAGGTTTTTGGATCAGTTGGGTTTTTGTTTTTGGATTGGTTGGGTTCGAGTTTTGGGTTTGATTTGGTTTATTTGGATTTGGGTTAATTTTTTAAAATAAGGGTATAATGGTCATAAAAAGAATTATGTTGATTTTTAGGGACTAAAAAGCTCGATTATTTTGTACAGTAGGGACGAAAAAAGTAGTTTCAAAACAGTAGGGATTAAAACGGTTGAATCACCAAAGTAGAAGGGTCTTAACCTAATTTTCCCTTAATTTTTTTCAAAATATATCACCTATGGGTATAACAACTCAAACTTGGTCATTATCAAAAGGTTTGCAAGTTAAGTAATTATGTCATTTGACCATGGGATAGGATTAGTTCACTTGTGTTATTATAATCTATTATGAATAGAGGTTGGATTAGATACGTGAAGTCTTTTTTACAAAAAGTCTGAAAACTGCATAACCAAAATTAAAAAAATCATACATAAACAATATCGCATAAAAGATTTGACGTTATCGTAAAATAGAAAAAAAATCAAAAAATAAACATGTCAAAAAAAATATTAACACAATCTACCTAAATTTCATATTATAAAAATTGATTTATAAAGTTCTACCCAAATTTATTCTAGGTTAAATCCTACTACTCGTAGTTTTGAGTAGCAAACTTCCCAATAAAACGACAATTGCACCATCGTAATTCCATAACCCGATCGATCGACCTTTCCCTCGCGCTCCCTCTACCCGGTAGACGGAATATTCCAGCACCGACACCAACCATTCCCGATCGAAACGGCGTCGCCGCGGGAGTAATGGTTGACGTGGCCGAAAAATTGGCGTACTTCCAAGCGGTTACGGGGCTAGAGGACCCCGATTTGTGCACCGAGATTCTTCAAGCCCATAATTGGGACCTCGAGCTCGCCATCTCTTCTTTCACCTCCCCCGACCCTAACCCTAATCCCAACCCCGCCACCGAGGACGCTGCGTCCTCGTCCTCCACGACCATTACAGTCGCCGACGCCTCCCGGGAGACCTCCGTCTTCGCGGCGGTTCCCGGCCTCGCCTGGAAGGTCGTCACGCTCCCGATATCGGTCGTCTCCGGTAGCCTAGGGCTGATCTCGGGGGCGGTGGGGCTGGGATTATGGGCGGCGGGGGGAATTTTGGCTCACTCCCTCGGGGCAGTCGGCCTGGGACGGGCGCGTGGGGACGGGGCGGAGCCGCTGGTGGCGGTTTCCGCTTCGGCTAGGGAGGCTATGGAGTTCCTATCCGCTTTCGATAGGGAGTACGGGCCCACGAGGCCGGATTTTGTTCCCGAGGGGTTTATGGATGCGCTCCAGAGGTCGGGTAGGGAGTTTAAGCTCCTGTTTGTATACTTGCACTCGCCGGACCACCCGGACACGCCGGTGTTTTGCGAGAGGACGCTCTGTTCCGAGGTTGTGGCGGCATTTATTAACGAGAATTTCGTGGCTTGGGGTGGGAGTATCCGGGCCAGCGAAGGTTTTAAGATGAGTAATAGCTTGAAGGCCTCGAGGTTCCCGTTTTGCGCTGTAGTTATGCCTGCTACAAACCAGAGGACTGCCGTGATCGAGCAGGTTGGTTGTTATTTATTGCCTTGATTTGTATGTTTTTCTCGTGTTTTGTGGTTTATGTTGGTAGAAGCGGTATGCTTGGCAATGTGGTTACTTTTGTTGATGGCTAGTGGTTACTTTATTGCATTCTATGCCGTTGAGCTGTGATTTGTGGCAAATGATGGTTGTCGTCAGGATTAGTTGGGGTAGGTGGAGTTAGGCGTTTACTGGTGTTGAACTTGAACATGAGATTATTATGTATTGGAGTTGCCAGCAGCGTGCCGTGAATGTTCCCGCTCTTCATCAGAGTATGAGAAGGCGGGGGTGCTTTTTCAGATTTTCTAAAAGGAACATAATCTTTGGTCCTTATCACTAGTTCTGTCTCTTCAACCTGAAGTATATGACAGGTTGCTTTTCTCTGTTTCCTTTTTTTTTTTGATTTTTTAAGTATGCGTATTCTGTATATAGATCAGATACGAGATATCCACGATTGAACAATTCATTGAGCTAAGTTGATCAATCAGATGCTGGTAGATTAATTAGGAAGCTAGTTTGAAACACTGAAAGTTGCTATGACATGTAATGTTTGCTGTAAGCAGGCCTTCACTGTATGTCTGACTTGTTGAGTTCCTCAATTATTTATCTTCCACACTTGATTTGATTTCCGCACCTTTCCGATTTCATTCTGCAAACTGTTTGTAATACAGGGGTTTTTTTCAGACTGTGGCCAAGAGGAGTGATTTTCGATGCAGTTGATGAGAGTGTAGTCTTTGACGGAATCTTTTGTAATCTTAGATCACATGACAAAATATAACAATATTTTCTTGATCTGCAGCTTGAAGGTCCGACATCCCCAGAAGAGATGCTCAGGATTTTGCAGAAAGTGCATGAAGAAAGTGCCCCAGTTCTTGTTGCTGCAAGAACTGAAACGGAAGAAAGAATGCACAATATGCGGTTGAGGGAAGAGCAAGATGCTGCTTACAGAGCAGCCCTTGAAGCTGATCAAGTACGTATTTATTTGCAGCTGGCATTAGCTCACCTGTTGTGTGATTGCCATATTTTATACTCCATCTCCTGCCATGATGGGTTATGGAGTGCTAATGAAAATAACTTCATCTCTATGATTTTCTTCTCGCCTTTTTCTACTTTATTTCAGGCTCGGGAACGGGAAAGAAGAGAAGAGCAAGAAGGTGTCGAAAGGGAAGCTGCAGAAGCTGAGAGGAAGCGCAAGGAGGAGGATGAGGCTCGTGAGCGATCAGCACAAGAGGCTGCTGAGAGGGAGGCTGCCGTGACCAGAATGAGGCAGGAGAAATCCCAGTCTCTTGGTGCTGAACCAGAGAAAGGACCTGACGTCACACAGGTAAAACCTCAAAACAATTGTTAATAAATTACATAAAATTAAATGTGTAAAAAAAAGCTTTTGCTTGGTTCACTTCATTTTTGAACAAATTGCTATTTTATTCATCAAAATGATGGTCTCTAGTTGACCCTCTCCTTCATCTCGCTCTTCGCTAAACCCGTCATTTAAGGAAATTTCCTGTTTGTTCAGATTTTGGTTCGGTTTCCGACTGGAGAACGCAAAGACAGGAGGTTTTACAATACATCAACAATCCAGTCGCTGTACGACTATGTCGATTCGCTTGGTTGCTTGGAGGATCACAACTACAGCCTCGTCTCGAATTTCCCCCGAACCGTCTATGGCACAGAGAAGCTCGCATTATCTTTGAAGGAAGCTGGATTGCATCCGCAGGCTAGTCTTTTTGTGGAGGCAAATTAATGAAAATTATATTTTTTTTAATTCCTAATTTTTTTTACTACATAATAGTGGGGGCAATTGCCTCCTCTTAAAAAAAAAATTTGTTTGATAATTTATTATATTTTTAATATATGTCCCTATTTATTAGAAATTAAAATTAATCAAGTTAGAAATTAAAATCAAAATTAAAAAATTAGGAATTAACCTCACTTGATAAAATTTTTGGTTCTGCTCCTCTGTCCCTTGTTCTATACTTAGTCGTCTGATCGCTGAATTTGATCTCTTCTTCACAAAAAAGTTAGTTTGGTCTGTGATTTCTTCGAACTCAAGTCTATGCGTGAAGCGTTAGAATATATTTGGATAGCATGATAATGTGAAAGAAAAATTAAAATAGTTGACAGCCTAAAGGAATTTTCTAATGCGAGATGTTTTTTTTTTCTTATGTAAGTAGAATTGTTTATCCTAGAATCTGAAGCGTGGTTGTTTCACCTTACTCTTCCCTGCATGTAGAATTTTTAAAAGATAATTTTGATTTGAAAAATACTTTTCTCGGAAGAGAGTTTCTTATAAAATGCAATTTACAATTGGTAATTATTTAGGAATTATTCTATAATGTTTGAAGGGGGAGAGGATTGACGAGGAGAAATGAATTTCTGGGGCGTTAATTTTCATTTTTTAAGAGAAAAAAGTACTTCTGTTGTAACATTAAATTTCCTTATAATTAAAAAATGTGGAAAGTATTTGAATTCCTTTTTACCTATTAGACTCCACTCTAAGTCACTAATGATAATATAATGTATAAAATAAAAATTAATATTTATTATATCCAGAAGTGTTTAATTAGTAATTACTATGTATATTTAGAAAATACTAAAAAACTAAAGCTCGTGCATATCGAGACTTGGTCATCCCCAATCTCTGAAATCACAAAAAAAAAAAAAAAAAATTGTGTTAATAGTTGTACAGAAAGTTTATCACCATTAAAAATATCTAACTCAAACATAATTATTTAATCAAATTAATCACGGTCGAGTCTTTGTTTATTTCAACCATCGGTCAATGGTGCAGCTCACAGAACCGTGTGATCTGTCATGTCATTTTCCATGTGGCTGTTGAAATAATATTTAACCCTAAACCATATGACCGGACCAAATAAGAGCAAGTATTAAAGTATCTAACTCAAACATCATTATTTAATCAAAATTAATTTTTCACGGTCGAGTCTTCGTTTACTTCATTACTGTCAGTCAATGGTACAGCTCATAGAACCGTGTGATCTGTCATGTGACCGGATCCAATAAGAGCAAGTATTGAGTAGCTTATAGGATTTTGTTACGTTTGTCTCTTGTTTAATTTTTTTTAAAATTTTTTCCTTTCTTGTGGTATCCATAACTGTTTTCATTTCCGTTTGTCTCTTGTCAGAAAAAATGTTCAGTTTGTGATGATCATAGTATAGGCCTCAACTTTTGCCAATTGACCAAATGGGTTTTAAAATGAGTCAAATCAGCAATTCATTATCTACTCCGTTGCATATAGGGACGAAAATGAATTTCCATTAGGTAAGTAATAAGATGGTATGAATGTGGCAAAATTATATTTTTAATAGAGTAAGCTATTAAAAATTCCATCTAACTTGTTCAAATGTTTCTGAAGGTCCAACCTAATGTTTTCTTCGTCCTGATGATCTGGAAGAGAGCCCTTAGATGCCTTGCAATTGATTTTTGTGTTCATTTTTTTGAAAACAATAATTATCCGCACCCATAAAAATGTAAATCTAAAACTATAATATAAATATATTAATAAAACGGAAAATTCAAAATAAAGTACCACGAAAATATAGATTGTAAAAATAAAAGACAAACAATCATAATTTTCCTTTATCTTTTTTGCTTTATTTCTTTTTGTTTACAGCAAATTGCTTTATTTATTCCAGTCAATGGCATTGTAGGTCAAGAACTATATTATTATTTTTAGTCAAGTCAACAATGTTAATGGTCGATCCATCCCTCTCGATACTTTTAAGAGACCAGTAGCTTAATATTAATGAAGGTTATTGTTTTGTTTGATAAGTACATTTTTTTATCGTATTAGAATTTGGATTCTCGTCTTTCCTACACCACGCCGCCCCCCATTTTTTATACTATTAAAGTATTCTTTGGTTAATGCAACTGACTGGGGCGGAGGTACGTTGCATTAAATGGGCTCAATTTAACTAACATAATTTTTTATTTATTTGATAATTTAATATATAATTTAGTATATGTGCTTATTAAAAATAAAAAAAATTGACCTCGTTAAAATTTAATCAACTTATAAATTAACATTAAATGTTAAAATATTAAATATTTTATATATTGCTTTCATTCCGAAAAATTTCTGACTCCCCTCTTGAAATAATGCAAATAAGTTATCATAATGATTAAACATTTAATATTTTTTCTTAGGATAAACTATTCTATAGTTGTTAATTATTTCCATATCAAATTTTAAGACGACAAAATAACTAGTTTTCAGATTAATAAACAAAGACTTTTCTATCTAATATTTTCTGGTGAAAAACTTTTCTTTAAATCTAGTTAACAGTCGATGCCTAGTAAAATTACCAAAAAAGCTGCATTGTCAAACTAAAAACTATTGATTATTCTATTGGTTGTTAAGAATAAACATTATGTTGGAAGGGTCCAGCATGATTAAGAAGTCCATTATATTGTAAACGTTAGTTAGAGGAAGTTAGGAGGAAACAAACGCTTTTAGCTGACTACGTTGGGTTCCTACCAGTATAATTTTCAGCAGTACTCCTGCACAGGAAAGAAAAAAAGGGTCGGTAGTTTCTTAGATTTGCTTGCAGTATGGAAGTGGAAAAGGAGCAACCGGAGAGGATGAGGATTCTATTCGCTAAAAAGGTGATGCCAAAGAAGGTTCTGAGCTTCTTTTCCGAAGAAAAAAGGCACAGAGAAGCATATTTTATAAAAGGTTTATATCTACGGCCATCTCATCCCTCTGTATACTAAGATTTTATGTCTTTTATGAATATTTCTATCGTAAGCAAATTCAGTTTTCTTCAAAATTTTCAAAGGTCTGTGAGAAGCAACGGAGTTTCTAGGCGGTTGACGTTGTTACGATTAGTGTTATTTTTAAAATGTATTAAAATTAGTATTCAATTTTGAATCAGCTAATTTGTTTATCTAGCTTGAAACTTTCTTAATAGCCATCGTGTACCATGTTATGATTTTTCAAAAAAAATTGGATACTATTTTAGGAATAATTTTTCAAATGATAAATGTTACATTTATGAAGAGTGAAACTAATATCTCCTTGAATCTAACTATTTTTTATCACTTAAACCTTACTTTGTTTGCTATCGTCAGTGACATTTGCACACTAAAAAATATGGTTATGTTGAGAGTATTGTCCAAGTCTGTTAAAATATGTGGGATGTGCAAGTTTATAAATATTGAAAATCTACCAACTCATCAGTTTAAAAATTTGGGTTGGATATGAAGATTCTAACATGTTATCAAAGCGGGTTGAGTGGTTACCCATTATCGAGCTCATGCGACCCCTTCTCGCACTTTAGTGATGTTAAAATCAGTGCAATCTTTGCCCGATATAAATTTTGTTTGAGGGGCGTGTTGAAATTGTTGTCTCACATCGGTTAAAATATATAGAATGTGCGAGTTTATAAGTGTTGAAAATCCACCAATTCATCACTTTAAGGTTTTGGGTTGGATATGAAAATTTTAACAAATAATATTTTTCACATAAACTCATATGTTTTAATTAGTGTGAGACACTCTGAGGAGGACACCTCTTATTTTGATTTAGCTCCGTCGTACATGATAAGAAGGCATAGATATAATCTGGAAGCGTGAATCTTGTATTTAGAGTCGAAGGTATCGCTATTCTAATGATGATCTGAACGTAATTTTTTATATAATTAAATCCAATCTCTGATCATTTGACTTTGAATGAAATTATTTTTATTTGTCTTATTATTTAACTAAAGTTTGGGTCGCCTTCTTTCTCCAGGTCTACTCTTCAGCTGTATAACGACCGAATATGTTTTCACTATATTGATCACATTCTTAACCGGCGTAGGAGGCATAAAACTATTGGATGCTGTATTGATCACAAATCTTCAAGAAGGATTGACGAGCATCCTGGAGTTTTATATGCTTCTCCTGGCCGACTCCATTTTCGGGTATTTTGCGCTGTTGTTCTATGGGACTATATCATATTGCGTCGTAAGTTCTTTCTCTCCAACCTCGGTACCAACCCATAAAATATTCCTCCATGGTGATTATTATTATTATTATTATTATTATTATTATTATTATTATTATTACGATGGACTTTGAAGAAAGATAACGGGTTAATTTTCCTAAAACTTACGGGTATGTGGACTCTTGCATCTAGCAATTAATTAAGTATTGTGCGATTCTAACTGTCAAGATTTTTGTTTGAAGTGAGGATGAAACCTGACTTTCGTATTAGTGATAAATTCGACCAGACACAAACGATATTTGAGCTGAAACTGAAACTCCAAAACTGAAATGAATTTTGAGGCGCCAATGAATTACCATGTCATTGACTTGTGACTGCTTCAAACTAATTTGATGGAATCTTGATTAGTAGTCACTAACCTTAACATATTATTTGTCTCCATTATATGTTGTTAATGAATTTCGTCAAGTACATTTCTAAAATTGTTGAAGAATTTTAGATTTTTTAAATGTCAGCTTTTAGTAATCCATATCTAAACTATAATAATAATGTCTTTCGGAAAAAAAATAAGAATGATCTTCTGGAAAATTGAAGAATAAAGAATGTGAGAGGAGATTGAATCAATTTGGATGGTATCAAATGGCATAAAAGATAGGAACTCAATAGCCATATGGGAGTGGATTTGGAGGGGACTAGTTATTAGTCCCCATATGGGGACTAAAGGAAGAGAGTTAATAAAAAAGGGTGATTTGGTAAAATTTTATTGATTTCTTTCTCTCTCCATAATCTCTGTAACTACCATCCTATTTTGAATTAATTGATATGTTTCTCCAATTAATTAACCTCCCACCTAATTAACCATTAGTAACTTTCCACCTAATTAGCAATTTATTTCTCCCATCAATTAACTCCCACAAAAATCCTAATTAATAGTCGTCATTATTTTAATTATTAAACAATTCTTTCTACGTTTTCTACATATTCTTTATACTGATTTACTGGTTTATTGGTTTATTGATTTACTGGTTTATTGGTTTACTGTTTATTTGTTTATTAATTTACTAGTTTATTGGTTTACTATATATATTGGTTTATTAGTTTATTGGTTTAATGATTTGCTGGTATATTGGTTTACTGTTTATTTGTTTATTGATTTACTGATTTACATTTACTGGTTTATTGGTTTACTGGTTTATTGATTTACTGATTTATTGGTTTACTGTTATTTGTTTATTGATTTACTAGTTTACTGGTTTATTGATTTACTGGTTTATTGGTTTTCTGGATTATTGGTTTTCTGGTTTACTGGTTTATTGATTTATTGGTTTACTAGTTTTCTGAACTATTGATTTACTGGTTTATTGATTTTCTGGCTTATTAGTTTATTGATTTACTGGTTTACTGATTTTCTGATTTACTGGTTTACTGGTTTTCTGATTTACTGATTTACTGGTTCTTGGTGGTGGGAGAAGAAAATTAAAAAAAAAATCAGTTCCTATGGATAAATTATTTGTTATGGGATGGACGAAAGAAGTCTAAAGATCTGTAACAATTTAATTGTTTAAATTTTAAATTTCTAAAAAGTAGCAATTATTTATGATGATGGGATTGATAATGGGGCTCCAATTAAGGGAGGCATTAACTACCCACCTTTTTCAGTTTTGGTAAAAGACTATATTATCCTTGAGCATTTTAAACCGTCAGATCCTAAAAATTTAAAATTAAGGTCAATCCAACGATCAAGACGCTTGTCCCCATATGGGGACACCCTCTATGAAGTCCCCATAGAATCTAATTTCATAGCCATATAATATAATTTCTAAAGATCATAAATGAATCCAATCTTATCTTCCAAAACTATTTCACTTGTCATTAAATGTTATAATTTTAAATTGGAAGAAACCAGTCCAAGTTTGAAAAGACACATTTATTTTCCTTTCATTGTTTTCATAATATTTTATCTGATTTGTTAAAAAAAATGGAGTCATTTAGTTTAACACAATTGATGGCTCACCAAATGATACCAACAATGATAGGAATTTCTCTACCGAGATGGTCATTCCCTTATCTTAATATTTTTTTCCTATTAAAATTTTACGATTGTAAAGTTTTGAAATAGAGATTTCACACTGATTAGGTTTTAATATTACAAAAATTAATATACTCTGCAAATAAAAAATATTCCTATGTAACTCAAACTTTAACGAGGTAATTTTAAACAAAACCTTGTTTAATGGTGCAGGGAATAGGCCTTCTATCTTACTCCTACCCTAAATTCACCCAGGAAGAAATCGATCGTTGTACTAACAACAACGAATGCCCTTCCAAGCATCCAAATGCTGTATTTTATTTATCTCTAGTTCTAATAACCATTGGACAATCATCTACTACATTGTGCTTGGACGAAGCCGAGCCCCCCAAGCCAAAGGAAGTGGGATCGAAGCATAGAAAGGAGAAGAAGGGTGTAAGATACTCGTGGTTCATGCTTGTGGTCGTAGGGTCTCTAGTAGGTGCTTTCGGGCTTCCTTATGCTCCAATTGGATGGGACATAGAGCTGCAAGTATGTGCCTATATGATGGGTGCGAGCTTTGTGATTTACTGGCTCGGGACATTATTTTACTCTCCCGTTCGGGCGAAAGGAAGCCCGCTGTCTTATGTTAGCAACGTGATAATCTCAGCAATCCGGCATAGACATATCAGTTACGTGGAGATCGAAAATCTTCTTAGCCAACCTCGCGTTGTGGCACCGGAAATTCATGAATTTGTGATGGATGACTCGGAAGAACCAGCGGGAAGTCCTGGAAGTGGTGGCTCTGAGTCTGATGATGAGACAAGAGTTGATCATCCCATGTCTGAAGACGAGGAAGCCCAACAATCTGCTGATGCTACATTTGCCGACCATCATGAGCCGGCCCCTGCCTTGAGCAAGGGGATTATACTAAGGTTCATCTCTGATCTCTAGCTCTATCTAAAAAAGAAATAAATTATTTGACTAACTAATTTTATTAATATAAATATTGAAAAACGTGAGGCTATGCTCTTCTCATTGATACAACGTAATATATATACATGTACAACTAGGATTCCGTATGTCCCAGTTTCCTATTCTGTTCCAATGACTAATGACTAAGGACTAGTCTCCTTATCATGCACGTAACTACATACAACTCAAATAACAAATATTCATTATTATTACAATTAATAGTGATAATTTTTTTTTAGATTCTATTCTAATCCTATTCTATTATAAATTATGCTTAAGCCAAGGTTTGAACCTTGGACCTTCACCAACTCAACACCTCCTCATACCACTAGGTTACTAGGCCATGGGTAATTAATAGTGATAATTCAGTATGCCTTTTCAAGTAAAATTCATTAGTTCTAAATTTGGAAAGACTTGATTTTGGTGACCCTAAAACAACAACATACCTTAAAATGATGAGTAGTGAGTTATCTACATTTATAAATAATTCAACCACTATTGGTTGTAACATGCTAATCTAGGTTGTTAATTCTAGATAGCACAATGTACAAATACTCACTATATATATATATATATATATATATATATATATATATATATATATCAGACAACAAGATAGACGTTATTGCAATGACAAAAATAATAGTACAAAATAACATAAATGCACAAAATTAAAAGTGACCATCATACTTAATATTATAATCAATTTTGCCCAAATTTAAAAAATCATCATGGTTTGTAAATATAAGCATAATATGCCCTCAATAATCTATAGTACTAAACACTTTGATGACCTAGGTTGTCAATTTGAGAGAAAGGACTGCCCTGATGTACTAAAATAAGGCACCCACTTGACTAGTACGCCACTTAATGCGGTGCAGACTGCAAAGTACCTATATATCTTCAATACATAAATAGAATTTAAAGAACGAGTGCATTTGAATAATTTCCTGAGGAGTATAATAGCGGCTGCTATTTCCGTTCATCGTTTTTCCTTGTCTATTTTCGGTTTTAACTGTCATTGTACTAATTACAGGTGTCTTAACAAAGCTGCAGCTAGTCCTAGTTGCACAGTGCAAGACATAGAAGATACAAAGAAATTCTTTGGACTTGTTCCAATCACATTGCCCTTCCTGATGTACGGCATAGTAAAGTCCATAGGAAACACCTTCTTCTTAGAGCAAGCTACCAACATGGATTCGAGCATCGGCTCCCTCCACAACTTTCCTCTCGCAGGCTTCACATTAATGGGAGATCTCGTAGCGAAAGTCACTAGCAAAATCTACAATCTCATAATAATAAGACAGAGAAGCTCGATCCGAAGACATTCCGACATAATAAAGATTTGCTCGGGACTATTTGTATCCATCTTCTGCTGCATTGCCGCTTGGAGAATAGAAAAAGACAGGCTCCGAGAGATAAGAGACGATGGCTTATTACAAGAACAGAATTACACGATTCCGATGTCGGTTTTTTGGCTGACGCCGCAGTTTGTACTTCTCGGTGCAATGAACGGGCTCACGGAAGATGGACTCAAGGGCTTCTATAAGCGGAAAGCCCCGTCGTCGTTGAAGAGTTACTCCAATGCTCTTGCGGAAGGTGTATACGGTGCAGGAATTATACTAAGCCTTGCAATGATGTTCATATTGAAAAAGATGACGGCAAGGAATGGCCGAGTTGGTTGGTTCGCTGATACTATTGATGAGAGTCGGTTAGATTCCTTCTACGAGGTGCTGGCCGTCGTCTCCGCTGTAAATGGCTTCACTACACTGATGTGTCTTATCATCTACTTGGACCAATGGTGATGACAGCGACCGACCAAGGCTCGATTGATAAGATGCCAGCCAACTATTTATATCTTTTTGTATGGGTATGTGTTTCAATTCTCGCATGTTGACCAACGTTTGGTGGGATGATGACAACGAATACTACCTCCTTTTTAAGAGGTCGGAGGTTCAAACTCACCTCTTACGAATAACCAAAAACCTTGCTTGTGAGGGAAACAAAGTCTAAAACCCTCTAAAGTGTCGAAAATTTTAAGTCCAATAAGCTTAACTTAAAATTTTTAAACAATTATCACATATAGAAATTATAAAAATATTATTTGTGACAATTGTAGTTTATATTAAATTGTCTATAACATTTTAAAAAATGACGATGAGAAGACATAAGAAGAGGAAGAATGTGTTAATTTGTGTACAACAATCGCACACTATTGCTTATTTTCAAGGTGGCTTTCTTGATGGTATTCTTCACATCCATCAAGTGAATTTCCCTCTCATGAGTTCCTTGTCAGATTTTTTTTCTTTTGAGAATGTACGATCTTAATTTCATTAAGCGAAAGGACTATAATTTAGTGTCATAGATTGATCAAGTGATATGATTTATGCGTCTATCTATTATCTTAAATTATTAGGTAAATTACATCTGGCCCCCTCGGGTTTGGTATATTTAACGCTCGCCCCCCTGCTTTTCTAATATCGATTAAAAAATCCTTCATGTATGGCAAAATTGTACGAATCAGCCCCTCACGCCAGAATCGGAGATTTTCTCCGACGAAGAGGCGTGGGAAATAACTATAATACCCTTATACTAAAAAACAACTCTCTCTCCTCCTCCCTCCTCTCTTCTCCTCCCTCCTCTCTTCTCCCTCTTATTCATCCTCACTCCTCCTCTCCTCAGAACCATGGAATTCATCAAGACGCAAAAGAATCAAAACCAGAACTACTATGCATTGATAACCTCCTGATCTATCTATCAAGTCAAGGAATACGCTAATTATGTTCGTTTCAAAGTTTGGACCAAATACACTACTGTGTTTGTCCAAATTCCACTAGCAAACAGAGACAAGGATTCAACTAAGCAATTGGGAATTGGGTCTATGTCAGCCAACTATTTATATTTTTTGTATGGGTATGTGTTTCAATTCTCGCATATTCACCAATGATGGATATGATGACAGCGAATGTTACCTCATTTCTAAGAGGTCGGAGGTTCAAAATTATCTCTTGCGAACTAAAAAAAACCTTGTTTGGGAGAGAAACAAAATCCAATACCGTCTAAAGTTCCAAAAATTTTAAGTCCAACTCTCTCTTTCGCGACTCGTGAAGTTAAGATAGGCACTTAAACTTCAAAGGTAATAATGGAAGCACGCGACTATAATTCTCCAATAAGGAGATTCTTTTACTATATAAGAAGAATAGTAGAGCTATAAGGAGCTACAAGGATGTACTTACAAAATTGACTAACTCTACAATGGTTCACTCACGCCTGGGGACAACGACTTCCCAAGCTATCTCTCATCTCACCTTATGGTGACTCACTCACACTTGGGGACAACAACTTTCCAAGCTATCTCTCATCTCACTCTATGGTGACTCACTCAAGTTTGGGGATCTCTTCTCACTCGAAGAGACTCTCGACCTCTCTCACTCTAAGAGGTGGATCCACCTTTTATCTTGGATCAAATAGGGAAGAAACCTCCAACTCTTATTTATACTACTCCACCTCCTCAATGAACGGTGGAGATTAATTCTATCTAATGGTGGAGATTGATTCTCTAGAATGCTCCACACACTCTAGAAATCTCTACACTCTTTCACTTTAGAATGCTCCATACACTCTGGGAATCTCTACACTCTTCTACTCCCTTCAATTATCTTCGACACTCTTCTATAAGGTTTCGAAAGGTTTTACACATCTCCAAGTATTCCGGAGGATTCCACACTCTTCTACAAGATTTTAGAGAGTTCTACACCTCTCTAGAGTTTTCTGAATTATTCTAGAAAATTCTAACTCCTCTAGAAATATTTAGAATTTTCCAAAACTCTCCAATTAAGGAAGAATCCTAACAAATCTCCCCTTCTCGAGTTAATTAGAGTGTAGCGCAAACTGACTCCTTGACAGCAAGTTTCAAATTTCAAGGCTCTTCTTCCCTTCTGCAACGAAGCAAGCCTTCTCGCCTCCTCGCCTCCTTGAGCTGTTTCTCTCGAGCCTTCCTCTTTGCCTTCTTACCTAGAGTGTTAGTCAACCTGGCCTGCACTTTTGAAAGTATCTCCTTGCATAGCTCTTCTCCATACTTCTTTATACATTTGAGGCTCCCCCTCATCCGTGAACATAACGTACTCTATCATGAGTAACATCCTCCATCTTAAACTTTACGAGCTAATGTCAACTCCGGATGAACCATGACTGTGACTCTGGATGAACCACAGCTCTGATACCACTGTTGAGAAAATTCTCTCTTTCTCGACTCGTAAAGTTAAGATATGCACTTGGACTTCAAAGGTAATAATGGGAGCACACAACTATAATTCTCTAATAAGGAGATTCTTTCACTATATACGAAGAATAGTAGAGCTACAAGGATGTACTTATAAAAATGACTAACTCTACGATGGTTCACTCACGTTTGGGGACAACGACTTCCCAAGCTATCTCTCATTTCACCCTATGGTGACTCAAGTTTGGGGATCTCTTCTCACTCGAAGAGACTCTTGACCTCTCTCACTCTAAGAGGTGGATCTACCTTTTATCTTGGATCAAATAGGGATGAAGCCTCCTATCTCTATTTATACTACTCCACCTTCTCAATGAACGATGGAGATTAATTTTATCCAATGTTGGAGATTGATTCTCTAGAATGCTCCACACACTCTAGAAATCTCTACACTCTTCCACTCTAGAATGCTCCATACACTCTATGAATCTCCACACTCTTCTACTTCCTTCAATTATCTTCCACACTCTTCTTTAAGGTTCCGGAAAGTTCTACACATCTCCAAGTGTTTCGGAGGATTCCACACTTTTCTACAAGATTCTAGAGAGTTTTACACCTCTCTAGAGTTCTCCAAATTGTTCTAGAGAATTTTACACTTCTCTAGAAATATTTAGAATTTTCCAAAACTCTCCAATTAAGGAGGGATCCCAACACGAAAGGACTATAAATTAGTGGCATAGATTGATCAAGTGATATGATTTATGCGTTTATCTATTATCTTAAGTTATTAGATACTATAATCAACGTTCAGTTGGTGTAACTATTCTATGACATGTTTGGTTTTGTTTGTGGGTAAATTGCAGTTTCACCAGTACCAGGTGGTCGGAAGGGCGCTACCCACGAAGTCCGATGAGCACCCCAAGATCTACCGTATGAAGCTCTGGCCTCTGGGCCACCAATGAGGTCCTGGCCAAGTCCAAGTTCTGGTCAGTCTCTCTCCCTCCGGGTTTCCTGATCGTTGTTTAGGGTTTTTGTTATGTTTTAAAGATTTGTTCTTTCTTTCTGTTTTGGGAATTGGGTAGGTACTTCTTGAGGAAGTTGAAGAAGGTCAAGAAGAGCGTCGGCCAAATCCTAGCTATCAACGAGGTAACGACGTTGGTGTGTTAAGGGGATTTAGGGTTTTTATGTTTTCTGTTGTATTGATGGATCTGATGTCTATGCTTCGCACTCTGGTCGCTGTGGAGTGTATACATTTTGTTCCCACTTGACTCGTTCCCTTGAAGCGATATTGATCGTTTTGCTTTTTTATCCACCACCGGCCGTTTTGCTGCTCTTGGAGAACAATAGAGCAACTATATTTTATTACATGGATTCTAAGTTTGGGTGATTGGTCTCATCTTTGGTCGGGTAGATACCAGTTACTTGCTTGGCTTTTGCAAGATAGTTTTATATGTGATTTATCCGTGCTTGGGTTGAACTTGACGCACTAGTCAGAATGGCTTTTCGTGTTGAGTTTTTGTTATCGTTGGTTGACGGTTGACTGGATGTCAACACATTTTGGTTTATGTAGTTTTGGTTCTTGAGCATCAGTTGCAAGGGTGTTGGGGTTGTCCTGTTTTGTATGTTTTTGGAGGTGTGGTCATTAGTTCTTTCTCTTCGCTAAACTCGTCATTTAGGAAATTTCCTGTTTGTTCAGATTTTGATTCGGTTTCCGACAGGAGAACGCGAAGACAGGAGGTTTTACAATACATCAACAATCCAATCGCTGTACGACTATGTCGATTCGCTTGGTTGCTTGGAGGATCACAACTACAGCCTCGTCTCGAACTTCCCGCGAACCGTCTATGGCCCAGAGAAGCTCGCGTTATCTTTGAAGGAAGCTGGATTGCATCCGCAGGCTAGTCTTTTTGTGGAGCCAGACTAGTGAAATTTATATTTAGTTTTTTTCCTTTGACGTTCTATACCAAGTCTTCTGATCGCTGAATTTGATCTCCTCTTCACAAAAAAAGTAGTTTGGTCTCTGATTTCTTCGAACTCCAAACCTATTCGTGAAGCGTTCGAATATATTTGGATAGCATGATACTGTGAAAGAAAAATTAAAATAGTTGACAGCCTAAAGGAATTTTCTAATGCAAGATGTTTTTTCTTTTGTAATTAGAATTGTTTATCCTAGAATCTGAAGCGTGGTTGTTTCACCTTACTCTTCCCTGCATCTAGAAGTTTTAAAAGATAATTTTGATTTGAAAAATACTTTTCTCGGAAGAGAGTTTCCTATAAAATGCAATTTACAATTGGAAATTATTTAGGAATTATTCTATAATGTTTGAAGGGGGAGAGGATTGACGAGAAAAAATGAATTTCTGGGGAGTTAATTTTCATATTTTAATAGAAAAAGTACTTATAGTGTACCATTAAATTTCCTTATAGTTAACAAATTTGGAAAGTATTTGAATTCCTTTTTACCTATTAGACTCCACTCTAAGTCACTAATGATAATATAATGTATAAAATAAAAATTAATATTTATTATATCCAGAAGTGTTTAACTAGTAATTACTATGTATATTTAGAAAATACTAAAAAACTAAAGCTCGTGCTGTCGTGCATATCGAGACCGGTCATCCCCAATCTCTAAAATTACAGAAAAAATTAGTGTTAATAGTTGTACAACGACGGGCGAAAAAAAAAATAGTGTTAATAGTTGTACACTGTCGGGGCGGGAGGGGATTGGTTCGGTTGGGAGAGTTGCCCGTAGACCTAATTGATTTAAATTGGTTGAGATTTGATTCGATTGAAGGATACTAAAATAATTTTTGTATAAACCAAAGAGTATTTAAAATGTATTTTCCCAAATTTTAATCTAAAAACTATAATATAAATTTTATTAATAAAACCGAAAATTCAAAATAAAGCACCACGAAAATATAGATTGTAAAAATAAAAGACAAACAATCATAATTTCCTTTATTTTTTTGCTTTATTTATCCCAGTCAATGGCATTGTAGGTCAAGACCTATATTATTATTTTTAGTCAAGGCAACATGTTAATGGTCGATCCATCCTTTTCGATACTTTTAAGAGACCAGTAGCTTAATATTAATGAAGGTTATTGTTTGATAAGTACATTTTTTATCTTGTTAGAATTTGGATTCTCGTCTCTCCTGCACCAGTATTTTTTATACTATCAGAGTAAGTATTCTTTGGTTACTGCAAGTAAGTTATCATAAGGATTAACCATTCAATATTTTTTCTTAGGATAAACTATTTTATGGTTGTTAATTGTTTCATATCCAATGTAAATTTTAAGATGACAAATTAACTACTTTTTCACATTAATAAACATGAAAGGTGATGAGGATTCTATTCGCTAAAAAGGTGATGCCAAAGAAAGTTCTGAGCTTCTTTTCCGAAGAAAAAAAGGCACAGAGAAGCATATTTTATAAAAGGTTTATATCTACCGCCATCTCATCCCTCTATTTACTAAGATTTTATGTCTATTATGAATATTTCTATCGTAAGAAAATTCAGTTTTCTTCAAAATTTTCAAAAGTCTGTGAGAAGCAACGGAGATTTTAGGGGGTTGACGTTGTTACGATTAGTGTTATTTTTAAAAGGTATTAAAATTAGTATTCAATTTTGAATCAGCTAATTTGTTTATCTAGCTTGAAACTTTCTTAATAGCCATCGTGTACCATGTTATGATTTTTTTAAAAAAAATTGGATATTATTGTAGGAATAATTTTTCAAATGATAAATGTTACATTTATGAAGAATCAAACTAATATCTCCTTTAATCTAACTCTTTTTTTATCACTTAAACCAATTTTGTTTCCTATCATGGTGATATTTGCATACTAAAAAACATGGTCATGTTGAGAAAATTGTCTCACATCTGTTAAAACATGTAGGATGAACAAGTTTATAAGTATTGAAAATTTACTAACTCATCATTTTAAAGTTTTGGGTTGGATGTGGAGATTCTAACAGGTACCAGAGCGGATTGATCTCGTACACATTATTGAGCTCATACGACCCCAATTTCTCGCACTAGTGAAGTTAAAATTAATGCAATCTTCGACCCGATGTGAATTTTGTTTTGAGAGGCGTGTTGAGATTGTTGTCTCACATCAGTTATAATATGTAGAATGTGCAAATTTATAAGTATTGAAAATCTACCAATTTATCATCTTAAGGTTTTGGGTTGAATATGAAGATTTTAATAAATCCTAATATTTTTCATCTAAACTCATTTGTTTTAATCAATGTGAGACACTCTTAAGACGACACCTCTTATTTTGATTTAGCTCCGTCTCAAGTACATGATAAGAAGGCATATATATGATCCGGAAGCTGTCGCTATTCTAATGATAATCTCAGCGTAATTTTTTATACAATTAAATCCAATCTCTGATCATTTGACTTTGAATGAAATTATTTTTCATTTGTTTTGTTATTTAACTAAAGGTTAGGTCGGCTTCTTTCTCCAGGTCTACTCTTCAGCTGTATAACGACCGAATATGTTTTCACCATATTGATCACATTCTTAACCGACGTATGGGACCTAAAACTACTGGATGCTGTATTGATCACAAATCTTCAAGAAGGATTGACGAGCATCCTGGAGTTTTATATGCTTCTCTTGGCCGACTCCATTTTCGGGTATTTTTGGCTGTTGTTCTATGGGACCATATCATATTGCGTCGTAAGTTCTTTCTCTCCAATCTCGGTACCAACCCATAAAACATTCCTCCATGGTGATGATTATCATTATTATTATTATTATTATTATTATAGACTAAAGAAGAAAGATAATGAGTTAATTTTCCTAAAACTGATGGGTATGTGGACTCTTGCATCTAGCAATTAATTAAGTATTGTGCGGTTCTAACTGTCAAGATTTTTGTCTGAAGTAAGGATGAAACCTGACTTTCGTAGTAGTGATAAATTTGACCAGACAAACGATATTTTAACCGAAATTGAAACTCCAAAACTGAACTGAATTTTGAGGCGCCAACAAATTACCATGTCATTGACTTGTGGATGCTTTATACCAATTTGATGGAGTCTTGACTAGTAATCACTAACCTTAACATATTATTTGTCCCCACTATCTTAATTGTTGAAGAACTTTAGAATTTTTAAATGTCAGATTTTAGTAATCCATCTCTAAAACTATAACAAGAATGTCTTTCGAAAAAAATGAAGAATAATCTTGTGGAAAAAATGAAGAATAAAGAATGTGAGAGGAGATTGAATCAATTTGGATGGTATCAAATGGCATAAAAGATAGGAACTCAATAGCCATATAATATAATTTCTAAAGATCATAAATGAATCCAATCTTTAAATATCATCTTCCAAAACTTTTTCATTTGTCACTAAATGTTATTATTTTAAATTGGAAGAAACCAGTGTGAGTTTGAAAAGACCCATTTATTTTCCTTTCATTGTTTTTACAATATTTTATCTAATTTGTTTAAAAAAATTGAGTCATTTATTGATGGCTCACCATATGATACCAACAATGATAGGAATTTCTCTACCGAGATGGTCGTTCCCTTATCTTAATTTTTTTTCCTATTAAAATTTTATGATGGTAAAGTTTTGAAATAGAGATTTCATACTGATTAGGTTGTAAATATTTACAAAAAATAATATATTCTACATATAAAAAATATTCATATGTAACTAAAAACTTTAAGAAGGTAATTTTAAAGAAATCCTTGCTTAATGGTGCAGGGAATAGGCCTTCTATCTTTTTCCTACCCTCAATTCACCCAAGAGGAAATCGATCGTTGTACTAACAACAACGAATGCCCTCCCAAGCATCTAACTGCTGTATTTTATATCTCTCTGGTTCTAATAACCATTGGAAAATCGTCTACTACATTGTGCTTGGACAAAGCCGAGCCCCCCAAGCCAAAGGAAGTGGCATCGATGCACAAAAAGGAGAAGAAGGGTGTAAGATACGCGTGGTTCATGCTTGTGGTCGTAGGGTCTCTTGTAGGTTCTTTCGCTCTTCCTTATGCTCCAATTGGATGGGATATAGAGCTGCAAGTATGTGCCTCTATGATGGGTGCGAGCTTTGTGATTTACTGGCTCGGGACATTATTTTACTCTCCCGTTCGGGCAAAAGGAAGCCCGATTTCTTATGTTAGCAACGTGATAGTCTCAGCATTCCGACATAGCCATATCAGTTACGCGGAGATCGAAAATCTTCTTAGCCAACCTCGCGTTGTGGCACCGGAAATTCATGATTTTGTGATGGATGATTCGGAAGAACCAGCGGGAAGTCCGGGAAGTGGTGGCTCTGAGTCTGATGATGAGACAAGAGTTGATCATCCCATGTCTGAAGACGAGGAAGCCCAACAATCTGCTGCCCCTGCCTTGAGCAAGGGTATACTAAGGTTCATCTCTCATCTCTAGCTCTATCTCAAAAAGAAAAAATTATTTGAATAACTTATTTTATTATTATGAATATTCTTTTTATTACAATTTAATAATGTGATAAATTCAATATACATTTTCAAGTAAAATTCATTAGTTCTAAATTTGCAGACACTTGATTTTGGTGAAGTAGTAAGTTATCTACATTTATAAATAATTCAACCACTTTTATAACTAACAACTTGCTAATCTAGTTTGTCAATTCCAGATACATAATGTATAGCAGACAAAAAATAATTGTATAAAATAAACATAAATACTCAAAAATAAAAAAATACACAAGACCATCATACTTAATATTATAATCAATTTTTTCAAAATTTAAAATTCATCATAGTTTGTAATTATAAACATAATATGCCCTCAATAATATATAGTATTAAATACTTGGATAAATTGCCCCCAGATTTCTAATTTATGTCCTTTTTTGTGATAGGATGCTAAACTTATCAAAATTTGGTATAAGGTCCTTAATTTTAATCTAAATATTGATTTGGGGTCCTAAGATGATGTCAGCACCGAAATTTTTTTTTTGACATGTAAAATCACATTTGTGTCCTTGCAATCAAAAAATAATTTTTTTTTCCTTTCTCCCCCTCTTGTCACTTCTTTCTCCTCCTCCCTCTCTCCTTCTCCATCTTCTTCCTCTTATTTTTCTCCATTTAATTTTAGATTTCTTCTTAAATCCTAAACAATGAATTAAACTAAAAATTTTCCTTCGATTAAAACAAAAGGAAAGTATGAAACCTAAATGCCAGTCGATTAAAAGCAAAAAACTCGTAATTAATTGAAATCAAGAAATTAATGAGCATGAAATTTCGGAGGCCCCGACAGCCAGATCACCTGGGAAGCTCCTTGTTATTGCACTTTCTGACCTCATCATCTTCCACATGTTTGTGTTCTTTGTCCTCACTCTGGTGCTTTCGAAATCGAGTCTATGGGAAAGATCAGACCGGAGTCGACCATCGACTTCAAGCACCCCTACCCTCCTACCAAGGCCATGTTTGTCCTCACTTCCTCCATGTTTGGTACCTCTACAACAACTGCACCGACCTTCATGCCCTCTTTAATGCTAACTACAACTCCAAGTTCTACGATCCCCTCGCCTCTTTTTATTGGAACAAGGCTGACCCTTGTTGATTGGGCACCTCCTCTATTTACATCACCTGTACCATTGGGACCTCGAGCACCCGTCAATGCCATCGTTTGGGTCCCCACTCCTCCTACCACATCTGTACCACCGGGGATGACTCTCAGGCCCTCATCTATGACCTCTTCTCGATGACCCTATCCTCGCTTACACTGTAGTGGCAGAGATTAAATAGCTCTTGTGATCCTCCTCCCAGCTTGATTGGGTCGCCATCGCTTTCTGCCCCAAGCCCAAATTCTCAGGGTTTGATAAAAATAATGATATTATAAATCACTAGTTCCAGTGTTATCCGCCTGCGACTATTAGTTAGGGATTGTGATTTTTAGCTACTGTTGATTTTTTGTCTTTTTGTTGAGGGTACAAAGGTCATTTTACATAAAAAAAAATTGAATGCTGACATCAATGAGGGATCTGAATCTAATATTTCATTGTAGAATAGGGACCTTAGACCAAATTCTAATAAGCTAGGGATTCTGTCACAAATACGAGGATAAGCCAGGATCTGAGGGTAATTTACCCTAAATACTTTCATGACCTAGTTTCACGAGCTAACTTTACAAAAGTCCGATCAAGCCTGTGAGGGGCAACTTATAGAAGTAAAGGTTAATTTCTGAGTATTCGAGAGCCTCCATAGAATGGTATGTGAGACTAGTAGGTAAGATTGGAAGGTGTTGACCTTCTAGAAGCTTTTGGAAAGACTAGTAGATAGAAGACTAGTAGATAGAAGAATGGTAGTTCCTTGGAAAACGGGTAGCTCTTCGGGAGAACGATAGGTTTTGGTAGTTGAAATAGTACTTTTGGATGTGTATATAAGGGCTTTCCCTTTCATTTGTAATCTCCCAACATTTTATACAAGCATTCCCTCTTTAGTTTCAAGCTTCTTTGTGTTAGTTCACTCTGGTGTGGTAAGTGTCAAGAGAGAAAGGCTTACTTAGTCTTAGAGGAGTTTAAGGCCGCACGGCAAACTAACGAGGAATTCTGTCGCAAATATGAGGATAAACCAGAGACATGAAAATAATTTACCCTAAACACTTTGATGACCTAGGTTGTCAATTGGAGAGAAAGGACTGACATGATGTACGAAAATAAGGCACCCACTTGACTAATACGCCACTTAATGAGGTGCAAAAGTACCAATATATGTTCGATACATAAATAGAATTTAAAGAATGAGTGCATTTGAAGAATTTCCTGAGAACTACAATAGCGGCCACTAAATTGTTGTTCCATCGTCATAGCGGCTGCTATTACGTTAATCTATGGTGCCGTTTATCGTTTTTCCTTGTCTATTTTTGGTTTTAACTGTCATTGTACTAATTACAGGTGTCTTAACAAAGCCGCAGCTAGTCCTAGTTGCACAGTGCAAGACATAGAGGATACAAAGAAATTCTTTGGACTTGTTCCAATCACATTGCCCTTCCTGATGTACGGCATAGTAAAGTCCATAGGAAACACCTTCTTCTTAGAGCAAGCTACCAACATGGATTCGAGCATCGGCTCCCTCCACAACTTTCCTCTCGCAGGCTTCACATTAATGGGAGATCTCGTAGCGAAAGTCACGAGCAAAATCTACGATCTCATAATAATAAGACAGAGAAGCTTCATCCGAAGCAAATCAGACATAATAAAGATTTGCTCGGGACTACTTTTATCCATTTTCTGCTGCATTGCCGCTTGGGTAATAGAAGCGGACAGGCTCCGAGAGATAAGATGGCATGGCTTATTACAAGAAGAGAATTACACGATTCCGATGTCGGTTTTTTGGCTGACGCCGCAGTTTGTACTTCTCGGTGCAATGAACGGGCTCACGGAAGATGGACTCAAGGGCTTCTATAAGCGCAAAGTCCCGTCGTCGATGAAGACGTACGCCAATGCTCTTGCGGAAGGTGTATACGGTGCAGGAATTATACTAAGCCTTGCAATGATCTCCATATTGAAAAAGATGACGGCAAGGAATGGCCGAGTTGGTTGGTTCGCTGACACTATTGATGAGAGTCGGTTAGATTCCTTCTACGAGGTGCTAGCGGTCGTCTCCACCGTTAATGGCTTCACTACACTGATGGGTCTTATCATCTACTTGCGCCAGATGGTGATGACAGCAACCAAGGCTCGATAAATATGATGCCAATTAATTATTTGTATTTTTTTATGGGTCCATATTTTAAATTCTAAGTAAAAATAAAAATATTGTTTGAAAGAAGAACAAAATTGTAGTTTATACTAATCCGTTTACAATAACTTTTTTAGAAAAATGACGTTGAGAAGGCAGAAGAAGAGGAACAATGTGTTAATTTATGTACATACAATCGAACACTGTTGTTTCTTTTCAAGATGGCTTTGTTGATGGTATTCTTCACATCCATCAAGTGAATTTTTCTTCTCATGGTTTTCCTTGTCAAATTTTTTTTTCCTTTTGAGAATGTACGATCTTAATTCCATTAAGCGAAAGAACTATAAACTAGTGGCATAGATTAATCAAGTGATACGGTTTATGCGTTTATCTATTATCTTAAGTTATTAGATACTATAATCAAAGTACAGTCGGTGTAACTATTCTATAACTACATTTTTGGTGATTTTCTTGGGAATAATGAAATTTTATTTATATAAAATAAAAAAAAATTATTTTAAGGTACACCATCCTAATTTACCTAATACTTGAACATGATAGATTAGATTAGCAGTAATTTCATTGGTATTTTGCTAAAAAAAAGAAATATGGGCCGGAACACCGAAATTCTAAATCCCCTGTGCCATAGGCCCAGTCGGAAAACAGACTTAATTGTAATTCATAAAAAGCATGCGAAGCAATCGGTAATAATGCAGACCAACTCACCAACAACAACAAGTGGGGTCCACTACACTCGTCGCTTAAACCCTAGATGGGAAGCCTCATATAAATTCCCCTCTTAAAACATCTCCCTCTCTTCTTATTCTCTTTCCCCCACCGGAGCGGCAGCGGCAAAAATGGTGGCTTTCAGGGTTAGTCCCGACACCGACGATCCTTTTTTTTTCTTCTCATTCGAACGACCAGACGTTTATTGACATGTTTGGTTTGGTTTGGTTTGGTTTGTGGGTAAATTGCAGTTTCACCAGTACCATGTGGTCGGAAGGGCGCTACCCACGGAGTCCGATGAGCACCCCAAGATCTACCGTATGAAGCTCTGGGCCACCAATGAGGTCCGGGCCAAGTCCAAGTTCTGGTCAGTCTCTCTCCCTCCCGGTGTCCTGATCGTTGTTTAGGGTTTTTGTTATGGTTTAAAGATTTAAACTTTTTTTTTTTGGAATTGGGTAGGTACTTTTTGAGGAAGTTGAAGAAGGTCAAGAAGAGCGTCGGCCAAATCCTAGCTATCAACGAGGTAACGACGTTCGTGTGTTTGGCGGATTTTGGGTTGTTATGTTTTCTGTTGTATCGATGGATCTGATGTCTATGCTTCGCTATCTGGTCGGTGTGGAGTGTATACATTTTGTTCCCACTTGACTCGTTCCCTTGAAGCGATATTGATCGTGTTGCTTTTTTTATCCATTTACCACCAGCCGTTTTGCTGCTCTTGGAGAACAATAGAGCAACTACATTTCGTTACATGGTTTCTAGCTTTTGGTGATTGGTCTCATCTTTGGTCGAATAGATACCAGTGGCTTGCTTGGCTTTTGCAAGATAGTTTTGTGTGTGATTTATCCATGCTTGGGTTGAACTTGACTCACTAGTCAGAATGGCTTTTCGTGTTGAGTTTTAGATTGTTGGTATCTGGTTGACGGTTGACTGGATGTCACTTATGTAGTTTTGGACTGTTGACCTTCAGTTGCAAGGGTTTTGGAGTTGTCCTGTTTTCTATTTTTTGGAGGTTTGGTCATTAGTTCTTTGAATTGACTGCGTTGTGAAATATGTTGCAGATCTTTGAGAAGAACCCAACAAAGATCAATAACTACGGAATTTGGCTGAGGTACCAGAGTCGTACCGGCTACCATAACATGTACAAGGAATTCCGTGACACCACACTCAATGGTTCTGTCGAGCAGATGTACACTGAGATGGCTTCTCGCCACAGGGTCAGGTTCCCTTGTATTCAGATAATCAAGACAGCTACCATCCCGGCCAAGCTCTGCAAGAGGGATAGCACAAAGCAGTTCCATAACTCCAAAATTAAGTTCCCCTTGGTTTTCAAGAAAGTAAGACCACCATCCAGGAAGCTCAAGACCACTTACAAGGCTTCCAGGCCTAACATGTTTATGTAAGGTTGACGGCTCGAGTGAAATTGAGTTACAGAATAGAACTGGCATTGTTTTGGATTTTAAGTTGTTTTTGTAGAACAAATTCTGGGCTTTTGTTTACTGGATATGGCCTTCGTGGATGCAGCATCAGACTATTATTAAGTCTTCGTTTCACTCTTTTTTGCCTTGATGGATTGATTATAATCTCTGTCACTATCTAATCAATGCGATGTTCTCTGTTATTTTCGGGTAATAAGTTTCCTGTCCGGAGTTCAATTCCATCCATGTGATACTGGCGATTATCTTGCAAGCTGTAGATTGCTCTAATTAAACTGAGAGGATAATGCTTATTTTATCAAATGGATCAGTGAATTCTAGTTCTACAATGGATTTTGCCAATTTATGGAAAGCCTATGTGTGTATATTTCAACATATAATACGCGAATAGCAGGTTATTTTTTTCTTTCGAGAAATACAGTAGCCTATATAAGCTGCTTTGTTTAGTCTGCAACTTTATGAAGTATGCAGCGTCACCTTGACAGCAGACTGCGACCATGAACCCACCCTTCCGATGTGTTATGATATGCTTGAGAGTGGGACGATTAATGGCCGGGCAAGGCATTGATCCACATGGCAGCAGAAATGGCCAATGGACCACGAGATGTCTCGTAAATATGTCCATTGAAGCCAACTAGCTGAATAGCTAATGCTTGACTTGGGATCATCAAGAAGAACATTGTTCTTAATCAACATATAAGCCAGAAATTTCAGGTTCCTTGGTTCAGGACACAGTAAACAAGACAGAGAGATGATTATTCACAATTTATAAACAGCATCGGCGAATTCAAGTTACGATATCTACAAAAGAACACAACAATCTACATAAGATGGAAAATAAGCAAATGTTTCGACCTGCTAATTTTCCTTGAGATGATGAATAGGAAGGTTGCAGCATCTACACAAACACCGATGTGCATCAAAGAGCAATCAAGTGCTACCAGTTTTCTTTAACTATTTTCGACTTCTCGAGTATGTATTTCCCTTCCTTGTACTTTTGAGTCTCCTCATAAGCTCGTTCGTACTTCCAGCCAAGTACCTCGCGGCAATCAGAGCAAGAAACATCAGCCACCGTGTGAAGTCCTGTCATGAGGTGCCTATCCTCCTTCGGCCCCACAATAACGTTCATTGCATGGGAGAAAAGAAAGGCCCGACCGTGTCTTCCCTAACATCACAACGTACACAATCGTACCATTTGATCATCAAAAGATTCTAGTCCAAAGCATGACAAGAAGAGCCTAGGCAATGCACCTCAAGAAAATTAAACCTAGTAAATCCAAGACCACAATGGTATCTACCAACCCCAACAAATCTCCTAAGCCTAATATAATAATCAAGATAAAACGCGTTCTTGGTAAAACTGAGCCTCCTACCCACCAAAGCACGACCTGATAACGTACTTGTTGAAAATCCAACGGCAAGAATGAAACATTTGCAGAAACAACATTGAGTAGTTCACCTGAAATGCTTTCGAAATGACATCGTCGTGAAGGGCAACATGGTTCCTGCAATTATAGCAGCTATACAGCCTTGGCCCAACCACATCCGCCATTAAGTACCAACGTACTATTCACTACCTACCAGTGACACAAGACGCCCTTAATCAAAATCCATTCACCCAATAAAAATTCAATCTTTGTTCACATAACCATCAACCAAACAAACAAAGCACCAAAAACAAGAGAGAGAGAGAGAGAAAAAACAGCTTACGTAAAGGAACCCAACAATCTTGACAAAGATCGAATCCTCCTCAATTCTCAGGAGAAGCTCGTATCAGCTCAAAAGGGGGTTCGATGCAACGGCTTCAGAAGGACCCAGTTAAAGATGGGTCGTAATCAGCTACAAGAAACCAAGTAAAACCACAGGAATTGCAGAATCGTTAAATGGGTTATCTTACAATTCTCCCGGATGAATAAAGATCAAATCTTTTTCAGTAAAATTCAACTGGTCAAAGAAAGCGAGTTTCGAGTGGCCGACAAACCTGAGAGAGAGAGAGAGAGAGTCCGTGTCGAGTGGTGGGAACAAGACGGTGGCGTGTAGGGAGGGGGTTTCGGTTGGTTTCTACCTAATTTGCCGGAAGACGACGAAGTTCCGTTCTTTGCCTCACTCCTTCTCCTTCCTCCAACAAATGATTCACTAATTTTTTTTTGTCTATGCTCGTGTCTATCTATCCATCGTATTTAATAATTAATACTAATAATTGATCCGCGGGTGCTCAACTAGGATATAGCTCAAAATGATTGAAATTTTATATTCTTGTATACTATTTTTCCCGATATATTTTGTCGAACTTATTCTAATTGGTTCAATTTTTAATATCCAGATACATTTTTTATGCGATTCACCTCCCTCCGTGTGAAAATAGTCTGTTTTATCACATGGCATTACAGAAAATTAAAAATGACCGAATATGATTGCAAAAATATAAATGTATAGGTTATATATGGATCAATCTTTCATTTGGAACCGGTTGGTAAAACATTTATATACTGTACGTATGATTTTTGGAAACAAATCATAATGTTGAATCACTATTGATAAATCTTGTTTACAATTCCAGGGAGTAAGCCCATCGGACATGAACTAAAGCCCATCTTACACCATCCCGCCAGTCGTGAAAGGTTTGTCTTTATATTTACTGTGAATATTTAATTTAAGTTATTTACCCTAAATTTTCGAATTTGAGAGAATTTTCTCAAATAATTTTTTTCTATCGCAAATGATGAATTTTAAATTATCTATGTTTTAAATAAAGGACGATCTGTTATTTACCTATCAACCAACCTTTAAAAAGGTTTGTCTTTTTTTTTTTGGAGAAGGGGAATGTATTTAACTTACCAAAAAAAGGGGGAATTATGTATTTAGCTATGGACGAACTTTTCTTCCAAAATTATCCGTTTAACAATCAATTATCTTTCTCCTCGAAATCGATCCGAAACGACAACACATGGTTGTAAATGTTGATCCATATTTTTTGGGATATTTATGTACTCTTTCATTTAGTGTTCACAAATATCCAAAAAAAAAAATATGATTTTGTAAGATTTAACAATACTTTTACCAATTCTGTATTATGGTGAAAAACGACAGAAGAATAAATCTCATTTAGAAGTTAGAACAACTTTTTTATCTTAGCAGATGTGTCTTTAAGCAATTAACGACACAAAAATGTTAAAAAATTATAAATTTTTTATCACAATTCAAAAAATTTCTAGAACTCTAATTTAAATTGATCAATATTATTCAAAAAGTTTCAAACATAATTTAGAGAAAATGAATTGCCGGCATCCACATTATACTAATTCAATATTCTCTGGCATAGAGAGACGTCATGGAGTAGTGGTCGGTGCAGGATATCAAATCAATGGAATGGAAGGTAGTGTGATGAACATATACGAAGTTGAACAGTGTAGTACTCTCTCAATTATTCATGTCCTTGGGTCTTATTACGGTCGCAGATTAGCCACGTTTGGATTGACTGAAAATATCGTTCGAGTTGCCTACGAGCTCAAATTTTTTTATAATTCCAAGGTGTAACACAAAAGATGTTGAAATAGAGTGTTTCATTCAAAGAAATTAGGATATTTTTCCAAGATTTTTAAAAAAAGTGAGAAGACAAAAACTTTCAAAGAATTAAGTATTTGTTCATATATAATTCAAAATTTAAAACAATGAATAAAAATATTTATATGAATTCAAAATATGAAGGCAATGCGTAAGTAGATTATTCATAATTATAAACTATTTTAATTTAGTTGACAATTCCGATATGATATTTTTTTTAATACGCTTTCTCAAATGAAGTCTAAAGAAATAAAATTTGCACATATTTGACACTGACTCTCGTATTTTTAAATTGGATCATGCGAACACAACGATTTATGAACTTTATAATGAACACATGGGCGTAGCTAGGTGGAAAGGAGTGGGGGCAATTGTTCCCACTTAAAAAAATTATTTAATAATTTGTTATATTTTTTAACTAAAAATTTAAATTTAAATTTAAAAAATTAAAGATTGACCCCACTCGATAAAAATTGACCCCACTCGTTAAATTTTCTTGCTACGCTCCTAAATGAACACAAAATTAACCCACTTTCATAGCATGTTAAAATTTTAGTATTCAATCCAAAATTTTGAAATAATAAATTAGTAGGTTATATATACTTATAAACTGACTCAACTCATCTAACAATTTCAACCTGACATTTAACAATATTTATTTTCACCGTAATATAGTTTTAACTAGGATAAACAGCTGCAAATGAGTAACTCGGGAATGTCTCGTTCAAAAACGTCACTCGGGAACAATGTTGGTTATCTAGGAATGAGTGAGGCATAAGGAAATGTGGTAGCGAGGATCAATCCAATAGTTAGATTGTAAAAAATTGTTTTTTAAAAATGCCTTATAATTTGCACCGGAAACAAAAAAAAAAGTTCAACTCAGTTTCAAAAGGTTTTGACAAATCAACAGTTTCGGTTCTAATAAAATAAAATACATAGTATTTTTAGTAGATACCAAATTTAAATTTTTAAATAAGGATTCGAGTTAAATAAATTCAGTTAAGAAAATGATATATGTTTTCAATTAGAATCCTACAAATTAAATCGCATGGAGTTCTACCTAGTGCAGAACAAAAATAGGTCCTATCGGTGGAAAGACTTGCAACGTAGCTTCCCGCCGCAACCAGAAATCCAAATTATAGGAATCTGCATTTTCGGCGTAGGGGGAATTTTGGTTACGCGATAGTCGATACCCACTTGGACATATAGCTGTAAGTAAGGCCGTAAGGGAAAGGGGTGATAACTAATTCTATATATACAAACAAAATATTACTTCAAAAAAGTTATCGGGTTACGTTTCTATCATTAAAATAACAAAATTTTAATTTTAATAATAAATATATAAATAATAAAAATATACTTTTTTATATTCAACTAATTCTAAAGTTCTTAAGTCATTCAAAATGGTATTTTTAAAATATTTCTGAATTTGTACAATATGTCAAAAAAATATGTACTTATTATAAACTATCAATTTATATAAAAAATAGATCAAAATTTATCACTAATTTTTTTTAAAAAATGTATCAATTATTACAGTAAAAATATTATCATTTTTTACACTCGTCTTTATTAGAGACTAAATCATCTTAACAGTTTAGAAAATTTATAAATTTAGAAGTGATCACTTGGGGTTTATTGTATTTAGGGATCTGGTGAATTTATCGTGATAACATTTGTCTGAAAATAGGATAAAGGTCAATCCATCTAAATTATTCAATATAGAAATGATAATGCCCAAAGAAAAAAAAATTAACAGGGCCCTTATTCTAGGAAAAAAACAACAAAAATGGTCGCTTTGGAAGAATCTTGCGTCTCTGCCTAATATGTTGGTTGAGCTCACATAAAGAACAATTTATTTGGTAAAATTCGATTTTAGTACTTGCACTATTGATTAGTTATTTATGTTGAATCATATATATACAACAACAACTATAAGCATTTTTTAAAAACAATCTTTGTACTAATGACACGAGACATATAAATATTTAACAGAAAAAATTAGGATTAAAATTCTAGCACGTATAATTGAAATTTAAAAAGTTTTTAAAAACACAATATTTTCATATTTTAAGCAAAGTCAGTCCCATTTTACAAAGTGTTGAAAATCAATAAACATCTAAACGGCTTCTTCCCCCGTTTACCCACGTGCAACAGCTACTTGTTTTGCTCACCTAATATATTTTGGCATCGACCATTTAGTCTTCTTGCCATAGTTCTTAAAAAAGAACTTGAGGTCGACTCGGATTTGGGTCTGACCCTGGATCGAGCAGTCTGACTAGCTATATGGTCAATCAGACCGAACATTTTTTTTCTTCATATTTTAGTGTAATTTCCTGAAATATATATAAATATATAGGTAAATAAGTTATGTAGAGTAAAAAAAATATATATATATATATATACATGCACAAATTTCCTGTCGAACCGTCCGTCTTTTGTTGATTCGATTGGTTCAACCGAAAATTGACTAGTTAAACCAAATTGCATTTTTTAAGATAAAAAGACCAAGAATTGGGTCCGAAACACTGTCCGACTAGTCAGACCTCCGGTCGGACCACGTTTTTTTAAACTATGCTTCTTGCATCCTACAAGCTACAGTGATTATAATTTAAACCATTTTTACATATAACTAAGTCACTAAACACTTTTTCTTAAAAAAGTCACTAGCACTTACAAAACAAGGATACAATACTATAACCGATTTCTATAAATGGAGGTAATAAACTGTTAATTATAGTTAAGAATCTAATAACAATCTTGCCAACTTAAACTTTGTATTAGTTAATTCTATTGTTTTCCAATAGTATAAACAAAAGTTAAGAATCTAATAATATTGGTTGTTTTATCCACGGATAAAAAACTAATCCGAAATTAACCATAATTCTATATTACCCACCAAAAAGTTTTTATACATGGAAACCAAATAAAAATTTATGCTACACCTTTATTCTCATACCCTTTATGTTAATTTTTTTCCTCTTCTTCTTGTTGACTTTGTAACGTACCTGTTATTATTACCAGACAAAAAGCAACAACACAAAACTCGTTAAAACCCAACTCTCCACACTCTTATCCCAACACACAAGTAAAGAGAATTACACACAGGAAACTAAATTTGCAGCAATGGAAGAATCATCATCATCATCGGCTCAAGAGATCAAAACTCCTCTAAGTAAGCATCCTCAACATCCATTAACAATTTCCCTATTTTTTTTAAATACATTTTCCTAATTGCAACAACTACCCTTCCTTGTGAAGTATCCCACGACGACCATGAGATCGTCAACGAGGAGGTGGAACCGGAGAACTCGCCGGTGAGGCAAGTGGCACTGACCGTCCCGACGACCGACGACACGTCCCTCCCGGTCTTGACGTTCCGAATGTGGGTACTCGGGACCCTGTCGTGTATCCTCCTCTCCTTCCTCAACCAGTTCTTCTGGTACCGGACCGAGCCGCTGACCATCACCGCGATATCGGCGCAGATAGCGGTGGTGCCGCTCGGCCAGCTCATGGCCGCCCGGATAACGGACCGGGTTTTTTTCAAAGGGACCCGGTGGGAGTTCACGCTCAACCCGGGACCCTTCAACGTGAAAGAGCACGTGCTTATTACCATATTCGCCAACTCTGGGGCCGGTAGCGTATACGCTATCCATGTTGTGACCGTGGTTAAGGTTTTCTACAAACAGCACATTACCTTCTTTGTCTCCTTGCTTGTCGTCATAACAACTCAGGTACTAAATTGTAATTTGGTATTATTAAATTTTGTATTTGTGGTTTACTTGAGTAAAAAATTAGGGTTTTTTCACGTTTCAAATAGATAAAATATTATGTCTATATGGAAGAACTATGTCCGTTCATCTAAGTCATCTAAGTGTTATAATATTAGGTCAAATATTATTTTCGAATCTGATTTGAGTTTACTAACTATATACTTGGTTTGGTTACCTTTTTTATTTTTTTTCGGTTGGTTGGTTGGTTGGTGTCAACTGTTAAGGGGTTTGGTTTGTGGTTTTGAATGGTAGGTGTTGGGGTTTGGATGGGCTGGAATATTTAGGAAGTACTTGGTTGAACCAGCGGCAATGTGGTGGCCAGCCAATCTTGTTCAAGTCTCACTCTTCAGGTACTTCAAATTCTTGGCAACTACCTGTATTTGCGCTCCCATTCTTATTCCTTTGAAGTTCTTCTCTAGCGCCGGCACTTAATTTTATAGTTGTCTTTTGACTGGTTGTTGACAAGTGAAAGTGATGAAAATTGCAAGTAATGTAGAGTTATTTCTACCATAGCTTTTTTTTTTTGAAAAACTATTTCTACCATAGCTAGACAAAATAATTTAGTTCAGAAAATACTTTACGTTTTTTCATATATCTTGATAGATATTTATATGAATTTATCAGAATCTCCTTGTAAGAGTCATTATATTTGTTACTATATTAAAATTTATATTTAATTAAAAGATATTAAAATAATCAGTATGTTAATAAATAAAACTCACATTCACAACTGTTAATATACAATTACGATAGAAGCCAAAAAAAATATTTTCCTGCCACCACACTTACAACTATAAATATTATAAATCTAATAAAATTTTAATGTGTGTTTTTTTAAACAAAAATAGTCTAGCAGCAAAAAAGGATGGGATGGCATTTATAATCATCTCACTAGTACATTCACCAAGGAGTTTTGAACGGATAAATTACTTGAATTCTATGCAGCTCTAAATTAAATGTGTAGCCATTGGAAAATGTGATGGAATTGATACTCCATATATATCCACTCATATTCTCAGGTATTCGGACATTTAAAAAACAATGAATCTAGACCCAATCACCCTGCTAGTTCCAGTACAATATAAATTTGTCTGCATATATTGAATAAAAGCAGTTCTTTTTAATTAGTTACATCTTGAAATATATTGGATATAATTAAGAATGTACCAAATAAAATAGTATAGGGCAAATTACCCTCATGTCTTTGGTCTTTACTGAAATCTCCTATTAGGTCCCTCTTGTTACATAAATGATTAATCTGTCCCTGTTTTATTGAAAAATATTTGTCTTGGGTCCCCACCGACCAAATCGGACTTTTTTTAAATTTTTTATCATGTGAAATGACTATTTTACCCTTCACAAAATGACAAAAATATGATGCAATTTGTCATTTTGTGAAGGGTAAAATAGTCATTTCACATGACAAAAAATTAAAAAAAAGTCTGATTTGGTCGGTGGGGACTCGAGACAAACATTTTTGAATAAAACAGGGACTTAACACTCATTTATGACAAAGGAAAGATCCAATAGGAGAATAATGTAAAGACCATGGACATAAGGGTAATTTGCCCAATAGTATAACACTGATCTAAAAATTCCAATATTTTTATGGGCCAATTTCAAAAGCCGATATAATTTAGACAAAAATAACTCTGATATGGGCTTCTCATCCGACCCAAAAACAAATTAACAGGGCTTTGCACGAGAAAGAAGAAAGGAGGAAAGGCAGCGTAACCCGGATCCAATTCTTCCTGATAGCCTTAACTTGCAGCTTTGCTTACTATGTCTTCCCTGGTTACCTCTTCCAGATGCTCACTTCCCTCTCCTGGATATGTTGGATATTCCCCGATTCCGTGTTACCCCAACAGCTCGGTTCGGGCCTCTACGGCCTCGGCATTGGGGCGTTCGGGATCGACTGGTCTACGATCTCTTCCTACCTTGGCAGCCCACTCGCAAGCCCGTGGTTCGCAACGGCCAATGTGGCCGCAGGATTCGTCTTACTAATGTACGTAGTGACCCCTATATGTTACTGGCTCAATGTCTACAAAGCCAAGACCTTTGCCATTTTCTCGGACGAGCTCTTCACATCATCAGGCCAGGAGTACAACATCACCTCCATCATAGACTCCAATTTCCATCTCGACCTCGAGGCATATGAGAGCGAAGGGCCCCTGTATCTCAGCACGTTCTTCGCCATGAGCTATGGCGTTGGTTTCGCTGCTCTAACCGCGACAATTGTGCACGTTGCTCTATTCCATGGGAAGGAGATATGGGAACAGAGCAAGGCGAGCTTCGGAGAGAAGAAGATGGACATACACACGAGGCTGATGAGGCGGTACAGGCAGGTTCCCGAGTGGTGGTTCATGCTGATACTAGTTGGCAACATCGGCCTCACGATTTTTGCATGCGAGTACTACATTGATCAGCTTCAGCTGCCATGGTGGGGCGTCCTCTTGGCTTGCGCAGTTGCTATTGTCTTCACTCTCCCCATTGGAATTATCACTGCCATTACCAATCAGGTACATAATACATTGTTGCATCACATGGTATACGTGATTGGGTCATAAGTCGAAGCCAAAAAAGTCATCGAACTTGTAACACGTATTCTTGTTAACTGTTGGCAGACACCAGGTTTGAACATCATAACAGAGTACATAATTGGGTACATCTACCCTGGCTATCCAGTAGCCAACATGTGCTTCAAGGTCTACGGCTACATAAGCATGACCCAGGCTATCACTTTCCTACAAGATTTCAAGCTTGGACACTACATGAAGATCCCCCCCAGAACAATGTTCATGGCTCAAGTAAGCCCCTCTCAATACCATTCTTGTAAATGTGTAAATATTTATGATAAAATCTACTTATGAAAAAATATGCATGGTTCTGCTTCTAGCATTATCACAATTTTCAAAATCTAACAATAAATTTCATTTTCTTGGTCTCTGTTGAACCAGATAGTAGGGACAATCATAGCATGCTTAACCTACTTGGGAACAGCATGGTGGCTAATGGAGACCATCACAGACATATGCGACACCACGGCATCGGACAGCGTGTGGACATGTCCGTCCGACACAGTTTTCTACGACGCATCGGTCATATGGGGCCTGATCGGACCACGACGGATATTCGGAGACCTCGGGACATACAGTGCAGTGAACTGGTTCTTCCTAGGAGGAGCCATTGCACCAATACTAGTATGGCTGGCTGCCAAGGCATATCCGACCCAAGAATGGATTAGACTGATCAACATGCCGGTCCTAATAGGAGCGACAGGGAATATGCCACCAGCCACAGCAGTGAACTACACCACTTGGGTCCTTGTTGGGTTCATCTCAGGATTTGTATTTTATAGGTACAAGCCAGAATTGTGGAGAAGGTACAATTACGTGCTCTCTGGCTCGTTAGATGCGGGGCTCGCCTTCATGGGAGTGCTTCTTTATTTGTGCTTGGGATTGGAGAATATTAGTGTTAATTGGTGGGGGAATGATCTTGATGGCTGTTCGTTGGCTAGTTGCCCCACGGCTCAAGGAGTTTATATCGAGGGATGCCCGGTCGTTAGCTAGAAAATATTTTTTTGGTAAGAAGATAAATTAATTGTGAATAATGAAACTTCTTAGAACCAGATTGGAACTCATGCATGGAATTAGTTATTTTTTTGGAAGTTATAATTCTGCAAGTTATAATACTATGTCTATGTGTTTGTAGGGACTTCGATGGTAGGATAAGGTAAGTTCTAGATTTTAGATTTTAGATTTAAGATTCGGATCCTACATGAACTTTACGATTTTTTTTATAAAGATTATTATTGTTATTTTACTTATTATCTTAGGGTTTTACTAAATATTTTTAATGTCTCAATTATTAAAATGCTAAAATCGTCATATGAGCCATTACGAAATTATAAATATTTGTGTCCTCCGCATATTTAAAGTTGAGAATAATGAGAATTGAGATTTCAAATTTGAGGATATAAAGAAGAATACGTATATACATATATTTGATATAACTAGAGTTTAACTAGGTCTATTATGGTCTGTGGGTATAGATATGGCCGAGGTCTAGATCCTTATGAACTCTATGAAGACTTGAAATTAACATCTTAACACATAAAAGTTGTTCTAATCTTGTGAATATAATTACAAATAAAATTCGATGCGGGAAGCTTGGAACAAAAAGTACATTGCAAGAGCCAAAGTGAAAAATAAAATCGATGTCGGATCAAAAGTAGAATCTTCCAGAAATACAGTGACCATGGAAACAATTTGTCAAATGCCGATAGATCGCTGGTCGGGCCGACAATCCCACATAAACTCGAAGCATAAACCGCCAGAAGTCCCAACCTCTCCTGTCTTAAAACCCTCAAAACACAATGGAGAGCCATCCCGGCGGAGGAAGGGGACCCACCACCCACAGCAACCCCGCCGCATCCGGCGACGAAACCGTATGGAAGAAGCGGCGGACCCAACTGGAGGCCCGGATGGAGGCCCAACGGCGGGCCCAAGCGGACGTCCTGTCGTCCCTCCAAGTCCTGGTTCCCGACATTGTCTCCTCCCTCGACCTCTCACTCCAGCTGGTCTCCACCTTCAACCACAAGCCTTTCTACCCGACCCCACCCCTCCCTCCCCCCTCCCAAATTACCAAAATGCCCCTCCTCCCCCACCCCGCCTCCTCCTCCTCCCTCCACCCCGGCCCTGTCGACGATGACCCGCCAGAGACCGCATCCTCACGGCCGAACTCGCTCTCCGCTGTCCGTGCCTTGGTTGCGGAGTGCCTGCTCCAGCGGGTGCCGTTTGATCCGATTGACTCGTCCACGGTGCTGAGGAAGCTGGAGAATGACCCCGATGCTACGTCAACGGAGCGGGCCGCCCTGGCCGGCGGGGAGGCAGGTCCGATTGGCACAGTGGAGGCGGCGCTGAGGGCGATCGCGGAGGAGAACCGTGGGGCGGTTGAGCTGGAGGAGTTTGTAGTGAGTGGGAAGAGTAGGTTAATGGTTTTGAGTATTGATAGAAATAGATTGGTTAGGGAGCTCCCGGAGACGAGTTTGTTGGATAGGAGTAGCAGCAGTGTGATGCGGCCGCCAATCGTGCATCAGCCGGATGCTTGGGCAGGTGGGGTTGGGGTTGGGCGGGGAGCTGGTGGGAGTTTGTGGCAGATGGGGGGCGGGGGGATGGTGATGGGGCCCCGGGGGATTATGCAGAGGCCGGCATTGTTGTCCTCGCAACAGCAGCAGCAGATGAAGCCGAGGACGGAGGAGGATGATTTGAAGGATGTGGAGGCTCTGTTGAACAAGAAGTCGTTTAAGGAGTTGCAGAAGTCGAAGACAGGGGAGGAGCTTCTTGATCTGATTCATCGACCTACTGCTAAAGAGACTGCGGTTGCTGCTAAGGTGACTTTTCCCATTTCAGTGGAAGAAAGATGCCATCTTTGTTCTGGTTGCCACGATTTTAACATACTCGTTACTTATTACTCGTGTTTTGGTTGAATTTGCTCGTTTCAGTTTAAAACCAAAGGAGGCTCTCAGTTGAAGGAGTACTGCTCGGCTTTGACGAAAGAGGACTGCAGACGTCAGTCTGGTTCCTTTATTGCATGTGGAAAGGTCAGAAAGCAATAAAAGTTGGCTGTTGTTAATCTGACTTATTGGACTGGACTTCACTCTGACGTTGGTTTCAATCTGGAGCCAGCTTTAATTCTCTTGCTTATGCAAGGATGTTTACCTGATGAATTCATAGTTTTTAAGAATATATGTTGAATCAAGTTTGGTTGATTAATCTTGAAATGTGTTTCCTTGTCCACCTTTAAGTTTTGATTTTTTAAGGTTCTGCTCTTTGTTTTTTGTCTATTGACATTGCCACTGTCTTATTCTGCAGGTTCATTTTCGTCGAATTATTTCTCCTCATACCGATATCAGCCAAGGGGACTGCTCTTTCCTGGACACTTGTCGTCACATGAAGGTACATCTTTTTTGTTTCATTTCAAAGTTCTCAACTACTATTTTTGGAACCAAACAATTCTGTTGGAGTAACCTAAATTTTACTTCATGATAGACATGCAAGTATGTTCACTACGAGCTTGATCCAACACCCGATGTCCCTCATATGTTGATGGGAGCTGCAGCTAATCCATCCAAACCTTTGAAGCCCCAGCGCGCTGAATATTGTTCAGAAGTAGAACTTGGTGAACCACAATGGATTAACTGCGATATCCGGTCATTCAAAATGGAGATTTTAGGGCAATTTGGCGTTATTATGGCTGATCCTCCTTGGGACATTCACATGGAGCTGCCTTATGGAACAATGGCTGATGATGAGATGCGCAACCTTAATGTCCCTGTATTGCAGACTGATGGTCTTATTTTCCTTTGGGTTACTGGACGAGCAATGGAGCTTGGACGTGAATGGTATATTTAGATTCATGCTTTAGTGATGAAATTTTGATTCTGGAGAAGCTTGACATACGAAGAAATCTGAAATTGCCGATGCTGGTTTTTGCTTCATTGTTTTGCAGTTTAGACCTCTGGGGATACAAACGTGTGGAGGAGATCATCTGGGTTAAGACTAATCAACTTCAGCGCATAATTAGAACTGGCCGAACGGGGCATTGGCTCAACCATAGCAAAGAGCATTGCCTGGTGGGCATAAAGGGGGACCCATTAGTGAACAGGAACATCGATACAGATGTCCTTGTTGCTGAAGTTCGGGAGACAAGCCGTAAGCCAGATGAGGTATGTCCAAAGTCTATCTACCCTTTCTTGGTACTCTCTAGGCTCTTGCTTCTGACCATACGGGCAGGAAAAATGATGGAGATTACTTGATCATGTGCCTAGAGGCGTGCTTTTTTGTGGTTGTCGTTCATGCTGCTGATTAGCGTTTTTGAAATGGCCTCTCGTGCCACTTTGTGTTGCTCATCCTTCCATGAAATTTCTCTTGCAGATGTACCCTTTGCTAGAGAGGATAAGTCCAAGGACAAGAAAGCTCGAATTATTTGCACGGATGAACAATACTCAAGCCGGGTATATTTCTTCAAACACGGTTCTTTACCCAAACTCGAACTGGACCAAAGGTTTTTGAGAAAAAAAAGTATTCTGAGCATGTTGCAGCCCTTCCTCCACCTCATCTTCACTCATTTCCTTTTCTAGTTATATACTGGAATCTTGTAACGCTCTCTCGTCAAGTGTCAACGATGTTTTGGAACTGTTTACCTTTTGTTTTTTTATTGAACCACTATTGTTTTCTATCTCAGGTGGATGTCACTTGGAAATCAATTGGAAGGAGTGAGACTGGTCGACGAGGGACTGCGGGCAAGATTCAAGGCTGCGTATCCTGAAGTTGTGGTACAGCCAGCCTCCCCTCCACGGGCTCCGACAATCGAGGTGGACTCTACCCCATCCCAAATCAGAAACTCGTTTACTGCAACAGACCCCAAGTCCTCTGCTGCACAATCTATTGACCAGGCAGCCTCGCTGGCCATAGACACCAATGTAGCCGCATGAATCTTGGTTCCCATCCTTCTCTTTTCTTTGCAAAATAGGTTCATTCACAATGTTCTTCGATTTGCGGTTATGTAATGCAGTAGGCATGTTCCGTTAGCCATCGCAGGCACTCGCACTGTCGTGGTGGGGGTTCGGGAATGGTCTTTCTTGTATTGCTCCGTAACAGGGCAAGATTAACGTCTTATATAACATCTCACATTCCCCCCTAGATTAGGCTTCTTGTACAACAATGGGTGGAAGATCAATCTAACAGCTTTGAACCTAGTCCTTCTTCTTGTTTGGTTTTTCCTTGTTCGGGCAAAAGATATATCTAACTTCTCCTTGCCCAACTGTGCTACACAAATAACATGGTAATCTTCCAGCACGGAAATCGGATTAGAACATAAGATGGTGTCTAAAAATAGCGAACGATGACGACGAAGGCCATGATTTAGCGTGACACACATGAAATCTGACCTGACTCCAAGTTGTTCAAGAATAGTGTCCTTGAGTTTCTCGACCTTTTGCATTAGGATTAGTCTGTTTTATTTCTCAATTGGAGAAGGGATATAACTCAGCGGTAGAGTGTTATCTTGACGTGGTGAAAGTCATTAGTTCGAAACTGATTACCCCTAAGCCCAATCTAATTTGAAGGTAAGGGCAAGGTAAGGGGCGAAATTAAGGTCTTTTTGAAAATGAATACTGAAAAAATTTCTTTGGCTGTTTCAAGGATCCACAATTATTCTAGAAACGTCCAATTCGAAATAAAAATTAGAGAAATAAAATCGCGATAGAACAAATCAAGTGATACCAATCAGATCTGGTCTTTTCAGTTGTCAACCCTTAATTTGAGAGGGAAAGGGGAACAAACAAAAAGGGAGGTGGAAATTCAAATTAATCAACTCACTTTTAAGGAAAATATATGGTTTTTATTCTATAAGTATGATTTGGTGTAATGAAATAGTTTACTTTTTTCGAGTAATAATTTTGTAATAAATTATATGTGGTTCACTTTCTCCTCCTTAATTAAAATATGGTCATTTAGAAATAGAAAATCATCTCACGTTCAATAGCATATTTATGTATGTTCTAATCGACCTTTCGTCGTGTTTCATGTGTACATGCAAGGCTGTTTTTCTTCTTAATTAATCAAATTCTACATATTTATTAAGTCGACTAAAACAAATATTTGCATATAAAATTTAACACTTTATTATTATCAAATTCAAAATTTATGGTTAAAACAATAAAACTTTATTGATTTACACGTTCAATAGTAAAATAACTTTAGATTAGTGCCAAGAATAAAAACTTTCTTAAAATAGTCCACTACCGGCGTCGTACATGTCCAAGCAAAAGCGCATCAAACTACGCACCAATAGTAGGAATCCAAAAAGAGTAAACATAAGATTTTTCGTGAACGCATTTCAATCTGTTAATCAAATCACAAAAGCATTGTTGAGAAAAGGATTTCTTTTCTCGGTTGAAATGAAAATTCAAATTCATTGAATAGCAGAAATGTTTCGCATTCCTTAGCCGACAAGATATGTATGTTCTTAGCGAGAAAGATATGTGCCATTTTCTTCCATCTTTTGGACATGGAAATAATATGTTACTGCTAAAACAGGGAAGAATTGAATTCTTTGATCAATTTTCACTTTAATGTAAGTACACTCCAGAAAATATAGAAGACAACATTATTCTGCAGCAGCTTCTTATGAAAAAAAAACAGCAGAAGAGTGTCGTCAAAAAGACCGAAAAGGACTTAATGCCGAGGGCTGCAGAGTAGAAGCTTTCTAATGACGAAAAATTTGATAAGACACGGGCATAATCTAGCTGAACCGAAGCTCACAGCAGCAAGCGTTTGATAAGAAGATCAAAAAGTTCGTGGCATCCTACGTACCTACAATTCTCAACTTCTTACTCTTAAGAGTGGGACACAGCCGCTTCTCATGACAACTCCTCTTATTTGGCGGATTAAAGGGCGGTCCAGAATGTTGTAGACGGATGAAAAGAAGCTATGCTACATCGAAAGAATTTGGAAGGTTATCATCCATTGTAATCACTTAGGCATTCAGCAGTTCATCTTCGTCATTCACCTCCTTCATTGCTGCCCACTCTTGTGATCCTGTAGATAACATGTTAATAATAGACTCCCCACAAAGATTAAGACAAACCCCATGCCGTGTTACTCCAGAAATTAAAGTGAAGCTAAAAAATTTGCCCATCAAAAGATCATCATTCGTTTACTACAAGTAATTCATTAGCAAGTGAAATTCGGAGATATGACCAAAGTTTCTGGAGTTTGCCCCCATAAAAATGAAAAAATTCGGATATATCTTAATGTGCTTACTTGCTTTGTGGCTATCAACAACACCCATCAGTCGCCTCTGCAATATGGATGCCACAAAGAGAAAAATGGAGCACATGCCAAACATAACCGTGATGGGATATGCGTCAACCTTCACAAGGAAAGACAGTCAATTCTATGATGAAATTAATTTAAATCTGCATAATGTAACTCTTCAACTGCAACGTCAATGGGAGGCTCAATCAGGACAGTGCAAGAAACTTACATTGTACAAAACCACACAGACAAAGATGTTGAGAGGAATGCGGAAGAAATTCATGATAGTGCTTCTAGCCTCCTCGGGAATATACTGCGACCTCATCTTCATGATGGATGGCCAGAATATACCGACACAAGCCTCAAAAGTGCAGAAGCCAAGAAGCTGAATGCACCCAGAAAACGATATGCTCCCACCTTTCACTCCAGAAGGTGCAACCAAGAACTGTTGAAATCCACAGTTAGTTTCCTCCAGCAAAATAAAATTGAAATCAGGAAGATAGAAATGAAAGGAGACGAGTTTTGCATACACTTGTCACAACAGGAAGGAGAAGTGAGGCTGAAGAGATCAAGAAAACAATCTGCATGTAGCTCTCAACTCTTATTGATGAGCGAGCCAGCAGTCTAGAGGCCGTGGAGCTTCCAAGCATCGAAGCCAACATAAAGGTGGCAAAAATAAAACCATGAGGAATGTCCTCGCCACTTGGACTGAGAGCAGGAGTCCACAAGAAAACGAAGGTATACATTGAACCTTCAAAGAGGGACTGTATGGCACCCAGCAACGCTATCTTCTCATCTAAAACCGTTTTAAAACAAAGTTCGGTCACTGGCAGTAAAGCAACATTTATTTTGAAATTAATCTCAGCATCTTTTCACAGCTAGTACTTCAAGAAATATAGAATTGTTCACGGCTTGAAAAAATGACAGAGTCCAGTTAATCTTTGGTTCGTATGAAGTAGTAGAAGCTACATGCACAAATTGAGAAACAAAAGTGGGTGCTAGAAAGTCACCAGAAACAATGGCAGAGGCGGCACCCTTGAATTGAGTAAGCAAGTCCTTGTTTTCCGAGGGGTCCCCATAGTTTTCAGGCCATGTTGACATTATAATTGCCATACCAATGGCAAGGAAGCATGCTGCAGCATCAAACGGAGCAACTGGACCAAGCGCAAAGGTATCCACCAGTAAATTGCCAAACAAGCCGGACATGATGGCAACTAGACCATTGCCTAGAAAAATTGCTTTGGAAAATGTTACTGAAAGCCATTGTTGATCGAAACCTCTCTGCAAAATACCATGGTAGACTGAGAAAAAGACATCGTGGTAACAAGTATCAATAAACCGACAAAATCCTGGCGCTCAGTCCATCATGCTTAAAAGGATTGGAATAAAATTAATCAGAGAAAAGAGTTCCCTAAGAGAGAGATCAAGTGATGCACGAGGATTTGAAACTCCATAACATTTGGGGTTAGCGTATGGCCTCCATACATTATCATTGAAATTCAAGAATAACCAGAACCATATTGCTAGATTATGCAGTGTAGCCATGGCGCTCAACCCACTGGAGATTAACGGTACCTTAGGTATGCTTGCTTCAAGTAAACTTAAATACATACAAAATCCTCTAAAGAACAGAGTGAAATATTGCGGCCACATTACGCACCTTGAAGTGCTCTGCAACAAGCCAAGACTCAAAAGCCGAGAACAATAACGAAGTAGCAATGCCTCCCAAAATTCGCCCCACCATCAGGACTTTGTATTCGGGGGAATGCTTGGTTATACAGCTCAGTATGTAAGTAATGCAGTACGTAACGGAAGCTCTCTTGCGACCCCTGTATCACAGTACACGAAACCAATCAGGATTCACAAGAGATTAAAACCTCAGCTAGCAAGTCACAACCGAGAATCCAAATCATCGCAAGATCTTACTGTTTATCCGCAAGAGATCCCACGATCGTCCCGAACAACATGGAAGACCCAAAACCAGCAATGAAGAGGTGGCCGATATCCCCCTTGCCAAATCCATACTGACTGTATAGATAATAAACATAAGGACCCTGCAACCAATCCCCGGCTGTTGCAGAAAACAATCATCCATCAGCAACATAAACAAGATTGCCGCCGAACAACAAACATCAATCACCAAAAGGTTCCTTAGCGTCAGAGATCTAGCAGGCTCGATGAAATTATCGTCACTCCTCAATGTCCTCAATCATACATTAATTTGGCATTATAGATCAACAAAGAGAGCAAGCGGACACTGAACACCAAACATTAAAACCAGGGCAAAACCAATCTCAGTCGAATCGACCAGCTCAGAATCTAACCAAAAACAACCAAACCCAAACGAGACAACATAATGTAGTACAATTCGGAGCAAGGACATTAACCATTAAAACCTGAACCCCCAAACACCATATGCAGTAAACATTAACCATTAAAACCGCGGAGAAAACAATCTCAAACGAATCGACCAGATCGAAATCTACGCAAAAAAACAACCAGACCCAGAAGAGATAACACAATGTAGTACAATTCGAATCCAGGGGATTAACCATTACAACCAGAACTCTCAAACTCTCTACACGCTGAACCATTAAAACCAGGGCGAAAATCCAATTATAAACGAATCAACCAGATCAGAATCGAGACAAAAACAACCAGACCCAGATGAGACAACACAATGTAGTAGAATTGGAAGCGAGGACAACAAACCCATCATGAGGGAGTAGACAAGGAGGTAGTTGTTCTTGAAGGAATCGAAGGCGGTTGTCGTGTTGACCCGATCCCTGCTCGTCTTGCTCAGCTCCAGCGCCGCCACAACCGCCGCGAGCCCCCCAAACACCACTATGTAGAACATCTCCATCTTCTCCCTCCCTCTCTCTCTCTCTCTCTCTCTCTCTCTCTCTCTCTCTATCCTACGAGCTCTGGGGAAGAAATGGGGAGAGATCGATCTAGAACAGAGTAGGGGATATTGTTAAGTAGGTGTCGTTGGTAAAAATGCAGCTCACTCACTTTCCACATTTACGCCACGTATGCATACAAATGATACATTGCTAAAGTACAATTTTCCCACGAAAATTCTCCAATTTTAATAGGAAAAATCAAAACTAATAATAAGGTGGTGGGCCCTTATTCTCCAATTTTAATAGTACAATTTTCCCACGAAAATTCTCCAATTTTAAAGTACATTTTTTTTAAATCACTTAATTTAAAATGCTGATTTAATTTCGATTAGAATAGCAGTTAATCCAATTGATTGTTAATAGGACCAAACAATTGACTAATTTATATTCGAGATAAATATAATTTTGAACCAAACACTGACATTATCAAACTCATATTAACAAATTGGATTTCTTATTGATAAAAAAAATAAAGTCAGTTGCAAATCCGAGCGCATTACAATAGCGTGGGGAACAAGTTAATTGAAGAAGCCGATAAAGATCAAGAGGAATTGAGGACACTACTATGACTAGCCTTCATTATCTGCTGTTGAACCACCAACACCGAAACCGCGTGGTTTATATCCGGCGACGCCAAGATGTCGCCGATCAGACCAAGCTCCGGCAACTCGATCCACTCCGAAAGCCCGGAGATGGCCTGAGGTTCGTTCTCATGTCTCCTTCCGACAATTATCAGGTCGAAGTGTTCCGCCATTTCCTTCACAATGGCCGCCGTGTCCGACCCGTCACGTACCTTCTCCTGCCTGTAGAATATATTCCCTGACCTCTTCATTGCGTCGTTGAGATTCCTCATTGACTCCGAATCCAGCATGGATTCCCAAAGATCCACTCGTGTTTCGTCTTCGGCTGTTAGTCGAAAAACCGTCAGTTCCACCTTCGGGTTTCCGGCCATCCGCATGGCGTACGCGAGGCTCTCCCGGTCGTCGTCTCCTCCGATGAAGATCGTTCCTACTCGGTACGTCGAGAGGGGCAGGAAGGCGGAGGAGAGCCCCTGCGTCCCTCGGCGATCTACCAGGATCGCCAGGGAGCAGGGTACTCTGTTAAGGAGGTCGATGTTGAGGTTTCTGACGTCAGCGAGTCCCGGCATTAACTTCTTGGTCTTGCTGTTCCATTTTCGGTGGAACGGGACGATGATCAACGATGCGGCCTTGTCGAACCCGAGCCAGCAGATGTCCTCGTGCATCTGCTTCATTGGGGATATGGCTGTGAAGATGTGGACTCGGGCCACCTTCTTGTTCTGGCTCTGGAAGTACTTGAATATGTCGATTATTGGCTGGGACCTTGACCCGAACGAGTTGTTTGTTACTTGGCCGAGCTGATGGTCAACCAGAACTGGGGTGGAACTGGCCACGAGCTCCTCCAGGCACAGGCCGTGGACCGCGAGCGGGCTCTCTTTCGTAGCGTTGGAGAATTCGAGCAGTCTAATTGCGGCCAACGCATCCTCTTGCCGATGCGCGCAAGCCAAGACGCTCAATTCTGAGTCGGGCGAGGCGAACTGGAGGCACTTCTTGTTGTATCCTACGTATTGCTTCGCGGGGTTGTAGAGGATTTTGATGAGGGGTGTTATAACTATTGCAACTATAAAGACAACCAAGAACCCAGATGTGGCTGTCACATCTTTGTACTGAAAAAAAAAACAAAATTGGGGACGAAATCAGAAGCTTTGATGATAATGAGCACCAAAATGTAAGTTTAGAAGTCCGGGAAAAAAATTTACCTCCATGTTACCATCAAAAAGTTTGCCAACCTCAGCAAATCCTTTGTTGTTTAAGATCAAAGCAAGGGCTAAGGCCTCTCTAACGGTGAACTTGAAACAGAGGATCACAGGGAATGTGACCAACAACTTGATGAAGTAGCCGATCATGCTCATGATGAAACTGAGGGGAAGCTCGTATAAGAACCATATAAGGCTGAACTTGGAAGCTCCGAAAGTTACCATCAGGGGGAGGAAAAAGCCGGCGACAATTGGTTCAAGCTTGTTTATAATGTCCCTGGCGAAAGGCGACCCGGCGGGGATCAAGAGGCCGAGGATGAATGGCCCGTTCGTGGTGGTCAGCCCGCAGAAGCTACCCACAACGCTGCAGAGGAGCCCGAGCATGACGATGATGTTGGTGTGGAATTTACTCGGGGGCTGGTCCTCGGGCGTCTTCCTAATGAAGCTGAATATCAACCGGCGAGCCCCGAAGGCGATGCTGAGGGAGAAGATGGAGCATAGGAACATGGACTCGATCGTCGTCAACGGCTTCACTTGCCACCACATGTCCTTGAAACGCTTGAAGATGAAGAAACAGAACCCGACGAACTCGGTGGTCAACTGCGTCGCGAGTGCGATGTGTCCGATCTTCGAGTTGCTGATCTTAAGGTGCATTAAGATCGTACTCACATTGACGAACTGGCTGAAGGTGACGATCATGAAGTAGGCGGTCACGAACTGCAGCCTCTTGAGACCAGCGTTGACCCCCTCCATGGGGTTGTTCTTGACCACGTTGACTTCCAAGGTCATGATCATTATGAAGGGGATGAGTCCCAAGATCACGCCGAGGATCGGAGGGACTCTTCCTTGCTTCCACAGCATGCTCGGGTCCATTCGCACCCCGACCATGAACACGAACAGCATGTATCCGAGCTTCGAGAACGAGACCATCACGTTGTTTGGCCACGCCACGCCCCCCGGGTAGTAGTTCGTGTTGAACAGGTAGCTCGCTACGTCCGGGAAGTACAACTCGACTCCGGATGGCCCCAGCACAAAACCAGCCTGCCAACAGATCACACATGTTGGTTCAAATATTGTACTAAAGCTAATATGAAAATTGTATGGTGGTTACATATTAATAAAAAGGTTTTGTTGACACTAGAGTAGGTTCTTCCCATTGTTCCACGAATATGTACCAATGGCTACGTAAAAATATCCGAAATTTTAAACCCAATAAAAGAATTTGACACAAATTGTAACATGTTATTTGTGACATACCAACATTTGGGAGACCATCCTGGGGAGGTTCAACCGACGAAGAAACAAATGGAAGAAGTAAGCAAGCGAAAAGTACAGGAAGAGAATGATGCAAAAACGAAAGAACATAAACTGGAGAATGGAATCTCCAGCGGCAAGATTCCAAAATCCCCTCGAATAAACTCGAGTATAATCGAAGCATTCTCCTGATATATTTAATATATATTTTGGAGGAGGGTGAAGGTCTCTGGTCGCGTTGAACACCATTTTTTTAAAAAAAATGTTTGGTAATTTTTTTCTCCTCTTCTCAAGGAAGAGACGATAAACTTTTTTTTATGCTTTAATTTTCCAAGAACAATGAATTAATAATTGGGGGAGAAGGGGGGATTAAATTTGATGAGCTGTTTAGATAGGCTTAATTTGGGTGGGTTTTAGTTTTGTGTTTGCTAATTTCATGTTGTGTGGAGTTGGCATTTGCTTATTGTGGACTTGTGAGTATATATATAATAGGCGTTTTGCACGGGACATTTGTACAATTAATTCAAGTATATCCCTTTTATAGCGCAAGTGATGGAACTGAATATATATGTATTGTTATTTTCAAATTATTAATGTTGGTTCGAATGGCTCTATTAATCTGAATTTAAGTAAGGATGTTTCTTCTCAAAGATGTTATGACTTGCAAAACACTATTATAATATTGTTTTCATTTCAAGTTACATCCCTCATCCATTCACAAAAAAATGATTCATTTGGTTGAACTTGATAAATCTTTTTTTTTATATAGTTTTGGTTGCTGACAATAAGATGATGAGAAATTATAATGTTTCTTTATCAGGGGAAAAATACAATTAGACTGATGGACTAACTCATAAATCTAATAGTCCAACAAGTAATTTTGAACTACGTTTCTCTCTACAATATGGATCGCATTTTTTTCCGGTACAATTATTAGTACGCCGCACATTGTCGTGGCTGGATATGTTAAAAGTTCCATCTCCAATCCAATAATGCTATAAATGTGTTAAAATAAAAACCGTGCTGCAAAATCATGCTCGATTCATTCAAATATAAACTAGTTTGATATTAAGCTTTGGACCATTAATGTGTTAGAATAAAAGATGTGCCGCAAAATCATGAGCGGTTCAAATATAGATTAGATAAGCTTTGGACCATAATTTGTCCGATGTAAATCAGAGGACCGTTAGCAATTTCTTGTAAAAATGAAAGAGAAATCGGGAAATTCAGATAGTTGTCTTCCAAATCATGTTTCACATAAATAAACACGAACGAATATGAAAACCACTTCAAAGAAAGCAAATGGTAAGCTGGAACCCTGCCGAACCTCTGTTTCAATGTTTGGTTAACGCCGCAGATTAACCTGCTACAACGGTATCCATCCTCAAATTATAATGTCAGCGCGTTTCTAGCCATTGCAAGAGCACCTTCGTAGCTATGGTTCCCTCCGATAAACCCGCTCATGTGGACGAAGACGCAACCTGGAATTCCCGACTCCTTGGATAGATCATCATCCCGAAGACCGCGCCACTGAGCTGGGAGAGGTTTACGGCTCTCAAATCTATCGGGAGATACAGCAACAGCTTGCACCCTCCAGTGTTTACTCCTATCATCCTGTAAATGCACAGTACTTTAGTCAGAAAGATCACTGACAAATCTAAAGACAGCAATTTTATTTCTGAAACACTTGAACTGCTAGAAACAGCTAATGCATATACTGTACTAGAGACAGTACCTGATATAGGACATATTTAATGGAAGGTTCGATCTTCAGTTCCTGTTCCAGCTCAAACAAGTGAAGTTTCCACTGCAAGATTCAAAAGCTGATCAGATATACACACGAGCCAAGACATCTGGTGTACAATAACCGCAAGTGCAGGTTACTCTACATAAAGGATGATGGGTGACGAGTCTGGAACACTTACGGGGCAAAAATGATTCAAGACCATAAGTTCACCACTCGGATCTACATCAAATCTACCAGCAAGACACCCAATAACAATCGATCGTGCCGGTAACCAAGACCTTGAATGAAATCGAACACTATCTAAGAACTCGCTGCCTGCCAGAGCCATTGCTTTCTGGAAAGCCGCATTCTCCTTCTCAGCTGATTGATCAGGATCTATCCAATCCAGATTTAATCTCCCCACCCTTGAAGACAAATGTGTATTATTGACATATCTCGGGGGCTTGTCTGTATCAAATTGGTTAATCCCATTGTCATTGGCATCAATTGCCTACAACCAAAACAAAGGAACAGTTAACGCAATGGAACACTACATAAAGCTCAATGCTTTACAAGTAACGCCTCACCGAAAAGGCACAACAGAATAAGAACAAAACAAAATCCACCAACTTGAAAGATTTTAAAGACGAGGCGAAGAGTTCAAAAACCTCCATAAAGCTCTTGTAAACAGCCAAAAACAACCGATGCACATCTGGATGCCCTTCCTCCACTTGAAGTTCCTTAGCAATGATCTCTTTCCCAAAATGCTACTCAAGTTTCCAAAAAAAAAAACACAAGCCCCGAGTCAACAACCAAAAAACCCGAATCACGAATCCGCCACACCAACTTGCAAACCGCATCATTACCTTGTAGATAAGCCCAGCACTGCTAAGCTTGGTAACGAACCCATGCCCAAAAACCTCCTCGAACCCCTTCTGGTGGTGGTCGTACCGGTCTCGGCTCGGTTCGTACACGCCACCAACGTCCAAAACCGCATCAAGCCCCTCCAGCACCTGCAGACACACCCAAAATAGAAATCAGAACATAGTTTCTCGCGAAAGTAGGAAAACAAAAACTGAAAAGGGTTTAGGGTTTAGGGACCTGGGGATCCCGGGAGCGGACGATCTCGGCGCCGGAGAATCTGTCGGTGAGGCGGATCATGAAGCAGGCGAGAGCCTCGTCGCAGTGGAAGCTGCCGTTGTGGGTACCGACGCGCTTCGGAGGAGCGGGGGAGTTTGGGACGGAGGAGTAGTGGGCGGGGGAAGAGGCCATGGGACGGGTGGCGATGAGGAGGAAGTTGGTTAGGGCTTTTTTAGGGTTTAGGGTTTTGGGGAGGTTGAAGGAAGAGGAGGAGAAGATGAGGTTGGGATTGGGGTTGCGGTTGGTTATAAACCCTCTGGCTATTGAAATGGAGATTCCCACCAACATTTAGTTCCGCCCTTTTGACTTCTCCCTCACTCCCTTCGGTTGCTTTATACCTATTTATTGTTTATTCCTTTTTTTTTTTCCTTGTAGTTGTAGCATCTGGGGAATTGCTAGGTGGATTGCTTAAATTAGTAAATCGTATGATTTTTCAGAAAATATTTAAATAAAAAGAGAATAGAAGATAGAATCAGAAATTATAAAGGATGTGTTGCGACTTTTGGCGGTTCAATTCCCCTCGTTAAGGGTGAGAACAAACAAAAATCACTAAAACCAGACCAACCCATAATAAGGTTCTTAGAATGGGGTCCAAAAGAATTCTTGTATATTTTGATTATTTAAAGACAAATAAATATTAGTTTCCGGTTTTTGGTCTAGTACACTCTATATGGAACCATAAGATACCAGACTAAATCAATAATTTGTAGAATTATATTCTTCACCCCTTTCTAAATTTCAGTTATTTTTCCATCATTCATTAAATTTCATTTCACTGTTCTTTTTTCTGTAATTATAATTTTCCTTCTTTTTGGTATTTAATTAGAAAAAGTAGTTCCAGATTTTATATGGGCAAAGTTGTCTCTCCTCCTTGACCAAAAAAAGTTATCACCTCCTCCTCTACAGAAAAAGATCGAATCACCCGACCGGTACTCCTCTATTTGAAATATTGTATTTTTTGGTGTGGTTTACTGAAAACTTGAATCTGAAACCTTTTTTCGATATTGCTCGTCGATTGGTTTGGTTTTTATTGTTGTTTCGTACGACAATTTTGAAGTGTGGAACACCAGGAACAACAATTCGCAACTACAAACAACACAGGATCCTTTCAGTGGAGTTTTCTTATTGATTGTAGAAGCAATTGTCCAAAAATTTAGATCGGAAAGAAGAATTAAGGATTGGATAGAATTGGATTAACATCCAAATTAACATTAATTTTCAGATACGTCTAATCCCATTACATCACAATTAAATAAGAACATACAATTACCAACCACTCCCCACGATCTAAGTGGGGTAACTTCCCTAATTATCCTGGAATTAAACATTTAATTACATAAAAGGACTAAATTGCAAATGACAAGGGACTATTAACGTAATTAACCAAATGACAGGAACTAAAATAAAAATGCAACCAACTGTCTGGTCCACACAATCCAAGACACACGGCCCACTCCAGATTCGCGCAACTCCTCGGTCCAACGGCTATAAACGGTCGTAACTGCTCCCAACGGCTAGGAGCCGTTCTTCGCGCGTCGATTTTCTCTTCTTCTTCTTCTTCTTCTTCTTCTTCTTTTTTGATGACTGATTTCTCGATGATCTCCAAGTCCACTTCTCGATCTCTTCCTTCATCATCTTCTACCTCAATTCGCGATGTCTGCCCTTCTGAATTGTCCACATAACATTCTTCCTCCGCTTAAGTTCCTTGCCCACAAGGAACTCGTAGGAAATTGCTCTTTAATGTCCTTATAAAACTCTCATATAGCTACACTAACAGGATTGTCCATCCACTTAATTAGCACTTGACCTTCAGCACTATTCTGACCTTTAACTGGACGTCGATCCAAGATCAATTCTAGTTCTTAGTCAGGATATAGTGAGATGGCACCTCTAGTCAAGGAGAATTAGGATCACCCCTGAATGGTTTCAACTATGAAAATGGAATGTAGGATATATGTGTGTCGAAGAAGGAAGATCGGAAGTATAAGCAACTACACCCTTCTTGTCAATGACTCGATAAGGACCAAAGTATCGTGGAGAAAGCTTGTTATTGAACCTGCGTTTGAGTGATTGTTGCTGATAGAGTTCAAGAGCACCAGATCACCAAGTTGGAAGACACGATCATACCTTCTCTTGTCAGCTTGCTGTTTTATGCGATGTTGTGTGCACTCTAAATGGTATTTGAGAAGCTTGAGATTATCTTCCCGTGCTGATAAAAATTTGTCAACCACTTCCAAAGGAGAATCCCCTACAAAATAAGGGAGATGCAATGGTGGTGCTCTGCTATAGAGAGCTTCAAAGGGTGAAACACCAGCAGATGTATGGAAACTGGTGTTATACCAGTACTCAACAAGAGGCAACCAATGGCTCTAATCTTGTGGCTTGTCATGAGTCATACAACGAAGGTAAGTTTCCAAACTTTTGTTAACAATCTCAGTCTGACCATCTGTTTGTGGATGGTATGAAGTCGACATCTTAAGATCCACACCTTGGAGCTTAAATAAATCTTGCCAGAAGGAGTTGAGGAATATGGAATCTCTGTCACTAATGATCACCTCTGGTAAGCCATGAAGTTTGAAGATGTTGTCCAAGAAGACACGTGCTACTTCTTCTGCAGTAAATGGATGTTTAAGAGGAAGGAAATGGCTATACTTGCTGAGTATGTTAACCACCACAAAAATAGTAGTGAATCCATTTGATGGAGGAAGACCCTCAATAAAATTCATAGAGATGCATTGTCTTATGATTTATGGAATGAGAATCGGTTGTAATAACTCTAGAGTTTAATTACACAAAAGGACTAAATTGCAAATGACAAGAGACTATTAACGTAATTAACCAAATGATGGGAACTAAAATAAAAATGCAACATAACTGTCTGGTCCACACGATCCAAGACACGCGACCCACTTCAAATTCGTGCAACTCCTCGGCCAACGACTATAAACGGCCGTAACCGCTCCCAATGGCTAGGAGCCGTTCTTCGCGGGCCATTTTCTCTTCTTCTTTTTCTTCGATAGCTGATTTCTCGATGATCTCCAAGTCCATTTCTCGATCTCTTCCTCCATCATTTCCTACCTCAATTTGCGATGTCTGCCCTTCTGAATTGTCCACATAACAAATTTTTAGAGTGGTATTCTAGTTCTCGACCACACCAATAATATTTTCTGGTTCTTGTCCAGACTCAAAGGATCAATAAATTGGTTTGTTTCTCATATTTCCTTAAATTCGATTTTTGGTTCTCATAATTTGATCCAGATTGATCTGTTCAGAATCATTTGCTCACCCTTGCCCATCGTTGCCCAAATCACAAAATAGGTATATGCTACTTATCAATCAATCCATAAATAAGGACGGATATTAATTCACCCAACGCTAACAAGAATTCCAAAATTCAAAGTACCCCAATGCACCAAATAGTAAAAACATCCTCAAAACATATATACCATAAAGATGTCAAAAGATTTGGAGAATTGCTTGGTTCTGTTTTTTTAGTTTTTTTGCTAGATATAACTATCTCATAAAATGCCACTCCCTATTATTATTAGTTTGATTTTAGATTAATCAGATTGGTAAATAACTCAGATTGAAATGGTGCAAGTATTATGGGAGGTGGCTACTAAAAATGGTATAGAAAACAGTAACGGGTAAAGTTGTAAATACTGAATTGTGCTTTACATATAATACACGTACCGATTTGAAATTACCTAAGAATATCTGTATCAACTTTTTTTTTTGGATATAAATCTGTAGCAACTTCAATTCTCAATTATATTTTTTATTAAAAAAACATTTGGTTAATTCTCCACCAGAGCACTTCTTCCCTTGTAATTTCAGCTCATCCATCACTTGAAGAATCATCCATCATCCCCAATGGCCACCTCCTCCGTTAACAACCCAACAACTCGCTTCCCTTCACCATCTCCTCCAAGACCCTCTTCCTGTTCCTGTTCCTCCTCCTTCTTCTTCTTCCTCCCCAAGCAGGTACCCTCCTCCCTTTCCCTCCCCAGGAGGGCGCTCCGGTTGACCAAATGCGGCGCCGGGGACATCCCAAAGGAGAGCTTGGAGGCTGCGGTATCCGGAGCTGTGTGGGAGAAGGTGGAGGAGCTTCTGATGAAGGAAGAGAACAAGGGTTTGCTTGAAGGGTTGGAGAAGGCGGAAGAGAGGGTGGACAAGGCCAGGAGGGCTTTGGAGGACCTCCAAAGGCAGAAGCTTGAGTCTGAGCAGTTGAAGGATCAAGTTGGCATGCTTCAAGCTAGAGAGAACGAGGTTTGTTTTGTCCGAGAAAGTTTCTGGTTTGTTATGAAAGTTTATGGGCTTGTTTTGCTTTTGGCGGGTAATTTGAGACCCGCTAATATGATTTGAGGAGCTTTGTTTGTTTATGATCTCTTTGGTGATTTTTTGGTTGTCGTACTAAGTTACTGAGGGTGCTGAGAGTTTGTTCTTGTTTGCTTCTTTTTTTTATAAGTACATTTTTTACACCTTTGTCTAGTCTTGAACTTTGGACCTCTTAAGAGTTTTTACAACTCCTTACGCCGATAGGTGATTGTTCTTGTTTGCTGGTTTCAAATTTGGTAGTTACTAGTGTTGGTGAGCACGTTGTTCTAACTTAATTAGGATTCAAGTTTAAATATTTGGAACCCAATTGTGTTAAATATTTATAGCGAGAGTTTTGCAACCTTCCAAAGGTTTCATCTGACTCAAATCTGGATTATTCGATCCATTGGATAACATATGGTATAAACCATAAAAAAAAAAACCAGTTGTTAGTGTAGGAAGTGGGTTATAAGGGAACACACTGATTTGATTTGTTGAGGCATGTTTTTGTTGATTTCATTTGTGATTTGCTGGTATATCAAGTTACAAAGTGTTGATAGTTTACCACCGCATGTGTGGTCTGACGGATAGGGGGTCAGACCTTAAGCATGAGGTGGGAGGTTCGAGTCCCCAAAGCCCCTCCAAGAACCGAAATTGTGGAAATAATTTAAATTCACCAAAAAAAAAGTGTTGATAGTTTGTTCTTGTCTGCTGGTTTGGAATGGGAATTTTAAGTGTTTGTGAAGAGAACTTAGACATATAAGAATTACTGTCTCCGTTCACCTTAGAATTTTGAGGTGGGAATGTGATCCTGTTGGGGAAGGATTCAGGGAATGGAAACAGCCCCTCTGCAGAATGTTCTTTTAGATCTTCGACAACTTCGGATGATTCTTGGTTGATTTGGCTTTATCTTGGCTTAATTCAAGATTGCAGAGTCTCGGAAAGAGATCTCGGAGGCAAGAGCCATGATCGAAGAAGCCGAACGTTCTCTTTCTCTTGGCACCGGAAATGAGGAAGTTAACAAAGAGCAAGAACGGTTGGAATCTGTCAAAGCAGCTTGTATATCTGCAGTAGTTGGCACTCTTGCAGGGCTCCCTATCTATTCCTCTCAAGTGACGAGCATCTTCCAACTACTGCTCCCTTCAGCGGTGACCTTTATCAGCTGTGCATTGTTTGGTGTAACATTCCGCTACGCCGTCCGACGGGATCTGGACAACATTCAGCTCAAGACCGGGACAGCCGCAGCTTTCGGCTTTGCAAAAGGTGCATAATTCATTCTTGCATATAACACAATTTTGATTTTGGTCGAATGCAGGGAATGATGCAAAACTGCTTTTGCATTGTAGGTCTGGGGACATTGGCTGGAGGACCCCCATTGGAGCTAAACCCAGGAAGCTTCTTGTCTCATTCTACTGATGGCGCATTGTTGGTTGCTGAAAATCTTTTGGTGTTTGTCTTTGCTGCTATTAGTCTAGATTTCTGCTTTAAGACTGGTCTTCTTAGTCCATTTCCTATCAACAACAACAAATCAGATTCCAAGGCTAATACTTTGGATTGAGATTCTCCTATAAACTGATTAGAAATTCATTGACAATGAGAAATCGAGAAACTGCCTTTTCGGAGTGGTACCAATACAACATCAACCTAATGATTAATGTCATCGTTTTGGAATTCGAATTCGAGGTTTCAGGTTCAAATTTTAAAGTTATAAAAAAATATGGAAGGTAAGGTTGTTATAGAGAATTTCATATTGCAAGTGGGAGGTAGATTAGGCCATATGGACATATTTTATGATATTAGAGTTAATTGTTTTAATGAAATCTATGGTTTATTATGTTTATACGACTCCTCTTGAAAGCAAGAGAGAGAGAGAGAGAGTGTAAAATCTCCTTAGAAGTTGCAAGTGAATTGAAACTATTTACAAGTGTTAAAATCAACCTGCCTCCTATACTATGTCATCTTTCTGAAGGTGCCCAACTTTAGTGCGCCGATATGATTAGGGATGGCGATGGGTAGGGTCGGGTATGATTAGGGATGGCGATGGGTAGGGTCGGGTAGGGTATTGGTATGACCCTACCCATACCCTAGTTTAAAAAGTCGGATCCATACCCTATCCTAGACCCTTAAGATTTTTCATTACTACATTCATACCCTTACCCTTAGGGTCCGTAGGATCTATAGGGTCTTACAGGGTCCGACCCTCGAATTAAATACAATATATTTTTTAGTATAAAATTTAACTAAATCATAATGAATATATTGAATTTTATTAAGAAATATCTTATAGATCACTAAAAATAATTAAAAAATTAATTTCGTAAATTATATTTCAAAATATTTAAGAAATATATTATATTTTATAAATAAAAAATAATAATAATAAGTCTAATTAATTATCATTTAGTTAGGATTTAGTTAGGGGTAACGTCTAAATTAGGATAAAAGGGTAAGGGTAGGGTAAAAATTCATAGATTCATACCCTACCCTCGACCCTATCTTTAAATATAGACCCATATCCATACCCTACCTTAGACCCAGTCAAAGTCAACAGACCCTCGACCCACAGGGTAAGGGTAGGGTCCGACCCGCAGGGTATGAGCATTTCTGCCATCCCTAGATATGATGCAAGGTTGCCTTCGAGGTGTCTCTTATTCACCGGCCCTCTCCGGGATTCGAAAGTTGACCAAGATCGAAAAGTCGTGTGTTTAGTCTTAGATATGGATTTAACCACATCAGAGCATCCACGCTTAGTTCTTACGGTATTCATTTACTTACAAAAATCCAAACTGTATTCAGGTTTCCACAGCTCGAGATTATATGAGCAAATAATACACTGGAAGCAATCCTATTTAACGATCAAAACACTGCCACTTCCTGGATTCGGACTGTTCAAGAATAATTGTCATCTTCATGGTTCTGCTTTACACCGCATGAAGACGTAGCTCTTCTCACGGCTCAAGATTTTTCTGGTCCAAATATGCATTCTCGCATGACGATAACGTCTTGGCCCGCCCAGAATCTCCAGGAAAGTGGTGTTAAGAGGTGTTGCATCGATTGCTGGAGGTATGTTTGACCTACGCCAGCCGGCGGACGACGTATATCCTCTTGATTGTACCACAGTTGCCAAATTCACAGCGTAACACGTCTTTTCATCTGTCTGCGTCGAATTCCCTCACATTCCCATTGGCATTCTGCACCACCACCAAGTTCAGCTGCTGCTGTAACTGAAATGAACATCGGCAACACCCCAACTATTAGATATTATATTAATACAAGGTTTACAGTTTATGTATCCATCAAGGGGTGGAGAAGAGATCGAAATATGTACAAAAAGCATTTTGATGTAATCTGGAAAGATAGAAAATAAAAAGAATCTGCCGATCCTCCAGCAATTTACCTCAGCGTGTTTTTGCCTTTCAGCGTTTAGTTCATTGGTCAAACTAGACATCCTGGAAGAGCAAGTTCCAGCAGTGAACAACAATAAAAGGAAACTAAAAGTTTGATTAGCGGATTAAAAAAATAGGAATCATGTACTTGGATTGCAGCTCATAGATCTTGGTCATCAGTAATCTCTCCTTCTCAGAAGGGGCTGGTTCAACCTGCCAATAAGCACATCAAGAAAGTAATCTCTAAGGCGAAGTTAAGCAGGATGTATCGAGATATTCTGACTTAAACAACGTGCTAGAAAGGGGCTTACATGACCATTACTGTCTGAATTATGTGCCAATGGTGGCAACTTTCCATTTTGACCACCTGCCAATAAGTACTTCAGATAGGGATAAAGCTTGCAAGTGTGTTTCTTATATTAACTAGTAGTGTGAACTACTGATATTTCGCTCACCTTCTGCCGCATCTGCTGGTTGCAGACTACTTATTAAACTCAAAATGAGATCCTGGCACCAAAGAGTAGTCCGGATTCGCTTCAGTGAACAAAGAAATAACAAAAATACCATAACCCAAAGACATAGCATCATGAAAGCGTCACCTGTTGCAAAGATGCTTGCTGAAGAATATTCTGAAGATGAGGCACAATAACTGATGCAGACACGCTGCCGTTGACCTCTTTTGCTGCTTGGCTCACAGGCTACAATGATGGTATTGACGTGACAAAGTCAAATTGTAACCATAGCATCAAAATTTAATAAGCAACAGCAGACCACCAATTATAAACATCATGTAGGGACGACAGCACTATAGAGACTTAATTTTGATGCTCTGAACAGAAGTTTGCTTCAGTATTGAAAGATTTTTGCAGAGTTGATAACCACCTGCTTAGAATCGAATATCCATTCACCAACGCTTGCAGACTTCCGGATCATAGATGTCTGAGAAATGCAGAATCAAATGGTCAAGCTTGCTATCTCATCAAGATAAAGCGAAGAGGAAGAAACTCAAAAGAGTAGCATGAACCTGTGATGAGGGACGTGGGACTGTACCTAATGGAATATCCTAGAGCACATTTTCAGTTAGTTTTGGCCACACATTCAAGTAAGCTAGTATAACTATGGTCATTACCTTTACAAGATCCAAGTTCTCTGATGTAACTGAGAATCGGCCCTTAATTTGCACCAGGTTAGCCTTTGACTTCTCATCTAAGGAATCTCGAAACCCTATTGAATGTATAGAACTTGAATCAAAAGAAGGGAAGAGACAGAGAAGATAGAAACATAAAGCAATGTAGCAAATGGTTCTGTACCTCCTGAAGATTTTATTGGAGCCGATAAACTGTTTGCTGAAGCTTTGTTTGATAGCATTAAAGGGCCGCTAAAACTTGGAGCCTTTCGAACTTCACATTTTGCCTTTTCTACTACTGGCTGAATTTCATTCTCAAATCTGAATAAACGCCACAAGAATCCGTCAAGTTTGAAACCCGACAACCAAGCACAAAATAAATGTAGTATTTGCATTTGTATACAAGGTAGTAGAAGACAGCCTCCATGCATAACTTTTGCAGCTACGGGAACTCAGAAGTAGTACCTTCCAGAAGTATGGCCTCTCTCAAATGAAGACTGGCCAACCACAAGCCCGGGCACCAGAGGACCACTTTGAGTTTGACGACTTTTGGCCATTTTTGGCTTGGCTTGTGTCCCATCTTTGTCTAATGCTGAGATCTTGGCCTCTGTGGTTGATCCATTTTTTATCAAACTGGATTCATCTTTTGAAGGACCTGCAACCAAGTACTCTTGTTGTTTCACCCGTCCGTTCAAACTTCCATCCGGGGGTAACTCATTCATAACGTTTTGCCCTTCATAAGCAACCTATTTCGATAAAAGGTTTAAATTTGATTCTCAGTAAGTAATGACCCTGATTGCCTGATGAATAACAACTTATAAGCTATTTCAAGAGCGGGAAGCAAAAGAGTTCATAACCTTATCAACAACAACGGATTTCCAAATCTCATCTTCATCCCCTGTCTCAGGCATATCATTATCTTCTCTCACCTACCAGAAAGATTACACGGATTGTTCAATTCCATGACACCAGACAACTAGCAAAACCAACAGAATTAGGACACTTGGCTCACCAATGATGCTTGGGCTTTTAGATCTTCAATATCAAAGTTCCAGGCACTAACTCCTCGCTGGTATTCACTCTGATTATACATTGCCAGTAGTCATTACGGGCAACACAAACATTTACAGAAGAGGAAAGTGGGTGACTATCACTTCAGGGTAAAATGGTTTATTAAGATGACAGCAACCTACACCATGCCGTTCAATTGAAAAAAGAAACAAAAAGTGATGAAACATGCTCCATAGTCCAACCTTTCACACCTATAGAATATGTGGTAATGGCAAAAACGGTTTAGTGATGCTCAGATCCAAAATTTCCATGTCCCGACGATCAATCATTTGACAAGCTTCTGGTTCTTGTAGGCAAAGAGACAGAAGAATACTTGATGTCATTGTCATCAAGAAATTTTGAAAACCGTGGATACTTGACCTGGTATAATTTTGTGAAATGTGCCATAGAGTGTTTGATTGGATTATTGTGTACATTGCACTCCTTTTGATGTCTTATGAACGGAAAATTTTTCCTCCATCTTATCAGAAAAGATAGTTTCCGAGTAGTGAAACTAATCTTTTGGGCCAACTAATGCAAGCTCAAGTTTCAACACCGTTGTGCCTCAAACTCGAGACCTCTGGTTAAGCTAGAATAACCCCTGCCTATTGATCTTAGTGCTTTGTGGTAGCAACGCAACTAATTAATAACTATATTAGGAATAAAGACCAAATAAAAAAGGACACAAACTAATCAAGGACAATCACTGAAACCTTAATGGCATGCTAGAATACTGAAATTTGCAAGATCATAAATAAGCTTCAACAGACCCAGTGAGAATGAAAAAAGAGGATCGAGGTAAATGGCTAACGATTCAGAAATATGTTCCAGACCTGTGACAGTGCTTCTTCTTCAGCAAACGGCATTTTCTTCAGAGCAAGCTGTGCGGCATCTTTAAGCTGAAATATGTGGAAAACTTTATCAACGTACTGACTAGGGAACAAATAGACAAGTGCCCAAAAACATCCATGATACACTGATGGTCACCTGCAAGGCTTTGACACGAGTCCATAGTGGAGGCAAGTCTGCAAATAACTTCTTCACTGAAAGTTCTGGAGGCTTTGCATTCTTGAAAAAAGCATGTTTCAACAACTTCTCTGCTGTCGGCCTCTTAGTTTGATCTTTTACCAGGCACATTGCAACCATTTCTTTGAAAGCCTGATCACAACTGGATATCATCTAATTAGAATATTGATGAACATACCAAAACCAGGACGAGTTAAATAGTTGTTCTAAACATTGAAGACCTCTGCAAGCTAGTAACAGTGTATGGGTTTTAGGGGACGACTTGATGAATGTGGACCACATTAAATTACATTACTTAACAACAATCTAGTGAGAAAGAATAACAATACCTTGGAGAACTTCTTGTCACGATCATAATCAAGGCCAGGAGGGGCGTTCTGAATGGTCATTAAAAGAACCTAAATAATGAAAAAATGGCAGATTGATCAATTACTTTCAGTAGCAAAATTAAAAAGAGCTGCTTCAAGGTAAAAGTGTATTTGAGTTGGCAATGACAGAATTGTGCTAATTTTTGTACCTTCATTGGTGGATACTTTGAGAAAGGAGCATGACCATGTGCTAACTCCAGCGCTGTGATACCCAGCGACCATATATCAGCCCTGATGCATATGTAACCAATGAATAATTGCCCAAGGATGAACTAATGCAAAATTTCAAACCCATCATCATCAGCAGGAACATGGTAAATTCCTCGGTCATCATCAAATAAACATGAAATCCAGAAAGTGAGGGGAATACAAAAACACAATAAACTTCAAACTTTCATCAAGAAATAATAAAAGAAGTAAGAACATGCCACACATTTACCCAGCATGCCATCACTGGTTTTGTTCTCTTTCATTGAAAAATACATGATTTATTCTTTGTTGGAATATATGTGGTTACATGACATTCTGTTTTGTTATCACTTGGTCAACGTCCTTGGCTACAGGACGTGACATACATTAGTGAGAGGAAGCAATATGGTAGATATGCATGTATGAGATAGCTAATGATTAGCCAGAACTAATTGCGAAGAGAACTGAGCACATGCTGGCACAAGATGAATGCTGAGGAAAAAATGCAAATGCATCAAACATAATTTTCACTAACGAAAAAAATTCCAACCCATGAGCCCAGAAGCTAACTCTCCAAGCTCATCACTAAGGGACTGTATTAAAGTCAGAGATTATAAAATCAGATCACTTTGTGATTTGTTGAATTCTAAATAGGACACAAAATAAAGCTCACTTGGCATTGTATCCACTGCTTGGTTGCAAAACCTCTGGTGCCATCCTGAAAGTGGGAGACAAACTTGTACATGACAACAGCTCAAGAATAAGTCAAGACAAAGGGAAAATACATTCGAAGAGTAATGTTACCAGCAAGGAGTTCCGACAAAGGTATTTCGTGCCCGTTGCCGTTCACCTGAATCGAAAATGCAGGCTGAAACACCAAAATCAGCTAGCTTCACAAATCCAGTGCTATCCAACAGTATATTTCCAGCCTGTGAGAAAGTAGATAAAAATGTTATTGACAAAAAGGAGGTTTCCAGAAGAAAAAAAATGCTTATCCAATAGTTACCTTGACATCGCGATGAATATGCCCTTGCTGATGCAGATAGTCCAAAGCCTTAAGAGTCTCTTTAAGAATGGAACCAATAGCAGCCTCTTCAAAGCCATCTGGATATGCGATCTTCATAAGGTGCAAACAAGAACCCTCATCCATGAACGGCATGACCACCCAAAGGTTGCTCTCGACAACAAAGGAGCAGTATGCTCTGATGACATTGGGATGATCTATCAAAATCATAGTCTGAGCTTCTCTGCGTATGTCATCCTACCATCAAAAGCAAAGCACCATCACCAGTTTGTTAAGACCCAAAAGAAACAATCAATTCTTCCCACAAGGAGTGACCACTAAACCATACACAGTATAGAAACCGAAAACACAGCTATATATTATTTCACGATAACTGACACAAGCTCGAACTTAAAAAGTTCAACGGCCTCGCTCTCTTACTCCTACTACCGCTCGTATTAGCACATGCCAGATCTGATCAGCATCCAGCTTAAACAACAGATAACTAAACCGTCTAAATACCGACCGATTCCAAAGGAATCTCTACTTCTTCCCCTCCCCGATATCATAATCCACTCTCCCCGCTTCAACCACTTCAATTGGCGCGTAACCGCCTGACCAGCCGCCAAAATTTGTTCAACTTAAATCAACTAAGCCACAATCCATCCGATAACTACAGAACTAATTAACCGATAGAAGCAACAACAAAAACAAGAAAAAAAAGAAATTAAGAAAACCGAAGGTAGGGGGAGAGACGGACCAGATTGCTGTTGCAACGGTCGAGATCGAGGCATTTGACAGCGACGATTTCGTTGAGCGGGAGATAGATCGCTCGGTACACGGTGGCGCTGGAGCCGCCGCCTACCTCCTCCAGAAGCTTGTAGTCGGCGGCGTTCGCCGAGTAGCTCCTGTTGCCGCCCATCCTCCGTCGGAAGGAAGTTACCAAACTGCCGCTCTCTCTCTCTCTCTCTAAGAGCTGGTCTTGGTTTAGTTGAGCTGAGAGTCCAACGAGGTGGAGGAAACCGTTTCGGTCGATGGATGATGATCACGGAGGAGAAAAGAGCGGAAGAGAAGAGGGTGAAGGAGTTTTTTTTTTTTTTTTTACTTTTTAGCGATATCTGCGTGGTGAGGGAGCTCCGAGAAGAGAGGGGACCACGTGATGACGTGGAGAGAGTTTAGATGGCGACACGTGGTGGAATCGTTGAATCGGACGGCGGGATTGACGAGGCGGGGATGATTTTGCCTCTCTTCCTTCAGCTTTTGGTAAAATATAGAATCAAAAGATTCGTAATTTTGAACTATCAAAATGTAGTCAAGTAGAATCAAATAACTTCAAAAAATAATAGTAGATTTTTTTATTTTTTATTTTTATATAAATGGGATATTCCGTTAATTATCTATGCAGAAAGTAGTAAATGATTTGATTGGTGGTCAGAATAGCAATATGACTGAAGTAATTAGATTCATTTAATAAATTTCAAACTTAAATATTATATTCATTGGTCGATATTGAAGAGTCATGGAGAAGTGTTAGGACTTTAGAGTGCGAAATTATGGATTTTATAATCCAAACTTATATAGTCCTAATTTGATTAAGTTTTCAGGTCAAGAAATTATGTTATAAAGTCAGCCTGATTTCAACGATGTGATAAACATTCACCAACGAACCCGTTTAGGTGAGAGAACGTGGGAAATATTTCAATATTCATCAAAGCTGGATAATATTCACCAACCACCTCGAAATTTTAATATTATATCGATAATTTTCCTTCAATCCTTCGAAATTCCAGAAATTTAACAGTTACAAACCGTGATAAATCAAAACACGGTCGTCTACAATTTAGTTTTTAGATTAGAAATTAGAAGCAACAAAATTTTGAGATCTAGAACCTAAATTGGTTAGAGAATCCTTGAGCGGGCCCGTAAGCCGCGCCTTAAAGACTTAGCGGAGGCTTTAGAAACGAGGTAGCCCAGGCCCAAGCACATGACCCAAATCCCCACATCCACGGCCCACTTAACCCCCTCCAATTCCCGGCAATCGGGCCCACACCCCTCCAACTCGTAATCCCAACCGTCCGATCCCTCCCCGTAACCGTCGTCGCCTATGCAGCAACACAAGCCGTCCGATTCACCGACCTCCTCCGGGATCACCTCCAGCCTGTTCATAAATATCCTCTTCTTATTCTTCTTCTTCTTCCCGGCTATCTTCGCCCGCCCGGAGAGCGCCACGTGGCCGTCGAACCCCACGCAGACCTCGACGGCCGCCACGTCAGCGTCGTGGCATTCCTCCACACCGCTCCTCACCTCCATCCTCCACTCCTGTTCCCCTCGCCGGAACATCCCCTCGAGAACCTTCTCCTCCCGGAGAAACACCTCGAACCGAACCCCGTCGGCAGCCACTAACCGCTCCCGCGACCCGAACACCGCCTCCTCCTTCTCCTCCTCGGATCCCGCCACCACGCGATGGAGCGACACGTAGGCGCGGGACCCCGGCCGGACCTCGGAGCCGGCGTCGTCGATCCTCGGCCGGAAGAGGAGGGTGAGCGACACAGGTAAGGGATTGGTCTGCTTCTTCCCCAAGCCAATAAGCTTCACGTAGAATGCTCCTATATTTAACCGCTTTCCATCTCCAGGACTATAAACCCCGTCGAACTCCGTCGACCTACACATAATTTTATTAATTTCTCCTCCTACTAACTTTTTTCTTCTCCGGTTAGGATTTTAATTGGCTTAATTTGTTTTCGGAATTTATTAGAAGAAATAGTTTGGTAGTGACGAATAGGAATTTGGTTACCGAGTAAAAGGACGCGGCTAATTGAATTTCGCAGGAAGGGATTTGACTTGGGATTCCCGCGTGGACTAGACGACAGGGTGGTGCCTATTTCTCGGAAACCTCGGATGACAGCCAGTTGTTAGGGTTTCCAATTTTTGACCTTTTTTTTGGGTCCGGTATCGACGAGTAGAGCCGCTGGTTTTGTGACGGGCCTGTGGGCTTCTAGTTGGGTAAAGGAGGCCTAACTCGAAGCTAATTAAGTACCACTTTTTTTATGGGCCGGAGACCTCAACGTTTTTAATCGTATCACTATCGGATAAGTTTATTTATCATTCATTACAGAAAATTATAAATTTTGTTGTTTTAAGGTTTTGAGTATGAGTATTAGATGTAAGAATTGCTATAGTAGATTAGTTATATGTATATTATTATCTTCACACGGTCTTAAACAATTCAGTAAAGCATTGATTATGTACTTTTTATGTAAATACGTAGTTCAAACTATTTATTTCTCTTGTGCATTTGTATGAAGTTTCATCCATTCCATACTAGAAGAGGTTCTTGTACTATGAACACCGATCAAAGTTTCAGAATTCTCAAAATACACAAAGAATAATAAAAATAATTGTTTTCGTAAATATTTTATTAAAAGTTAGTTCAAACAATATTTTTTAATCGATTCAAATTTGGCGCCTATGGTGCGATGGCGGTAGAGAAATCAAGCATTTGGCTAATGTATGGATCCGCAAGTCGTCTAATAACACCAATAACAAACTTATCTGGCAGAGTTTAGGGTTGGAGCTTTGCGTTTTGGCAGGGGAGAATGAATAATTGCGTAGAAACGACTTATCAAACTAATAATAATAATTGCATAGAAACAAACTAAATGAGTGACTGGTCAATAAGGGGGAGATAATGTCTATATTAACTCTATATTTGGTGTAATATAAAAAAATATGCGTTGAAACAAATTATAGATCAATTAATTAGTAAATCAATTATTAAATTTGACTTTAGATTTTATAAATATAGTAAAAGTGTTGTGCTTATAAAAGAATTGTGCTTCTTAGTTGTGACCGGTGTTAAAATTTAATAACATATTTATCGCAAAATGCATTTTTCAGAAAAAATTTTGATTCTAATTCTTTACATAAAGTGATATTTAAAAAAAATATATATTCTAACATACTTTATGATTTTAAAAAAATGTTAAGACATTAATTTGTGTTAAATTTACTTGATTTATAATTTTTAAATCATCAATCATATTCTCCATTGTCTTTAAATGATCCTTATGATCTGTATGAAAATATTTCAATCACTGATAGTGTTCGTATACCGATATAGATCAAAATTTTAGATAATTTGAATATAGAGAGTAATTTTTTTTATTTATAATTTAATTTAATATTTTTGAAGAAAAAACAAATTTATCTTATAGAATAATTTCTCTAAAATAATATTTTTTTTTCTGACAAGAACGATATATTTTTTGAGAAATTTTACTATATAACTTAGTGAGAAATAACTTAGCAAGATATATAGAGTTTTTTTTGTCTAATATATAATTTGAATGAACTTAAACTTAAATTAATCGATTGGTAAGTGGATAGTCTTGAACGACGAGTCGGTAGATCGGCTGATAAATCACGGTTCTAATTTAAACGGAAATATCATGAGTTTGACCCTTAGCAATGCAATGCAGCCAGTCTTCCCCCACCAGTCCAATGCTGGATTTATTCTAGCACTAAGATTTAAGTAAGGAACATTCTGTTTCTCCGTGCAAGAGTAGCTGGTGAACATGACAAGTCTCGTTTAGAGCTGAAGCAAACGAGATCTTCATCAGAGAAAGCATACCACTGTGGATCGGAGTTGCAGGGTACGTCACACCTTGTCAATAGTATCCACAATTGCAGTCCCCGTGATATTTCCCAAGCTGAAGTGGTACTTCGTCGTCATCGCATACATTCTCGCACCATCTCTAGCCTTCTGCGACGTCTATGGCGCAGGGCTGACTGACATCAACATGGGTTACAACTACGAGAAAGTGGCTGTCTTCGTGCTAGCCGCACTTTCCGATAAACACAACAGCCTGGTTGCTGTTCTAGCAGGATCTGGCCTTGTCAAGTCTGTCCTCTTGCACTCTGATGCAGGACTTCAAAAACTGCTCATCTGACTGAGACCTCGCCAAGAGCAATGTTCTTGAGCCAAGACATTGGGACCTGCATTGGCTGTGTGATGGCTCCACTAAGCTTCTTCCTTATACTACAAGGCATTTGATGTTGGAAAACCCAATAGTGATTTCAAAGCCCCTTACGCACTCATCTACAGGAACATGGCACTGCATTGCCTAGACATCTGCTACGGATTCTTTGGGTTCCCGGTGCTGGTGAACCAATATTTTGATGTAAGCAAAACGAAATATGTTTGCCTTTTCTGAAATCTCTACTCAGAATCGAGCACTCTCCAGGTATATTTAGGATTGGCTCTCCCAATGAACTCTTGAATTCTCGACTTCGTTGATACAGTACCAAGTGAAAACAACATCAGACTCATTTCCCATCTCCATTTCCATAAACCATGCTCAAAATCACTACTTTGGCAATTAATATAGCCGAATAATGTAAAACATTTATTATTTTGTCTCAAGATTTAAAATTCTATACAAAAAATTCAAGCTGGATTAGTATATGACGGAAGTCTTTAACTTTCTGCAGTAGATGTCGTCGCAACCATTTCAATTCATTACCTAATCATGATCAGCTTGTGACAATACCAGCAAGAACTTCACTCTTTCCCCGTGCATAGATTGTGTAAACTAGGCGTATGGCGTCAAGCCATCCTTCAAGAGATTCCCATGAATCAGCAATCTGTGTCGTAGAGATTGTTACCATCAGGCCTTATGTAACAAATAATTACGCATCTAGTGAAGAAGAACAATTGGAAAGCCATAACATGGGTCGTGCTTACCATGAACACGGGTCCATGAATTGTATCAATGCATAGACCTGGGCCTGGGGGCAAAGTTAAATCAGCAGATGGTGCCACAGAAATGATGTCCGGAACTTCAATTCTGATAGACCTTTTGTCACCATTCACCACATCTCCTCTCGCCGAGATGCTATGTGGAGCTTGTTTTTGTTCTAATTTGCTTACCTGCACTCGAAAAATGGGGATGACAGAATTAAGGGAAGTGTACTTAGCAGAACTACTAGCCATGAAAAGGCAATCATGATCAGATCTTGATATGCATACATGAGCAAAACGGAATGCAACAGAGCATATATTACCTGTTGAAGCCCTTCATGATTAAGAAAGAACTCGGATCTTTTCCAATCACTATGAGATGCAATTGGTTTCCCAGCTGGTGGTGCTGTAAGGTACCCTACTTTTAGATATGGCAATGGTAACTGCAAACAGCAACAAATACCAGGTTCACGTGACCAGTAGACATCTTTAAAGGAGTGACGTCTAGAGAGTACTGATGCATCTCGAGAGCAACGACCTTAGGATATAGTTTAGAGCCTCAACAGTGCTGTTCCCGAAAATACTAAAACCATGTTTTAACTTCACCAAATGACAGGACAGATCAAACGGTAAATGGTTAGCGAAACCAAAAGCAGCTTGAAGATTTTAAATTTTCTTTCACAAACTAGATGGCACTACAGTGTACAAATAATTTAAGCAATCTCCAGCTCAGGTATAGCATGACAAAGCATAAGATCCAGTGAAAACAAAAAATTGGAATTCCTGAAGATAACTACCACTAAATACTTCACTGGTTTATAATATCCATACTAGAATGCTGCTGATGAAGATGACAAAAAGGTAGCACGGAAAAAACAAAATGGTTATGAAAAGAAATTACTAACCATAGAACGCACAAGTCTCAGGGCACTGCTGTACACCTGCATGCACAATTTGACAAAGGCCCAAAACTTCATACTATCATCATTATATGATGGTTGAAGACTAAAATCTCTGGAAACAAAATGCACGGAAAAATGCAATTTACAATGTAGCTGAAATATTGAAGTGTTTGCTGACACATCGCAAAAGGCTTCAACAGTAAGATCAGACAAGTATCTGAATATCTGCAAATCAGCAAGGTACTTACAGAATAGTTTGGTTTTAATGCATGGGCAGCAGCGATATAAATGGAGGACTGACTATACAGCTCATTAGGTGATACATCTTTGGCGGTTCCTGCCCCTCCAGCTCTCAGTGTGTCCTCAGCTAATCCGTACTGCCATTTTCAAGAGGAAAAACAGTTTTATTTACAGAGGAATGGAGCAAACAATATAATACAGAATTGGGTATGGAAAGGACATTACCAAGACAGTTCCAAGGTTGTAAATTGCTCGATGGAAATCAAACTGCAATCTTATTGCTGCTCGGAACTGATTTAGACAAGTATCAGAGGATGTCATATCAGTGATTTATTGATAACAAAACTCAGGCCTCGTCAAAATGCCAATTGTCTTTTTATACCTTACTAATAGCAGTTCTCACAATTGTCTGTTTTTCTCGTGCAGGAACAATAGCACTAAGTTCCTAAAATTGGCAATATGAAGGGACATCATTAGGCTAAACAAAAAGAAAGGCCATATACAGCCCACAACTTCACCAAGAACAAAATATCTAAAGAGAAAATGATAACATAGCTCTCCAAAGGTAATATAATATAAGCTTTAGAGTACCTGAAGAGCCAGTCCCCAGTTGTTGAGTGCCTGCATTTATCTTAATTCAGTTAGGACCTATGACTAACAGGAAAACAGAAAATGGATGCCAGTTACCCAAGGAAAAAAATTGGCCAAAGTGGGAATTATCGTTGAAGATATGATAGTCAAAATACCTGTGGGCTGTTCCAGTTCAGGTTGACAGCTCTTTCATAATTCTTTGTGGCCTGCAAATTCTCCGAAGTGTAAAGTTTGTTTCTTTCAAAAGAAGTAATCACGAGCACTATACAGGTAATAGCATGGTCAAAAGAATCCATATCTAGGAAAATTGAAGGGAGAAATTTTGATTTAAGACAGCATGCATCCTGAATATAATCAAAACATCAAATTCAAATAGCAGTTGCATTGTCGTTTTCACAAATTTTAAATATTTTCTAGCATCTGCTTGTCACAAAAGCACATAATTTGCCATAAAGTAGGGCGAAATAAATTCTGCATCAGTTGATTATTAACACTAATTATCCAACCTGCTTCCATAGCTCTTCTGCCTCCTTTGTACGACCACGCATTTTTGCCCGATCAGAGATTGCTATAGCCCAATTGTAAAAGGCCTATAAAAGGAAAGATGATACTTCCAGATTAGAGACATTGCCAGTTGTCTGAAGACTTGAGCAGAAAAAAATGAAAGCAACATTTATAATCTCTCTCCAAACTGTTCGTACATGCATAACTATACATCGAGCCTCTCCAGAAAAAATCCCATGCAAAACCACATTCACCAATCACATATGTTGAATGAAATAGTCTATTCACAGACACCCAACCAAGTCACTTTTATGCATCGCGAATAAATACACCCACAAGGAAATGGAGAGAAGAACTCAGCACTTTAAAGTCCAAATCATCCAATAATATCATGCAAAAACATAAAAGCTTACATCATGAAGTTGAGGGTTCAGACGAGTTGCCTCGTCATACTTTTTACAAGCCTCCTCTAGCAAAGCATCTTTAGAAGGTGAAGTAGAATCTGCATTGACATTATCAGCACTCTCCTGCAAAGCCAAAAGAGGACAACATAAGCAAAACTAGTCAGCATGCACACACATATAAAGTCACAAAGAGAGAGACCAACACGTGTATGTGTATATTTCCCAACTTCTAACTAGAAAAGTTGTTAGGAGGGTTTAATAAATGTTGTTTTATCTAATAATATCATTCTAAAACATTTCAACTTCCAAAAATAATGATCATACTGGGCTACAAAGGAAAGAAACTCTGGCGACTGGCCAAAATTTTTCAGGAACTAAGAACAACACAGAGCAAGATTTGACATCACAAATCTCGGAGGCCTTATTTACTATCTTGTGGAAAGAAGAAACACACGCGCAATCATTGAGATGCAACACTTAGAACGTTCAACTGATTATGTCTACGAAAAAAACTCTTGTGAAACAAAACATCCGTCTTGAACAGACAATAACCCCAGAAGAAGTCCTACTCAGAATGGGTGATATATAGACAGCTCAAGAAGTCAAACCTGAAGGACCAGGGCCCAGTTGTAAAGTGCATCGTAATCCTCTGGATTCCTTTCTATAGCACTCGCGTACCTGCAACCTCAACTACTCAGTTTCTACTAGACTCAACAGCAACCACACGAAAAAGGCAACCCCCCCAAAAAAATTCAAAGTAGCAACAGACAGGCATCCAGAAGCCTACAACCAAACAGAGCTCAAACTATTTCCAATTAGCAGTACAAGTTAAAGTAAAACTAAAACACGCAAAAAGAACCTCTTAGCTGCGTAAGTGAGGATCCGCTGGCGGGAGCGGCCCTCCTCGTCGGCCCCCGTGACGCTATTGATCAGCTCCATCGTCGCATTGTTCTGCTCCAACTGGTACTGATTCTGCTGCGCGCTCGCCTGGCTGCATCCATCTCACCAAACACAACTAACTTCAGCCAATCTTCTATTTTAATTTCCAAAATTAGAAAAAGAAAAGTTAATTACCGGATCTAAAAAAGAAATTACAACCTGTGAGGGGCAACGGAATAATCGTCTGCTCCGGCGCCACCTTCCTCGGTCTTCAACTCGCTGAGGAGCTCCCGCATCGTGAACGTCCGGTTGCCTTGGTCCTCCTTGTTCATACCGGGCGCGGGCGCGGGCGCGGGCTCGGATCCGAATTCCGCGGATCCGTTTGCGTCGGCGGGAGGGGATCCATTCGGAGGCGCGTCCTCCGCGGCGTCCGGATCCGGAGCAGGGATAGGCTCGGGCTCGGGCTCGGGCGCTGGTTGGAGGTCAGGATCGGCTACGGGCGGATCGGGGATTCGTTCCGGTTGGGTTTCCCCTCGGAGCTCCGGGTCTTCCGGTGTGGGGGACATCGACGGCGGTTACAGGGGAAAGACTGTCGGAAAAAAGTATGAGGTGAGCCGGAGGAGGAGAGATCTACTTAGTACTTGCTATTAACTGTGAGGAGCGGCTCAACGGTCTGGCGGTTTCTCCAGATTAGAGAGAAATACAATGCTTTTCGAAACGAACCGGTCGGCAACCCGGGTTTGTTTCTGGTTTATTATATGTTTCGACCGGTCAGATGGAAATTTTTTAAAAGTAAGAATGTATTATATTGGTTTTATCTAGTATAAATATACCAATTAACGAATACATACTTTAATGTAATTTAAAAAGATAATAAACTAGTGGTCAATCTACTTCTACTTTCTACCGTTGAACAACTTTTAAAGAAAATTATAGAAATTAAAGGGGTATTCGCACAAGAACAACGCAACGATGATTAAGTTATAACTAATTTTTTTTATTTTAAATCAGAAACTGGGATAGGTTTTATTAAGATTAAATTTCGGGGTAACTTTACAAAAACTTTGTTTGGACAAGTAATTGTAATTTTTAATCCTACTTACATAAACAGATAATTGTAATCGATCCTAATCGGATTTTATTGCTGGGCTTGTACGCCCATGCTAGGCCCAAAACTTTGTTTGGAGAAGTAAAATTGTTTTATTAAAAATAAATAAAATAATCTAATAAATTAAACTTGTTACATCAGTCATGTCACCTAAATAAGTATAAGATAATCCAGTTAGATTATAAAATATTCTAAAATTAATAGATAAAAATCTTCTATTTTATCCAGAGACATCTTTTCAATTAATAGAGAAATTATGGAGATTATAACTTGACCGTCCAACTATTAATTTAGGTAACCTACCCTCCCCACACAACGTCCCTATTTGTTCAACTCCCAAAGAACACACCCTACCTTGTTCATATTTATATATATAACACTCGACCACCACCTCATTCTCATAAGTAAGTCATAACAAAATCAAATTTCGATCTCTCCACTCCAAAAATGTCTATCACCACTCCAGCGTCCGGGGCCCAAGAGCGAGCAGGAGCGGAAATAGTGCATGGCCCGGAAGATTGCTACCGCCACTCCATCGACCTACTCCAAGAGCTAGGGTTCCCCAAGGGAGTGCTCCCACTAAAGGACCTCGAGGAGTGCGGGCGGGTGAGGGAGACAGGGTTCGTGTGGATGAAGCAGAAGGAGCCCTACGAGCACTTCTTCGAGGCCACCAAAACCCGGGTCAGCTACGCCCGGGAGGTGACGGCTTACGTGGACAAGCTAAGGATGAGGAAGATGACCGGGGTCAAGAGCAAGCAGGCTCTTGTCCTGTGGGTCCCCATTTCCGAGATGGTCGTCGAGGATCCGGCCGTCGATAAGATCACGTTCAAGACTCCGGTGGGGATCGGGAAGTCGTTTCCGTTGTCTGCTTTTATGACCGATGAGGAGAAGGGTCGGAAGGAGATTGTCGGTGAAGTGGGAGAAGTTGTTCGTGATATATGAATATCGACGTTCGTTGAAAGTGTTACTTGCATGGTTTTTCTTAATAAGCCTGTTTCAATTTTTCTTCATTATGTGTCACTGAATTTTGTATTTTGTATCGTGAGATACTCCATTTCAAGATTTTTATTGAAAATTGTTAAAAACTATCAAAATCAAGTTTTCAATTAATGACTTTTGATATTCGCAGTTTATATACATGTGAGTTGTGAATGGTTAGTATTGTCTTGTCCTGCTTATGAAACCACGTTCTTCAAAATAAGAATTAGACTCTCGGGCAATCCAGCTCCCCTTTTGAAGATAAATATTATTTTACACTATGACATTAGTTAAGCCTTAAACCTTAAATCTATTTGAACTTAACAATGTTTCATATCATTAAATTACATGTTATTTTGATCTTGTTTTTCAAATTGAAAATTATTCATCATTAAGTTAAATGCTATTTGGTTATTGTTATTCTAGTTGCAATTTGATGTAACGTTATTCAATGTTTTTAATTCCGGTTGAGGCAATTGCGTGCTTCTTTGAAATGCAAATCGACAACTGTATCATGATGGTGGGTAGGTGTAACCGAAAATTTTATTGCATCGTCAATTATAGTTTGCCAATATCTTGTCTAAATCTCAAATGTTGGGTGAATTCTGCGAAGAATAATTGATTAGTATACTACTGATCACGCATCAATTAAATTTATTAACAAGAAACTTTCGTCCATTTACTTTGTCTCAGTTAGGCGTTATAATACTTTTAAGGAACGCCAAAAATTATGAAATACAGAAGTATTCCATGTGAATCTCATGACCAACATCCATGGATGGTGTTGGTTCACCAAATATCTGACTCGTTCTAGCATAACTATAGTGCATATTTTCATGTCCACGGTACGGATCACGCACAAAAAATGAAGCTAGCCATGTTAGTATCTAACCGGTTTTAGCAGTAAAAGATTAAAATTTATTTACGGAAGTATTAGTTTCAAATGGTTTTAAGGTAATTAATTCTGAATATCAGAACCTTCGACCAAGTGTTCGGGGTGATGCATCACATTAATTGTTGGACCAAATTCGTAACTTTATTTTTGTGCTTCAATGATTCCCAAAGATCTTTTGAAGTCTCTTTGGCATAGTACACATTATAGAGCATATCATCGAGGGAGCTCAAAATATAGTTGCGACAGAAATAATCCCCGTGCATCCATGTACTATGGATAAGGGTTTGTTGTGGATTACTCACATCCTCCTTCGGTTTCTTCTCCTTGAGAAACTTTTTCAGGTGCAAAGCGGTCAAGTAGAATAGCATCTTTGGTTGCCATCTCTTAAAGTTTCCACTTTTGAACTTCTCCGACTTCTCAAGTTGAGAATACGGCAGCGACATTGGGTTTCTAATACCCGGCATTATGGTCTCAGTACCGCTAGCCATCAATATGGGAACCTCTTCGTTCACGTTGGTGTGGGTTGGGTTCACTTTACCGGAGTTATTGCTTTCAGCCATGATGATTACAGATCACAGATCACACTATTATCACAA